>CM056738.1:28295978-28458951 GCA_029844215.1 Przewalskia tangutica
TTCTTCCATATACTTCCTGGTTGTAAGAAATTGAAGATGAGAGGAGATAGTGAGGATAATTAGGGGTTGTTATTCATCCAACAATGGCTCTCCTTAAAGACACTTGTGACATTTCCTTTAAAGTAGTGATGTACCTCCTTATCACCTACTTGTTTTATTATTAGGCATTGACATGTCGGGTCCTCTTATTTTAACATGTGTCATGTTCTGGTTAATAATTAAGACACGTGTCGAGTAGCTCAAGCAAGAGGGCTGTAAGAAAGCGATGAAAGAAAGGCCACGAGCTTAAGCTCCAAACATGAGTTGAGAAGTGATCATAAGAGTGTCAAAGATCATTGTACGTCATATGATATGCATAATATGGAATGGAATATGGAGTGAAGTTGAAGATTAGACATGATGATCCATGAAGGAACATGCTTATTTTCGGCTTTTATATAGGTCTTGGCCGAGACCATTTTCTTTTAGCTTATTTAGATTATTATATTAGATACTAGATCTCCTTAAGACATAATTAATAGGCCTTATAATAAGTGGGATGACTAGACCAGTCATATAAGGAAAAAGATGATTAGGCCAAGAATAATCTAGAAGAAGAGTTTCCAACAAGATAACTCATGAACTAACTAGTTCATGCACTTATCTACATGGAAGAAACAAAAGGATGGCCTAGAAAAAATGAAGATTGGATCTTCTCCCTTCCCCCAAAAAGGGCTGAACCCCGTCCCCATTTACCTATTTGGTCGAAATCTCTCCCCTTTTCCATTCGGATGAGATTCATGAACTAAGTAGTTCATGCACTTATCTATATGAATGACACAAAGGAGTGGCCTAGAGAACATGAAGGGTTGGTCTATTCCTTTCCCCCAAACCGGCCGAGACCTTTGCCCCTTTCTCATCAGGGGTTTAACGATTCATGTATTATGTCTATCTAGTTATCTTCTAGAAGGGTCTAAGTACTAGTATACATAGGACATGTAGTTGATGTATATAAACATTGAAGATTTCTGAAATATACTTTAGTTTTACTCAACTTTTCTAAGTTATTCAACTTTTGTGTCAAGTTAATTTACTCGGGTCCTTTTGTGAGCCATCATCATTTTCTGTCCGAACCTCGATCCTTTTCGTGGTCAAACTCGGGGAAAGTCTAGTTAGAATTTTTTTGATCTAGCTAAACCCAAGATAAGGTTTCCTTCAGCGTAAGTTTAGTTAGAACTTTGTGATCTAACTACTCCCAAGCCAAGGTTCTATTCGGCCTTTCGGCCTACCTCACTTGGTTTGCACCCGAGCTTGTCCTTAGAAACCTCATGTCCAATACTTGTCCAAATTGCTTAATTATTCTCACCACAACATCCAACAACACTTCCCCAATTCACAACCCAAAGCCTTAAATCGAAACATCACAAAACCACCTGAACACCCCAACCATAGAATCCCTATACTATCAATCTTTTGTCCCGATCAGTTTCAGTCACCTTACCATAATTAAACCATTAAACCCGACAACCAATATAACCTCAACGTGTCTGAACATCACCACAAAACGCCATAACCCATTTCCACTCTAAACTACATGCGTGCAAGCTCCAAAACACCATTGTCCTGAACTGAACCTAACACCCCACCTGAGTCCATTTTCACAACCCGTGCCAATCCAACTTCGACCAACCTACCCACATATTCCCCTTATTATATATATCTGTTTGGTATCAGAGTAAGGTGTTCCCGTCCCACGCCTTGACGCTATGGCAAATATAAATTAAGAACTTCCATAAGTTGATCTTATCAAGTAACAATCGCAACTCCTCGAGAAGAGAATTTGAAAGAGCGTGTCATAATTAATGGTGTTGAGTCCAGGGAAGAGGTTGCACAAAACAACCGAAGGCATTCAAGGGAAGATGTCCAAGAAAACCCGAGGCATGATAGGGAAAATGACTGAACCCTACGGTTTGATCTTCCAACCTTCAAAGGAAACATGGACCCGGTTGTTTCTTTAATGGTTAAGAGCCATCGAGAGGCTTTTCAAAACAAGCAATATGATGACCACGAAAGTGTTTTAAGGTCATACATCAAGTCAAGGAATTCTCTTCCGCAGTGGTATGAAAACCTCAAAACAAGTCGTGGAGAAATGGGAAAACCAAGATCGACTCGACAAACTAAAGAAAAGTTCTCATAAGAGAGTATTCATAGGATCTACACCTCAAGATCACCAAACATCGTAAAGCGAGTTTTAAGGCTGAGGAATACGCTCGAATACATGAAAGTTACCATGCTTTGTGACTTAGAAAAAGGAGACTCAACGAATCGCATTTATTCATCGGAGGCTTGAATACTGTAATTCAAGAGGGTCAAGTTGGCAACATACAACACATTTGAATATATATGCCTTGTTAGAAGTCATATTCGCATGTTATGATATTTTGTATTATTCAAATGATTCTGAGAACTCTTGTCGATCGTAACGCTCACAGATATGATTCCATAACGATACACTGGGCTAGCTTACATTAGGTCACTCGTCTCTATTCATATTTTTGTTCTGAGGTCTTGCATGCATCATAAATATATATATTAGCTATTTTCTATCGTGTTGGGCTATAGTTGGCCGAGTACAACACTTATATGTGCACACCACTGCAGTTGGGTACGATATTACCTAGTCCTATTAAGGCCGATAAGATATAATTAGATTTTCCCCACAGAGAGGCTTAATACTAAATTATATTGCCCTATATAGTGGATTGATTTTACTTTTGCACATGATCATGGTTATGTACCAGGTGCCTCAATGACCTTTTCGAGTTTCAGGTTGACTTATGTACCCTCATATTTCATCACATTCATTATTTATATGGTTTACTCGCCATATATTCAGTGAGATATTCTTTCGCATCGGCGCCCCTTTGAACGTCAGGTTTCATGCCTACATGTATAGATAGATAGATAGATAAACGTACCTCCATAGTAGGTTATCTGACATCAGCTGTTGGTCATCGCACTCCACTTTTTTGGGGTATCTGTACATAGTTAGTCATCATTGTTGCTTATATGTATAGCTATTTCTGGGTACGGCAGGCCCCGTCCCGACCTAATGACTCACGAGTACTGCAGAGGCTCATAGACTAGATATTGCTGTATAGATATTTTGTTTGTCCTTGTCGGCCTTGTCATTTGTTAATATAATTGTCATGGCCTTATCACTCTCAGGATATATATATATATATATATATATATATATATATATATATGATATTAGTTCAAGCTGTCAATTATATATGTTGTTATTTTCTTTATGATTTCTCTCCGGTGCCTTGCTGCCTAGATAGTTTCATGTCAAGTTATGATATATATGTGGTACTCACGCTGCTCAGCGCCAGTTTCGCCACACCCCCAAGATTAGGGTCTAACATAAATCCATAGAAAAGTTCTCTTAGATGCAGCTCAATAACAACACAACATGTTCTTTAAAATTCTCACTTTCTACTTCTTATTTATTTAATAAAAGAAGTCTCGGAAGCCAGTACAACTTATACATGTAAGGGAAGGAAGATTCTTACCTTCTGTCACAGCCAAATCACATTCGTCGTGCTTGCACCTAAACAATCCCCCCGGTAGGCGGACCAATCCCAAATACAATATTATTTAAATGAAGAAAAATGTGGATGAGGAGAAATGAGGAATAAAATAACAACTTTAACTAAAACATCTTTAAATACCGATTCTTACTAAACCTTCTTTTCCAAAACCTCGTCTGACTTATTACAAGGACTATACGATATAATGAGAGAATGAGAAAATACAATGACATTGCACCAAAGAAAGGAGACTGTCTACATAAGATGGAAACTAAGGCCACCGAAGAGTAGTCTGCCTCAACTTGCCATGCTCCAATATGCAACCTGAGTAGATCGAATACTTTCATCCACCTAAAAGATGCAGCAAGCATAGCATGAGTACACAACGTGACTCGTGATGCATTCGACAACGACGGAAGATACGCAAAATGTGATAAATATCTAGTTAACAACAATTAATCCTACTCTAACGGTTCCATGGTCATTTAGGTCATAATAGGACATATAATCAATAAGTCACCTAGTCCATGTAAGGATCCATAAATTCATGTAAAAACTCACAATCATGCAATACTAGTAATTCATATAGACACCCAATCACATCAAGGTTTATGTCACGACCTGTGCCGGCTACGCGATCGTGCCCTACTGACACCCAGATACTAACTCGTTATACGTAATCATACTGATATCAAGGACAATGTAGAAATCTGTAATGAATCTATCTCCTGAGGAGTCACAACTAATCATCATAACAAAATACGCAGCTGGCAAGGCCGCCACTATATACTAGAATATCCCAAACGAAATACAATCAGATAGTGGATCAAAACACGTCTACAACCCACACAAGTCCAACCCACACACGACTGCTGCACTTAAGAGTATAATGTTGAAATATGGCGACAAGGCCCAACCGCACTTCGAATATGCATAAGTCTATATCAAGGATCCGTACTAAAATGACTAGGCTCCGAACAAATGAGCTCCCAAAAGTCGAGCGTAAAATCCTGCATCGTATCACCAAATCGAATACGATTCTACTTCGCATGAAACGCACCCAAGAAGCGGGTCGCATAAAATGTACCGAGTATGTAAACATGGCAATCAGTTAAGATCATAATCGCCAAAAGATAACAGAGACAAGTATAATAATCAAAGATATCAACGATTCGTTTTGCGAACGAGAGATGTGATGTACACATAATATATCGCACTACTCATTACGGGACTCAAAGAACGGGTCATATATATACATATCGCACTTACTCTGCGAGGGTCTCTGAAATCATCATCCGCATACCATACCCGCCATCACTGGACTCGCGAATAAAGTCCTATCCATCACGTCATTCATATATCGCATCTTACCATTCTCGACTCAGAAATCATCATATGTAAATCGCATCGCCCATCACGGACTCTGAAATAATGCAATGAAGTCGCACGAACATACCCAAATGACTCGGTGGAATGATATAGTCACATTAAGCACGAATAGAATATCATAAGTAATCATATACCAATTAAATCATCATTTGACTCTCAATACTGGAGAATCAAAGGCAACTATCATATCAAATATCACTATGAATTATATACGTCCGCCGTACGATCATTTTATGTAAATCATGTCAAAAAGAAAGAAGGGATAGTTTCACATACCACTTGTCGTCTATACCATCTCGATAATTAAAATGCGCCTGATTAGCACTTCAACCTATAACAATAGTTACATGTCCGTCAACTCTATGATTACTAGCATACGTTATATATCGAATGATGACTCTCTTTTTCATGTAAAAATTTGGACAGCACCTCCCCTTCTTATACTCACATCCGCAACTCACACACAAGGTCAACAACATCAATAAAAAGACATAACTCAATGATATAACCAAAACAGTCCTAATTACTCAATATACGCTATCGTTATACATTCTTTCTCCTTACATCCATGGAATACAACAACCCCAACAACCAAGGTGATTAATACATCTATTTCTCATGTTAATCCAGCCCCTTAATCCATATTAAAACAGCCATTAAAAACAGTTCATACTTCCGCAACAACAAGAATGCAATGCAAACTTTTCTACACCTTTATTCATTTAGGACATATGTTAGCGACTACCACAATGTACATGCATATTCATAACTAAAATTTCAGCATTCTAACTCAACAAAACAGCCCCTAAATACAACACAACATTCCCAACAATTTCGTGAAAGTCACGGCCCATATACATAATACCATAACTCTTCTCATAATTCCTTAAAATCCAATTTCATATTTCAACACTTTCATATAAATAACTACAACTTTAAATATCAAGATTCCTTCATTTTTTAACATGCAACCAATGACAACGATAACAACAACAACAATCAAACCCAATGTAATTAAAACAGCCCCAAATCGGTAAAACAATTCCAATCGGCTCAACTACAACACCAACACAATCACATGCATTTTCTTACTTTCAATTTCTCTTAACACGAGTTCATCTCTTAATTACAACATCATTTAACTTCCAATTACTCTATAAGAAGAAAAATTCTTACCTTAACTTAAGTCAAAACAACTCCTAGTTGCATTCGACACTCACTGCTCCAATTTGCACCATTTCTTCAACTTACAATGACATGCATGCACTATTTACAAGTTTAATCTCATCTTACTTACATGTTCTTCTTCCAAATAGTTAATCTCCAATTCTAAAGTTTTTGGGCATTCTACCAAAGATTACGTAAACAAGCAAAGTGAGGAGTTTACCATGGACTAAAACTTAGTAGAGGAAGTTAATCTTAGAAGAGGAGTTAATTTAGTCTCCACTTAGCTACAAGGACGGGAAAATCTGTTTTGGAGGAGAGAGAACTGAGGATGTCGAAAGAGAAGTTTTCAAAACGGAGGTGAGGAAACGAGAGGCGCATGGGTATATGCGAGCATGTAAAAAGAAATTATTTTGCATGTCGTGTCTTGTTCCACGCCAAGGCACAAGTTCCCATGAATTGTACACTAGTTCCCACTTATCATCCTTTCCACTAAAATTAATCTACAATTACTTAATCTTAGATCCCACTTTATTTGTATCCTGAAATTTCGATGTCCTATATTAAATTTCACGCGACATTAGTCCATAACCCCATTGGAAAAATTCCACCATTATTAATTCTCATCGTCATATTTGTTGTATTTAAGATTATTCCGGGATTACATTCTTTGTATACTAATTTCCAATACTCGAATCTTATTTTCTTAATTACGTTCTCAACTTATTGCCCTAAGAATTACGAGGTGTAACAGTTTACTTACCAACTAAGTTTCCTATTTCACATTAAGAGATTTATCAATGAACCAGATTAAATCTCACATATTCTTTAGACACAGTTCATTTCCCCGCTACCTTAGACCTCCCACCATATAAATCATAGAAGGGGAACATTTGATTAACGTTCATTATTTCTAGTTAAAAACCCTATATGTAACCATAACTGATTATAAGCAAGACAACTTTAGTTCGTTAGACCCTTTTCATAAGTTCTAATAGATTTTCATAGCTTAAACTCTATCTACCAAGACATCAATTACACCCATATACAACATGTAAACAAGACAACACGACAACAACAACTTGACAACTAAAACCACAATCCATGTTAGACTCTTGTCAAATAACATTTTCACTCACCAAACAATACAAACAAATGAAGCCACTGACACAAATAAGGCCGAAAATGATTATCCAGGCTCATAAGGGTGTAACCACATAACCAAACCACATAGAACAAGTCAATCATAGCAACCAATTTGATTCACACAATCAATCCAATCATATGAACTCATTTAATCAAGAAATCACCCAACTTCCGAATAACCAATTCATGCCACGCTATCACACCACACAAAATCAAGGTATGCATGAATTTATGAATCTGAATGCAATGCATATGACGGGTACCTTATAATTATTTATACAGTACGACAAGTTTTTATTATGATCTTACATCCATGTAGGAGTCGCGAAGTCCATATACCCTTCCCAAATTTCTCATCGGAGTCTAGTTCTTGATTGTAATAATAATTATTGCAGGCGTGCAAACCCGATCCTCGCGTATCATCATTATCATCTCAGTGCTGTCATAATCTCATAGTATTCTTACCTTTCCCGATCCCTTGGACCCATAGCATAATCATACAACTCCAATATCAATGTCATTAAAATCATGAGTGTATGAATGCAAATGACAATATAAGGCAAGAATCGTGATATAATGAGATGCAACCAATATAGAGATTAATATCACATTCTTTCAAGAAATAAATCAACATATAACTCATGTACAATCAGGACGTCATATCAAAGAATGTGTGATAAATAAGAACAATGATAACAAGTATGGTGACAAGCTCACATAATGGCGACAAGCCCAATCAATCAGCAGTCGGAATCAGCTTAAAGCTAATTCCCCAAATCATCCATCATCACAATTCAACATTGGTACCCACTCAACCGTTCATTATAACAATTTGAGTGGGACCCCAAAACACGCTCAATACCCCTCAGTATTTATAACTAATTACACACTTCTATCGAAGTCTTATGAAATTAAACGGTAGCCTAGCTCAACGTCGAATGAGCCACGATCACGAATTTCACGCACGCCTCTCGACTTTCTGACTCTTCACAGCGAATGTAAGTTGACACCCAATTTTGGCGTGTCATTCTTGAAAATAGCGTTTCAGGAAGCCCTGACCATTAAAAAGCACGACATGGCACTTTTTGCATATTTTTATATTTTTCGATAATTTATTGATAATTATCCTTATTTATGTAAATATTAGGTTTTTATCAATTTATTATCATTTAAATTAATTTCAAGTATTATTATTTTTTCATAGCCAGTTGCCAATATACAACATACCACATACAATTTTATTTTAATAAATTATTATTCCTTAATTCTTTACAGCATAGTACGTTTTTCAAGTATCAATCACATTTTTATATTTTTTAATTGAATATTAATACTTACATGTATATTAGCTATATTTTAATACAATCCATTTGTACAAGAAAGCCGGAACATTTATCAAAATTCACGTTGTTCAAATCACCCAATTATTACTCTGTGTACCTTTAAAATATCAGAAACTATTTCACCTATCTACGGCGTGGCAGTATGGTATGTGGGCAAGGCAAACTCTTAACGGGGAAGACTTAAACAGGGTAGGGCAGGGCAGGGCAGTCAGAGCAAAATTAGTTTTGTTAAAAATTAAAATGAAACAGGGCTGGTGGGTTTTGAATGTAAAATTGAAAACACCAAGGAAACTTCACTGAGAAACAAACACCAAGTCAGTAGTTTCTTCAGATCGTCCAGAAACTTGCTCGTCCCTGTGAAACATTAGAACTCTAATTTTGCAACATCCGAGAATTTTGATGAGATTTGTCCTGGATCAACAAATGTTCGATTTCACAGAGTGAACTCACTGACTGATAAGACCTTATCAGAGATATCTACACAAACAAATTCTACAACGACATCATCGCTTACTTACTTAATGATCATAATCTGTTATAAAGATAACCAATACACATAGCATAACCATATCCGCAATAATAGGCCCAAATAAAGTGCAGAAAGACATCAGAATTTCAATTGAAAAGAAAGGCCTATGACCTCATTTCTAAATGCCCGACCAATTTGAGCAAAGAAAGAAAAGTAAGCTTATTTCCATTATAATAGTATAGATCTTTAAAATTTACAAATATGCCTCATACTGCTTCAGACGATATACCGCAGGTAAGAAAATAATAGCACTTAAGTGAAACGAAGCCAAAAGAACAATAAGTGTAATACCCAAAGATGTAGAGTTCTCGCATGAGCTTTACAATATCTCACATTCACTGTGCCGATATTATATACGATTACAACAAACAAGGTGTTTGTTCACGCACAATCCAACGGAAGAATATACGCATGCACTCAAACGTGATTGCACGATATATTCAGTGGCACTCAATTATGGATCGTGATTCAGATCCGCCTTTATGACCAAGCTTGTCACCTACGTACGCAGATCGAGCAGACGTCCGACACTGCACGCCCACCTCCTGCTATCGCGCCTTCCTGATAATTTAATATCACGATCCTCCAAAAGGCAACTCACCGTATCACGCCCAAATAAGTCAATACCGCGCAGAGCCAATGCAGGTTCGACCTACGCCGATTCGTAATCTTTTACTCGAGCTTCATCATTCTATTCCGATGTACCACTATGATATCGTGATAACATTAGTGCAATTTATCTCTCCTAAATCAAATCCATCATCAACGCACTAAGCATATCGAGTTAAATATTCATTTCGTCCGCGAGTGGCTCGCGACAGCGCGAAGGTTACGTCCCGACGCGACATCGATTGCAGATATCTTCACAAAAGTGGCTTCCACGATCTTATTTGAAGAATTTCGGACGCCTCAACATTCGCCTCCTCCCATTTCGATCATGGAGTGTTAGAATATTTATTATTAATTACTATTAATAAAATAATTATGTAGAATCTTCAGATATGGTAAATAGTATTATGTATTAAATAGAATAGTATTAATATAGGAAAGGAATATATTACGAGATATGTAGAGGATTTAGTCTTCCTATTAATTGTTACTTAGATATATCATGACTATTCGAGATGAATAAAGATTAAGAAAGATTTTCCAGTTCTAAATAATTCTTACATGAATAACCAGTTAAAGTGGGTCCAGATTTAAAATGAATGAAAAACACATAGGGGGTATTTTTTTGGACAAAATTAAACGAGTCAGAGCAAGTCAAATCTGAATATGTCAAAATTTGTTTCATCCTAACCCGCCCTATTGTCTATTCCTATACCTATCTCATCATTTTTTTATGCCCCCCTTAGATTTTCTAGTTTTGATTCTACTCCTTATTTTTCCTCGATTCAGGGGATTGCTTTGATAATGGGGTGGATTCGACAAGAAAAATCTCTCCTCCCCATATCTTTTCATTTAATTTATATGTATTATATTTTTTATTTGATGAGGGTGGCGGGGAGGATATTTTTCATAATTCGGAAGTCTCAACTTTCAGATAAAAACATAAACCTAAGGGATGTTTGACGTCAGACAAGTTCGAATCAGACTGACAAAAATAATATAGTGTATTATTTTAAAAATAATACAGTCCATCTGCTATTTTTAGACTCATTTAGCAGGTAGATTTCCCCTAGACTGTACTAAAAAAAAAATACAATCCATTATATATTAATATTCTAATACCGTTCATTATATATTAATACAAATACCCAAATTAACGAAATTAAGACAAATACTTAATAAAATTAATACAAATTACGACGATAAAACGAACCCTAAACTCCTCTCTCTTCTCTTTTCTCCGAAGCAGCCACTGCCATCTCCACCATCCACCAAAACGCCTCAAAACCGCCGACCAACACATCTTCTAGCACACTACCAACCAACCACCAGAACCCCATCGATACCCCAACCACCAGACCTCACCACCACGCCCTTCGTTCTCAACCCCACTGTTTCACATCACCATACCACTAATGTTACCCCACAACGCTGATCACATCCTTTTCCCCTGCCCCTTTTCATTCTGCCAGTCGCCGCCGTCAGATTTTAACACCGGACGGCTGGTGATGACGGACAGCCACCATGTTCTTTATGTCTCGCCGGAACACCGCCGGTCATATGGTTCTTTTTGAAAATTTTATGGTTCTTTTTCAGATCTATTTATCTATTATAATTTATGACGACTCTGACCTTTACGGTTGCTCCGGTATTCATTGTCGTTGACACAACGTATTTCATGGGAGCTTGACCTGACAACCACTGCTTGTTATTTTGCTATAGTTTGGGAATTGGGATGCTTTTCCTTATCCCGCCGTGGACTGTTTTACCTCTTTACTATACTGATTTGAATGGAATGAAAACAATCTGTCAATTTTTGAGGCCTTCACAAACAAAAAACGGACGCATACATGTAACAAAAAGAAATTTTGGGTGAGGACGAGAGTTCTAGACTGTCGATTAATACGGACTTCATATCTTGGCGTAGCAAACCGATTAGCTACTGGATTTGCAACCATGGGGCGTCTAAATTTTCTTTGTTTGAGTTTAATTACAGATTTTTTTTTTTTTTTTTTTAATGAAGGAACCCACGGCCACTACTTTTTCGAGTGCGTACATAAATCTGAGCCATATATACATTATTTGCTAACACTTTTTATGCAGAGATACATTTGGAACACCTTATTATACTGACTTAATTTACACTAACATAATTTTACATAACATTAACACTAATATTATTTATCACACGTTAACATTATAATTGTACCAACATAATTCTTTAATCTTACATAGTTTTCAAGTGGTGATAAATTAATATACCCCCATCATGCCTTTAACATTTAATTAAATGGCGGTAATATACCCATCATCCCTTTAACATTTATTTCAAGTGGTGCTAATTCTCCATGCCCCTTTATATCTTTTAACGTTTATTCCAAACAGTAGTAATTCTTTATATCCTGATATATCTTTTAATATTTAATTCAAGCATTAGTAATTTGTTATACCCTGTGAGTAGTTCTGAATTTGAGAAAATAACTTGAACAAAAGTAACATATGATTTTATTTAGTTTAAACATTGATCTAATTAATAATCATAGTTTAAATCTCTAAAATTTCATTTTTGTAAATAGAGTATACATTTTATTTATGTTTAAATCTCAAATTCTCATTTTTATAAATAAATTATACTTTATGGTTTAAATCTCAAATGCTCATTTTGTAAATAAATTATAATTTTTGGTTTAAATATAAAAATTATTTTTTTATAAATAAATTATGCTTTTTCGTTCAAAGTTCAAATTCCCATATGTAAATAAATTATATTGTTTTAGCCACAAAATGTTTAAACCTCGACGCTGGCAAGTACGCAGTCGGGCCTATCGCCTGATGTGGAGTCCACGAGGATTTCATATACGTAAAGGAGTGAGGTCCATTGCGAAGCCTACGCGCCCACGGCGGAGGTCACGCCAATACCGCGTTGTCGTTATTTCAGTCGACGAGATCGCTCTTTCACGCCATCGTTGTTGAATTTCTTCCATCGCGCCTCCGGATTTCGCCCGCGCTGTTACATGGAAGGAAGCGCATCGTCATGTCCTCTAGCCGACGATTCTCGTCACAGTCGGGAGGCCCTACCGCTTGCAGAGGCCACGCGCAAGGCGGCGATCGCGAATGCTCGCTCGAGTGCCGCGCTTATATTTTCCGGGATTTCGCGACGAGCTTCAAATGAGCCTCATAAAACGGAGGTAATCAGCGTGACATCGCGACGCGGCAACGCCGCCATAGATTCGCTCAAACCTATAATAAGTCGCACGACCAATCGACGATCGATGACTAGCACCGACGTTGAGAGTCAGGTCACGACCCATTCCGGGTGGATCGTGCTCACCGGCACCCAAGTAGTCATACATCGTAGTAATCGCGAAATATAAACAAGACATGAAACAGCTTTATAAAGTAAGACATACGCTTTAAGTGAGAAACATCGCTTTCTAAGATATATATATATAAACATGGTTTAGAAGCTATATCCGACATCGCATAAATACGACTATGCACTTAAGGAAATATATAACTATGGCGACAGGTCCCCGCCATACCCTCGATCAGACAAAACTATCTACAACAGTGAGATCATACCTAAAAGCAGAGCCTCCGAAAGGACGAGCTCCCGACACCAACGTAGATCCTAAGAACGTGGATCTAAGACTGTCGCTTTACTCATGCAGATTAACGCAAATCTCGGCGAGGTCAAGACAACAGTACTAAGTATATGAAATCAGAAATACTCAAATGAAAACATATCATTTTAAAATCGCTTTACAAGATGTATGAAACAACCGCGGGACCGCATATAATGCCATATCATAAACAAGAGCAACAATAGTAAACTATAACAGTCTTTTCTAGGTCGCGAACGATCAAGCAGGCCAATTGCCCGTAGATCACCACGCAAGCCTAACTCGACTCAGTCCGCATAGCCACTCACATAGGCCCGCATAGGTACATAACCCCGCATCGAGGGTAGCTACTCTAAGATCGCCCCGACTCGTAGTCCGCACGGCCACATGCATCGCACGAGGTATAACCCCGCATCACTAACCCGAACTCCCGTAGTTCGCAGATAGTCCCTCGACCCGCATGAGGTATTCTCAATCACGGTCCTGCATCACCGAGTCTACCCCGCATCGGAGGCGCCTAACCCCTGCAATATGTCAAGAGGCTGAGTGATAGTACACTAACATAACAACTTATCTTTAAACAACATAAGCACAACAAGAACGTTACAAGACACTAACACACATAGCATCATCATGTCTACTTATCAAACCATCTTTTTATTCTTTTCACAATTCAATATAAGTCATATAAACACATAGGCAACCGCTTCTTTTATCATTCTTAAGTGGTTATACTTAACTTCCCATAAAGCTAGTATAACTCTCAAGCTTCGCTTTAAAACCAATTAGTTCTCTTCATAAAAATGATTCAAGATTCTTTGAAATGCTTTCGCTTCTTATTATTCAGCTTAAGCCAGGCATCGCTGCAAGTATTATTCAGCTTAAGCCAGGCATTGCTGTAAGTATTATTCAAAGCTTAAGTCAAAGACATTGCCGTAGTTATTATTCAGCTAACACACGACGCTCACCGCACTACATATATATTGTAAAATATCATGCTTTAGGAAGAATCACATACCTTCTCAAATAAAACCACCGCCAAGTCAATATGTCGCAGAGAATCATTTATAATAGTCGACACGCCTATCAACGCTCGCACTACTTTGTAAACAGCTTCTAACAGAGGGTTCTATATCCTACTAAAAATCGCGCACTTCCTACCCAATGAGCTACTCAAGTTCATCAGGAAAACAAATTCCATGTAAGTACACTTTGATTATTCTTCTTTAAACCCTTCTACCGTGATAACACCAATTCTATTCTCGCATAATCTTCTAAGTATCTAATACTTATTCTTATACTACTACAGAAGTATTCTCTAATTCAAAAGAGGTTAGGATTAGTTACTGAAGCCCAATAATATCCTAGATAAAGTCGCTACCGAGCAAGGTTTTGCTCCTAAGTTGTATGCTCCAGGAAACCTAAGTTCTTCACAACTTCTACTAAGTACTATGGATTCGGGCTAGGTATTTTGGGCATTATAACAATACAAGAAGGCAACTTTTCTACCAAGAGTGGTAGATTTCGCCAGTTAGTGGGCCTCGCCAAACTTCAAAAGGAGTGGGCGAGGCTTTGACGAAAGCTTTAGAGAGAGGGGAGGATTTTTCAAGACTTGAATTGATTTGGGACGAAGAACTCTTCATCCAGCGGTATTTATAGTCAAGACACGGCCAACCAAGGGCCAAGATTTAGCCAAGTGCTGTGCAAGTGTAAGGTCAAGATTAGGCAAGGTCCTTGGCCAACTTGCACACAAAATATCCTACCTAATCCTCGACTTGTGCAAAGGCACAAAAACGCACTTCATTGTCCAATTCGGCCCAAACGGACGATTTCAAGTCCACCAATCGGAGGTGCCAAGTGTCGCCTCCCGCTGGTCCAAAATGTTTCGCCTCTAAAAATCCGCAAAAATTAGAATGGCATAGCCGGAATTTACCCTACGAAAGCCGTGGGAAACGCTTTCGCCTAAAACTATTCGCTTTGTGAGTCAGGCCAAAAACGCTTTGTGCCTAAACTTTAGCTAGACTCAGACGTATTCCCCACGCATATACTGGAAATACGGTATAACATTCTCCTCCTTAGAAACATTCGCCCCGAATGCTCCTTCCCAAGACAGCTTAACGATAAGATTCTTCATAACTTAAACAAACAGCAAATGCCACACACGCCACGTAACAACACTTAGGCATAAACGATAACGTAAGATTTACCAAGAGAAAAGTGAATTACCCGGAGGTGCTGGGAATAAAGCGAGGATACTTCGCCTCATGTCTTCTGGCCTTCCCAAGTCATCTCCTCTCGAGCTCGCTCCGCCACAAGACTTTGACTGCCACGCCTCGTCCGCAGACGCTTAACCCGACGCATCGACATCGCCATGGAACCTCCTCATACGATAACCCTGGCCACACCGACATCGCCAATCGTGTACCTTGATGGATCCCCGATACATCTCCTCAAAGATAGATACGTGAAAACCGGACGACCGCCTCCAGACGGACGCAGATCCAACTCATGCGTTATACCAGATTTCCGCAGTATGCACGTAAGGCGCACGAGAAAGTTTGGGCTTTAAAGTAAGGCTCACGATTTTTATTTGTGCACAACCCCTGCTAGAGTCGTTGACGTAAACGCTTTCCTTCGTAGGAAAATTCCGCCATGTCATTTCTAATTTTCGCGATTTTTCCGAGAGACTAAACATTTTGATCAACGAGAGGCTTACACTTGTCACCCTCTCATCGAGCACGCTGAGGTGAAGTCGACGAATTCCTCGACATTTTTGTCAAGTAGCAGGTAGGATATTTTTGTGGTAGATGGATAAGGTGCACTTGGCACGATCTCGCCCTACACTTGCACCACACTTGGCTTGATTCGCCATCGTTAGCCATGGTCGACCTATAAATACCCCTCTCCTTTGATGAATTTCTTCATCCAAAATTGTGCTTAGTCTTGAAATCTCTTCCTCCTCTATAGTTCTCGCCCTCCCCTTGCAGGCTTTTAGCCGAGAGTCCCTCCCCTCGTCGAGTACCCCTAATGGTAGCCGGCGGGCATACACCCCCTAGCCTAGTTGTTTTCAGATAATACCCCCTCAGTGGTGTCTCGTATAAATACCTCCTCTTGGTAGAAATACTCTCAAAAGTATCACATTATACCCAAATTACCTTAGCCAGATACATTGTTGTATTCTAAGGTTATACTTAGACTAAAAGCCCAGAAATACTATTATACTTCCCTTCAGTCACAAAACCGAAACACTAAGGAAAATCTCCATAGTTAGTCGGAGTAGTACGTGCTGGTTAGAACTTCTAAGGGTGGTTTAGAGCTGGTCGAGCGCACTGAGTCGAGCCAAACGCTGCTCAGATCGACTTTATACTTGGATAATTACGGGCTTATCGAGGTAATTATCTTGTCCCTATTGTAATTGGAAATTACATGTTGTTAGAATATATAGTCGAGTATACTATATATGTAATCGAACGTAGTCCGCTTGCAATGTCTTTGACTTAAGCCCAAGAATAAAGAATCGAATCAGAATTACATAGACCGTATTTCAGAGACTTTTTGTCAGACATCAGAGTAGTATTGTACACGCCCTGCTAGACGCAGAACCCCCGGTTGGCTTCGTAGCCACTGATGTAGAGGAGATTTACGCCGGCGGGTGGAGGCGCCAATTTTCGTAGAATGTTCTACGATAAGATCTAGATGTTAATGTCACTTGTGGCCTTATAGGTCAAGATCGCGCAGGCGCGATCTACTGCTTAAGGAGTAGCCGACTTGAGGTACTGAGCGCTTGCTATTAGTCGATACTGCCGCGAGGTACGTGAACCTCTTCCTATCTCTTCTAGCATGATATGTGTAACTATGTAGCAGAGACGCATACGTGTTAAATGTATTTGATTGTCTAAACATAAAGTGTTATAACGACTTTACGGGAAGTCAGTTATAACCTTTACGTATGTAAGAAAATACTTGTGGTTTTAAAAAAAGGTAATCGATTTGAACTATAACTAGTCAAGTTATGTGATAACGAAGAACCAAGTATTTCAAAAGATTTTGAATCATTTTGTTAAGAGTAATACTTGGTTTTGAAAACTTAAGAGTTATACTAGCTTTATGGAAAGTTAGGTATAACTACTTAAGAATGTTTTACCGATTTCTAAATCGAATGTGTATCGACAAACCATCGCAGCTGCTAATAAAAAGGAAATGTTTTGACAGATTAAAACCAAGAGAAACTTCCATCCGCATGTAAGCTAAGACGAGACAAAATGATATTTCCTGATCATGGTCACTGTGAATAAGATTATTATAAACAAGAATATCCTACTCACATATAAGGCTTATGTTCCTCGATGGTTTAAAAGAGAATTATATTCTTAAATGAATAAGGCTATGAACTACTTAAACCTTTCTAAAATAAGAAACGTGAACATTTGAAATTAGGCAAACTCGACGCTTGGAAAATAATGCTGTTACTGATTTTACAAAGAGAAGTGTTTTGCTTTACTTCAAAAGATAATCACTCTATTTTCATATACTACGTATCGTGTGACTTTGTGAAAGTAACGATCTTTTAAAAGAGTTAATGTATGAAGTACTTTGGGGATAGAAACCCGATCTTGTTAATCATATAGCAGAAAGTGCCCGCGTGTATAACTTGATCAGGTTGGGTCAGTGATAGCCTTGTGATACTTTCTGTTTATTTGACGAGTAAACACGCCAGACGCCACGGTGTTAGCATTCGCGATGTTTGTGTAGCGGTTTCTCGATCGCGCTTTAAATAGTTTCACTATCACCGCATGCTGGTATTGTACCACTCACCCCGATCGCTCCGAGGTTGTCGCCTCCACGCGGGTAGACTCAAAGCGGTCTAGTGACCTATGATTCGAGAATACCTACGCGGTCCTGTGGGCCTATGCGAGCTACGAGAGTTCCGTGTTAGTTTGCGCCCTTACGGGCACGCGTTCACGCGCTACGCGATCGCGGTCCAAAGTGATGCCGGGAGAGCTACCGACGCTGGAATACCTCACGCGCCATCGGGTGGCCTACGCGAGTCGCTGGAGTTCTGTGGCTAGACGCGCACATTAGATATCGCGGCGAGTGGCCGCCTTTGATCACGTGACTGGTTCAGACAGATTTCATGATACGCTTTATGACCTTGTTGGTACGGGTTTTAGTAGCTGGCCATGCCTTCATACTTACCCCAGACGATTTTATTATGACACGCGGACTCGTGTTCATGTATCTCGTGCTTTATATATCATGATCGCGGCAGCTGGAAGGTATTCCACGCATGATTGATGTCATGCGCGAGACCCATATTTATGTATTTGAGTGACGACTTCGGGCGCGAGTCCCCGGCTTGATATGATCGCTATTTATCAGGAATCGTAGTTTGCTATCATACATGTCTCCCGCTTTATATAGACTACTATGATTTCATGTATGTACGATTTTCGGGCCGCATACTCTGCACTGCCAGATCGACCTCCTTCTGGGCCGCGCTCATGCCGCATGTAAAGGTACACCGCCGCCGATCCTCGCCTTGGTCACACTTCAAATGGTTGGGGAAAAGCTCCGCTTCTCCGAGGCTTGTTCGTATAGTCCTCGTTGTCAGGTGCTACATTCGTGGTACGACGGCCCCGCCCGCCGCTGTTGTCATATCTTTCGTAGGTCCGTAGTACCGCAAGTGTGGTTTGTAAAAGGATTAAACTGCTCATTTGTAAGAGTTGTTATTTATATATACGCCGAAGGCAAGTTTTTCTCGACATCGCTTGCACCTTATTGGTTTCGTACGTGTTTTATGTTCCGCCGACACTGACGACGATGGCTACTGGGTGCCCGGTAAGGCACCAACACGCCCAGTTCGGTCGTGACAAAAGTGGTATCGTGAGCGCTTAATCTCTGAAAGTCGCCTGCATCGTGATCCAAGAGTTCGATTATCGCTGTCGCACCACACCAATAATCGTGAGGCTATAGGATATTTAGGATTGGTTTCATTCTTCTCACTCGAGATCGTGCCTTAGAGCCGTGTTGTAAGTCGACCCTCTCACGCATTTCTTTCTTACCGCTATGCCTCCGCAGGCAAACCCGCCCAGAGGCGCGCAAGGCGAGTCGCGAGCAGAGTTCAGAGGTTACGAGGCACGTGCCCAATCATCACCGTGGTATTTCATTCGGGAGTTATGCTATGTCACCACCCCAAAGAGAGTTTAGCACGCGGCAGCAGCTCCTACCGCGCCATGATATTTCAACCTTCGCCCAATGCGATCGAACAACGAACGTAGATCGCAAAGGCGCGACCGCATTAGCTACGGATTTGGCTACCAGAGAGTATACCGATGTACCGCGAGTCTCGAGGACTATCTAAAAGAGGGTCGCAGCAGAGTAATTCTTCACTGGGCTTCGAGCATGGCCTGCAGACGCTTACGCGCAGCAGTCGAGAAACGTAGATCGACGCGTTAACGGGCGACAGCAGGAGGCCAGAGCAAGGTCCTTTGGTAACTTTCGAGGCGAGTCACCTCACCAATGGATTAGATTTGGCGATCCACCAAAGCGTGCAGGTCCTCCACGAATTTCGTGACGCTCGGTACGCAGGAGTCGGGTCGAGCTCCGTGATCTTCCGGCTCATTGCACATGCACGCCATCCCGTAATGTCGCTTTTTGGTACTGTTGCACCTACGACCGCCGTGGTCCGATGTCGAAAGAGTGTCCTTGTAGGAGGACTTAGCCTTCGTGATCTGGTGGGTAGTTTGTCATCTTCCTTAGCGCCACTCACGGGCAGTTTGTTTAGAACGACTAAGGAGCGAAGCAAGAGATACACGCATATCTTTAACCCTCTGTAGTTTTGTTTATGTGATAAGTAGTATACCTTAAGTGCTATGTTCGATAGCAGTGTTAGTTGTGATTAGAAATTACGCTGGTTAACCGAGTAAGATTTTGGGGGTTGCAGGCGCGAGCCTTAGAGTGTCAGACGCAGAGACCTTAAAGGTAAGACCATCCTGAGCGGGCGTGTAGTGTTATGTTTGATCTCATCGGAGTGCATAGCGCACGCGAGCTATGTATGGATAGGTCCCTAAGTAGCGTGAAATGAAAGAGGGTAGTTGAACCAAGAAGACCGCCAGGTTTTCGTAACGGATTTGAGAGAATGTTCCGACGGGAGCTAATGTTTTGCGACGCCGGTCGGCCGAGGCTACGTTGCGTCAACCCGCGCCCGCGAGCGCGGTCGGGCCAGGTGGTCCCGCCGCGGTAGGGTCACGAGGGTGTTAGGCCCAAGTTTAGTTAACCAAATGGGTTCGTGGACGCGCTCGACCGCAGGTCGCCGACGGGTCACCATCGTGTTTTTCACCAGACCGCTGCTGGCAGTTGATGATATATCGTAAAGGTGGTAAGGTCGCACGGTGCTCGCTTTCACCTTATGAACGTATGCTGGAGCCTGTGTTACTACTGCTTTTTCGGAAGTTTTACCGTGCAGGTTGTGAACTCAAAGTAGTCTCCAGATTACGCTCGCCTCGCCGTTGTTTGGATTTCGTGGTAGTCGCAGGATTGTTATCTCCGTTGGGGAAGTGTTTTATAGCTACCATTTCGTTGTTCGATATCGCCGCGGACGCCAGAAGGGCGGAAGTGTAAGTTGCCTGGCCGATTGGTTCGACGCCGCAAGGTTCGGGATAGTTGGTTCATACGCGTTCGCAGGACGTGGACAAAGCGTGCTTATCCGTAAGAGGTTTTTGGTAGCTCTGAGGAATCGCATGATAATCCGCGACGACGCTAGAGTTCAAAGCCGACTGGCCTTCAAGGTACCACCCCTGATAGGTGTAAGAGGAAACTTAGCCCGAGTTACTTGGGCCTTGAGTTCATGCGGCGGATAGGCCGTCCTATATGTTAGCATTTGCCGTCCGACTTGTGAGAGGCAGGCCCATCCTTCGTGGTTATGTTCGAGAAGGAAATCGAGATCCATCCAGAGTGTTCCCGCTAATGATGACCACGTTAGAGATAGTAACTCAGTTTTGGAAACCAAAGACGTAAACGTGGTAAGAGTTCGAGTGTACAAGTTGCACGACATCCTCGTGATCGCACGTAGTCCGCATCATTTGTTGGTCACGAGTGACACTAGAACCTCGCGCAAAGTGACAAAAGTGGTATCGGAAGAAGCGAGCATGTATGGCGAGCATAGACGCGATCATTTCTTCGTAAAGAGCAGGCGCGGCGAAGTATATTTTAGACTTTATGAGGTTTTGTGGCGATATCGAGGTGTTTCTCGTGACTTGGACGGAAGTATTTGCGCTGATGTTTCGTGGCCAGCGTGGGTGATTGTTTCGTAAGTATAGAGCGAAGACTATATCGCGCATGTTTGTTTTGAGATTTAAGGAACATTCGACGCATGTTTCTGGCGAGGAGAATGTTATACCCGATTTCCAGTATGCACGTAAGGGCGCACGAGAAAGTTTGGGCTTTAAAGTAAGGTCACGATTTTTATTTGTGCACAACCCCTGCTAGAGTCGCTGACTAAACGCTTTCACAACTTTCGTAGGGAAAATTCCGCCATGTCATTTCTAATTTTTTATGGATTTTTCCGAGAGACGAACATTTGGATCAACGAGGGCGACACTTGTCACCCTCTCATGGAGCACGTCATGTGAAGTTGACGAATTCCTCGACATTTTTGTCAAGTAGAGGTAGGATATTTTTGTGGTAGATGGATAAGGTGCACTTGGCATGATCTCGCCCTACACTTGCACCACACTTGGCTTGATCTCGACATTGGTTAGCCATGGCTTGACCTATAAATACCCTCTCCTTTGATGAATTTCTTCATCCAAAATCAGGCTTAGTCTTGAAATCTCTTCCTCCTCTATAGTTCTCGCCCTCCCCTTGCGAGGCTTTTAGCCGAGAGTCCTCCCCTCGTCGAGAGTACCCTCAGCGGGTAGGCCGAGGCATACACCCCCTAGCCTAGTTGTTTTCAGATAATACCCCTCAGGGTGTCAGTCTCGTATAAATACCCTCCTCTTGGTAGAAATACTCTCAAAAGTATCACATTATACCTAAATTACCTTAGCCAGATACCTTGTTGTATTCTAAGGTTATACTTATACTAAAAGCCCGTAAATACTATTATACTTCCCTTCAATACAAAACCGAAACCCTAAGGAAAATCTCCATAGTTAGTCGAGTAGTACGTAGGTTGGTTAGAACTTCTAAGTGGTTTAGAGCGGTCGAGCGCACGGAGTCGAGCCAAACGCTGCCCGTGATCGACTTTATACTTGGATAATTACGGGCTTATCGAGGTAATTATCTTGTCCCCTATTGTAATTGGAAATTACATGTTGTTAGAATATATAGTCGAGTATATTATATATGTAATCAACGTAGTCCGTCGGCAATGCTTTTGACTTAAGCCCAAGAATAAAGAATCGAATCAGAATTACATAGATCGTATTTCAAGAGACTTGTGTTGTAGACATCAGAGAGTAGTATTGTACACGCCCGGCTAGACGGGTAACTCCCGGTTGGCTTGGTAGACGACTCGATAGAGAGGAGATTTACGCCACATGTGGGAGGTGTCGCGAATTTTCGTAGAATGTTCTACGATAAGATCTAGATGTTAATGTCACTGTGGCCTTATAGGTCAAGATCGCGCAGGAGCGATCTACTGCTTAAGGAGTAGCCGACTTGAGGTACTGGAGCGCTTTGCCATTAGTCGATACTGCCGCGGTACGCGAACCTCTTCCTATCTCTTCTAGCATGATACGTGTAACTATGTAGTACAGAGACGCATACGTGTTAAATGTATTTGATTATCTAAAACATGTGTTATAACGGCTTTATGGGAAGTCAGTTATAACAATTTACGTATGTAAGAAAATACTTGTGGTTTTAAAAAAAGGTAATCGATTTGAACTATAACTAGTTGGTTATGTGATAACGAAGAACTCAAGATTTCAAAAGATTTTTGAATCATTTTGAAAGAAGAGTAATACTTGGTTTTTGAAAACTTAAGAGTTATACTAGCTTTACAGGTTAGGTATAACGGCTTAAGAATGTTTTAACGATTTAAATCGAATCGTATCGACAAACCACCGCAGCTGCTAATAAAAAGGAAATGTTTTGACAGATTAAAACCGAGAAACTTCCATCCGCATAAGCTAAGATGAGACAAAATGATATTTCCTAGATCATGGTCATTGTAATAAGATTATTATAAACAAGAATATCCTACTCACATATAAGGCTTATGTTCCTCGGATGGTTTAAAAGAGAATTATATTCTTAAATGAATAAGGCTATGAACTACGAAACCTTTCTAAAATAAGAAACGTGGAACATTTGAAATTAGGCAAACTCGACGCTTGGAAAATAACGTTACTTGATTTTACAAAGAGAAGTGTTTTGCTTTACTTCAAAAGATAATCACTCTATTTTCATATACTACTGTATCGTGTGACTTTGTAAAGTAACGATCTTTAAAAGAGTTAATGTACGAAGTACTTTCGGGATAAACCCGATCTTGTTAATCATATAGAAAGTGCCCGCGGTATAACTTGATCAGGTTGGGTCAGTGATAGCCTTGTGATACTTTCTTGTTTATTTGACGAGTAAACACGCCAGGACGCTACGTGTTAGTATCTCGTGATGTTTGTGTAGCGGTTTCCATCGCGCTAAATAGTTTCACTATCACCGCATGTTGGTATCAGACCACCCACCCCGACTGCTCCGAGGTTGTCGCCTTCACGCTGGTAGACTCAAAGTGGTCTAGTGACCTATGATTCGAGAATACCTACGCGTCCTGTGGCCTACGCGAGCTACGGTTATACCCTCGTATTTCTCGAGTACGCACGCCGAGTATGCACGATATTAATTTGAGCCTTAAAGTAAGCATAGTTTCGAAATTTGTACACAAGTGCCAAAAGAGTCGTCGACTAAACGCTTCCACAAATTCGTAGGGAAAATTCTGGCCATGTCATTTATAATTTTGCCGATTTTTCCGAGAGATAAAATATTTTGGACCAACAGTGAGGCTTACACGCCACACCCTTAGTGGCACAAAGTGGACGGTTTTCGAGGGAGTTGGCACGCTTGCTATGGAAAATGCCTTAAACATTTGGTCAATGTTTGGCTAGATATTTCAGGTAGTAGATGAGAAAGTGGGGCCCACAAACACTTGTCCAAATCCTAGCCCTACACTTGCCTAACACTTGTCTTCATCTTCGCCATTGGTTGGCCATTGCTTGACCTATAAATACCCCTTAGTTGATGAACTTCTTCATCCAAAAATCATTCTCCAAGTCTCAAAATCCTCTCCTTAAGTGTAAAGATTCTACCAAGTCCTCCCCTTTGTCAGCCTCGGCCTGAGCCTACCCCCTAGCCTAGTTGTTTTCAGATAATACCCTTTGTCGTGGTATAGAAATACTCTCCTAGTATTGTTATAATGCCCAAATACCTCGCCTAAATACCTTGTAGTATTTCCCAAGGTTACCTCTATACTAAAAGCCCATAAATACTAGTATACTTTCCTTTAGCCACTAAACGAAACCCTTTGGAAAATCTTCACCAGAGTCAGTTATAAGTGAAGTTGGTTAGAACTTCTAAGGGTTGGTCGAGCGGCCTGAGCGCACGAGTGAGCTAAACCTCGTCAGATCGACATATAAACTCTGATAATTTTGGGCTTATCGAGGTAAACATTCCTAACCTTCTCATTGTAATTGGAAATTACATGTTGTAGAGTATATAGTTAAGTATACTATATATAGAACTGAATATAGTTAAGCGGCAATGTCTTTTGACTTAAGCTCGATTAATACTTACTAGAATGTCTTCGACTTAAGCCCAATTTAAAGAAGAGAATCGAATCAGAATTACATAGATCAGACATGCAGACTTGTAGCATTACCGTAGTAGAATTGTACACGCCCGGTTAGACGTGTTAACCCCGGTTGGCTTCGTAGCCTACTCGATAGAGAGAGATTTACGCTGCCATGTGGGGAGGTGTCGCAATTTTCTCGTAATATTCTACGCCTGATCTAAAGATATTAATAGGCGCCAGGCCTCTATAGGTCAGAGTACTACATGTGGAGAGATCCGCTTGATCGAGAGTAGCCGATTTGAGGTACTTGGAGCGCTTTGCTATTAGTCGATAATCGCCGGCGGGTATGCGAACCTCTTCTTATCCGTCTAGCATGATAGGTGTATAACTACGTAGTACTAGACGCATACGTGTTGAATGTATTTGATTGTTTTTAAACATAAAGTGTTATAACAAATTCTATGTAAACGAAATGCTTTGTGATAATCGATTTGACTTATAACCAACTTGATGCGTGATAATAAAGAACTCAAGTATTCTAAAAGATTAAGAAACTTTTTGAGCAGTTGTATACTTGGTTTGAAAACATAAGAGTTATACCACTTTACGCAGGTTAGTGTAACGCCTTAAGAGAGATAAAAAGAATGGTTTAATGGTTTAGAAGTTAAGAGACTTATTCTTAAAAGATAAGAGACCGACTTAATACGGACGTTTGTGTGAAACCTCATTCGTGAGTAATGAGCACTGGTTTTGAAAGGAATAATGTTTTACCGATTTCGAAATCGTAACGTATCGACAAACCACCGCAGTAATAATAAGGGAAAATGTATCAATAATTAAGTATTAGTAAAACCAAGAGAAACCTCCATCCGCATAAGTTAAGATTTAGACAAAATGATATTACATTTTCTAGATCACGGTCGCTTAATAAGATTGATTATGAACAAGAATAACCTACTACATGGCATATGTTACTCAATTGTTTTAAAAGAGATTAAGACATTCAACTATGAAACTTTTGTTATACCAGATTTCCGCAGTATGTACGTAAGGACGCACGTAGAAATTTGAACTTGTGATTTAGGTCGAATTCTTTTGTTCACAACACCCGATTTGAGTCG
Organism: Przewalskia tangutica; assembly: GCA_029844215.1. Taxonomy (NCBI): domain Eukaryota; kingdom Viridiplantae; phylum Streptophyta; class Magnoliopsida; order Solanales; family Solanaceae; genus Przewalskia; species Przewalskia tangutica. Next base: position 28,322,269 of record CM056738.1, read on the forward strand.
CTTTTTCGACCAAACGCTTCCACGCCTTCGTAGGGAATTTCTCGCTATGTCATTTTTAATTTTTGCAGATTTTTCCGAGAGACGAAACATTTTGGGATCAACGGAGGTGACACGTGTCACCTCACATCGGAAGCGCGGCAACCTCGACCGAATTGGGCTACTTTACGGCCTTGATTTGCGCCTTGTTTTGTGCCTTGTTTCGCGGAGTGTTTTGTGGAGTAGGTTAGGTGCATACGGCTTGATCTCGCCCTACACTTGCTATGCACTTGGCAAGATCTCGCCATTGGTCGCCTCGGCTTGTGCTATAAATACCCTCTCCTTTGATGAATTCTTCATCCTTTCCACAAATCTTCTAAGTGTTAAAATCCCTCCCTCTCCCCTCTTGACTCTCGCCCAAGAGCCCTCTCCCTTTCAAAGGCCCCTTCGCCGAGAGCCCTCTTCCTCCTGGGCCTACGAGAACCCCTAGCCTAGTTGTTGTGATAATACTCCCTTTGTGGTGTAGAAATACTCAAAAGTATCATATAATGCCCAAATTACCTTAGCCGAATACCTTGTAGTATTCTAAGGTTATACCTATATGAAAAGCCCGTAAATACTATTATACTTCCGTCACCACAAAACCGAAACCCTAGGAAAATCTCCATAGTCCGTTGGAGTATTGTGTGGTTGGTTAGAACTTCAAAGGGTGGTTTAGAGCCGTCGAGCGCTGAGTCGAGCTAAACGATTGCCTGTGATCGACTTTATACTTGGATAATTACGGGCTTATCGAGGTAAATATCTGTCCTCTATCAGAATTGGAAATTACACGATTGTTAGACTATAGTCAAGTATACTATATGTAGAATCAACGCTGTTGTCGCAATGTCTTTTGACTTAAGCCCAATAATAAGAAACCTTTTCAAAGAAGAGTAATCGAATCGCTTTTTACATAGATCAGACATAAAGAGACTTGTAGCTTTTCGCGAGGTAGAATTGTGCACGTCCGGTTAGACGATGAACCCCGTCAAGCTTGATAGCCGCCCGATAGAGGAGGAGATTGCGCTCATGCCGCAGTAAAGGTACACCGCCATCGATCTCGCCTGTGGTCACAGTCAGCTGGGGAAAGCTCCGCTTCTCCGAGGCTTATCACGTATAGTCCTCGTTGTCAGGTGTTTACATTCGTGGTATGACGGGCCCCGTCCCGCCATCGTTGTTGTATAATTTCTAGAGGTCCGTAGTAATCGGGCAAGTGTGGTTTGTAAAAGTGGATTAAACTGCTCATTTGTAAGAGTTGTTATTTATTTATACGCCAAAGGCAAGTTTTCCTCGACATCGCTTTGTACTTCATTTGTTTCATGTGTTTTATGTTCACGACACTGATGTTGTATCACCAGGTGCCCGGTAAGGCACCACCACGCCCAGTTCGGTCGTGACAAAAGTGGTATCGAGCGCTTAATCCTCTGAAAGTGTCTACGCATCGCATCCAAGAGTTCTGATTATCTGTCGCGCACCACACCAATAATCGTGAGGCTATAGGATATTTAGGATTGGTTTCTATTCTTCTCACTCGAGATCGCGCCTTAAAGTCGGTTGTAAGTCGGACCTCTAACGATTTCTTTCCCTTACCGATATGCTCCGCCGGGGCAAAACCCGCCCAGAGGGAGGCAAGGCTGGCGGAGCCGCGAGTAGAGTTCGAGGGTTACGCTGGCACAGCCCAATCATTACCTAGGTAATGCTTCATTCGGATTTCGCGACGCCACTAGCCCCAGCAGAGTTTAAGCACGCGACGCAGCTCCATCGCGCCATGATATTGAACCTTCGCCCACGACCGAACAGAGAATATAGATTTCAAGGAGGCGACTCAAGCATTAACTATGGATTTGACTACCAGAGTATACCGACGTATCACGAGTCTTGACGAATATCAACGAAAAGGTCGCGCAAGAGTGTTCTTCGCCAGGCTCGAGTACGGCCTGTAAGGGCTTTCGCAGCAGCCGAGACGCAGTAGATCGACGTTAACGAAAGACAAGAAGAGGCCGAGCAAAGAAGGTCCTTTCGTAACTTTCGAGGCGTAGTCGCTCACCAAAGAGATTAGATTTGCACATCCACCAAATGCAGAGTGGTCTTCCACTGATTTCGTGACGCTCGGGTACGCAGAGTTGGTTAGAACCCGTGGCTTCCGGCTCATTAGCTTGATGCACGCCATCCCGGAATGTCGCTTTTAGTCGGGTACTTGTTGCATCGGCGACCGCCGTGGTCCGATGTCGAAAGAGTGTCCTCGCAGTAGGACTTAGCCTTCAGATCGCGGTAGTTCGTCACCTTCCTTAGCTGCGCCTACTGGCAAGGTTTGATTAGAACGACTGTGAGCAAGAAGAGATTCGTGCATATCCTCAACCCTCTGTAGTTCAAGATGTGATAAGACGGGTATATCATAAGTGCTATGTTTTGATAGCGGTGTTAATATTGTGATTAGAAATCTTCGTTAGTTAACCAAGTAAGATTTGGGGATAGAAGGCGCGAGCCTTAGAGTTTTATACGTAGAGACCTTAGAGGCGCAGGCCATCTCGAGAAAAGGTGTAGTGTTATGTTTGATCCAGACGGTTGCATAGCGCACGCGAGCTACGCTTGGGATAGTCCCGCAGCGTGGAAACGGGGTAGTTGAGCTGGCAGACCGCCAGGTTTTCGTAGCGTGATTAGCGAGAGTTTTCTTCGCGAGCTAGCATCACGCGCTGTCGGTCGGGTTGAGGCCACGCCATGGGTCAACCCGCCGCAGTGCTGCGCGGGTCGGGCCAGGTGGTCCCGCCTGTGTTAGTGGTCACGAGGGTGTTAGGCCCAAGTTTAGTCGACCACAGACGCAGTTCGTATGCGCTCGACTGGTCGGGCCGACGGGCAGCCCATCGTGTTCTTCTGGGACCGCTCACTCTGCAGTTGTTGTTTTAACGTAAAGGTTGTAAGGTCGCACGGTGCCTACCTTCACCTTACGGCGCAGCATGCGAGCCTGTGGCACTACTGCTTTGTTTCCGGAAGTTTTACCAAACATGTGTTAAGAACTCGTGCAGTCTCGACCGCATTCGCCCCGCCGTTGCTCGATTTCGTGATAGTCATGGGATTGTTGTCTCGTGGAGGAGTGTTTAAGCTACCATTTCATGTTCTGATGTCACCTTTGAAGCCTCGTAGGGCGAAGTGTAAAGTCACGGCCGATTGGTTCGATGTCGCGCGTTCGCATACTGTTCAGCTTGTTCCACAGATCGTGGATAGTGGAAGCTTGTCTAGAAGAAGTTCGCACTGAGGAATCGTATGATAATCGGCGACGACGCTTAGAGTTCAGCCGACGGCCGGTCTTCAAAGTACCACCCCATTGCAGGTGTGACGAGCTTTGGAAAACAGAGGAAACTTAGCCCGAGTTACTTGGGCCTTTGAGAGTTCATGTGAAGAATAGGCCAGTTGCCTATATGTTAGCATTTGCCGTCCGACTTGGAGGCGTGACGTCCGGTCTTTCAGATTGTTATGTTCGAAAGTATCAAGATCCATCCGCACGTTCCTCGTTAACGATGCCCACGCAGAGATAGTAACCCCAGCTTGGAACCAAAGCAGATCGTAAATGTGGTAAGTGGTTCGAGCGTACGATACCTTCAGTGATCGTGACGCAGCCCGCATCATTTGTCGGGTCGCCGAGCGCTCGCGGCTGTTGACAAAAGTGTATCATTTCGTGATGTTAGAGGTGTTTCTCGTGGACTCGATGTAAGTTTTACGCGCTGGTGTTTCGTGGGACGTGGCGGTGTTGGTTCTCGTAAGCATAAGAGTGAAGACTATACCGCGACGCTGTTTTGAGATTCTGGCGAACATTCGACGAACGTTTCATGAGGAGAATGTTATACCCGTATTTCCAGAGTATGTACGTAAGGACGCACGAGAAATTTGAACTTGTGATTTAGGCTCGAATTCTTTTTGTTCACAACACCCGATTTGAGTCGTTGACTAAACGCTTCCACAATTTCGTAGGGAATTTCCGCTATGTCATTTTTAATTTTTATGATTTTTCCGAGAGACGAACATTTTGATCAACGGAGGGTGACATGTGTCACCTCACATCGAAGCGCGCGCAACCCTCGCCGAATCGGGCTACTTATGGCCTTGATTCAGGCCTTGTTTTGTGCCTTGTTTCAGGAGTGTTTTCAGGAGTAGGTTGTGGTGCATACGGCTTGATCTCGCCCTACACTTGCTATGCACTTGGCAAGATCTCGCCATCGTCGCCTTGGCTTGTGCTATAAATACCCTCTCCCTTTGATGAATTCTTCATCCTTTCCACAAATCTTCTAAGTGTTAAAATCCCTCTCTCTCTCCTCTTGACTCGCCCAAGAGCCCTCTCCCTTTGAAAGGCCCTCGCCGAGAGCCCTCTTCTCCTAGGGTCGGCCGAGAACCCCTAGCCTAGTTGCTGTGATAATACCCCTCATGTGTAGAAATACTCTCAAAAGTATCATATAATGCCCAAATTACCTTAGCCGAATACCTTGTAGTATTCTAAGGTTATACCTATATGAAAAGCCCGTAAATACTATTATACTTCCCGTCAATACAAAACCGAAACCCTAGGAAAATTTCCATAGTCGTTGGAGTATCAGGTGTTTGGTTAGAACTTCAAAGCGTGGTTTAGAGCGGGTCGAGCGCTGAGTCGAGCTAAACGATTGCCCAGATCGACTTTATACTTGGATAATTATGGGCTTATCGAGGTAAATATCTTGTCCTCTATTTCAATTGAAATTACACGATTGTTAGACTATAGTTGAAGTATACTATATGTAGAATCAACGCCGTTGTCGCAATGTCTTTGACTTAAGCCTCAATAATAAGAAACCTTTTCGAAAGAAGAGTATCGAATCGCTTTACATAGATCAGACATGAGACTTGTGTATCTTTTCGCGAGGTAATCGCGCACGTCCATTAGATATGAACCCCCGGTTGGCTTCGATAGCCCCGATAGAGGAGGAGATTTACGCCATGCGGGGAGGTGTCGCCAATTTTCTCGTAATGTTCTACGGCGATCTAAATGTTAATAAGCGCCAGGGCCTTATAGGTCAAGTACTACGATGGCGCGATCCATCGCAAGGAGTAGCCGACGGCTTCAAGTACTTGAGCGCTTTGCTATTAGTCGATACTGCCGCGAGGTATGCGAACCTCTTCCTATCTCTTCTAGCATGATACGTGTGAACTATGTAGTACTGCAGACGATACGTATAAAATGTATTTGATTGTGTAAAACATGTGTTATAACGCTTTATGGGAAGTCGTTATAACAAATTTACGTTGGTAAGAAAATACATGTGGTTTTTTTTAAGGTAATCGTTTGAACTATAATCGCTTGTTATGTGTTAATAAAGAACTTGAAGTATTTCAAAAGATTTTTGAATCATTTTGAAAGAAGAAGTAATACTTGGTTTTGAAAACTTAAGAGTTATACTAGCTTTACGGGAAGTTAGGTATAACTACTTAAGAATGTTTTGTCGATTCGAAATCGTAATCGCATCGACAAACCATCGCAGCTAATAAAAGGAAATGTTTTGACTAATTAAGTATTAATAAAACCAAGAGAAACCTCCATCCGCATAAGCTAAGATGAGACAAATGATATTTCCTAGATCACGGTCACGTAATAAGATTTTATAAACAAGAATATCCTACTCACATATAAGGCTTATGTTTCTCGATGGTTTAAAAGAGAACGATAGTCTTAAGTGATTAATACTATGAACTACGAAACCTTTCTAAAATGCTAAACTTGAACATCGAAATTAGGCAAACTTGAACATTGAAATTAGGCAAACTTGATCATCGAAAAGAACGATTGCTACTTGATTTTACAAAGAGAAGTAATTGATTTACTTTAAAAAGATAGTCACTCTATTTTTATACTACGTATCAGGTGACATCACAAAGTAACGATCTTTTAAAGAGTTAACGATGAAGTACTTTGGGGATAAAACCCGAACTTGTTGGCATATAGTAGAAAGTACCTCGCGTGTATAACTTGATTGTGTTGGTTCGTGATAGCCCGTAATACTTTCTTGTTGATTGATAAGTAAACACGCCAGATGCTACGCATGTTAGTATCTTGTGACGCAGGTAGCCGGTTTTGTTGTGCGCTTATGCCGCTTAACGATAAGTCTGTGTTAGTATCTTACATCACTCATCTCGAGATGATTCCGGTTGTCGCCTCCGACGCGGTAGACTCAAAGCGTCGACGGACCTATGATTCGAGAATACCTCACGCAGTCCTGCGGCCTACGCGAGCTACGAGTTCCGTGTTAGCGCTGGCCCTTACGGGCACGCGTCCACGCGCTACGCGGATCAGCGTTCCGTGAGACGACGCCGGAGAGTACCACCGACGCGGGAATACCTCACGCGCCGACGAGATTGGCCTACGCGAGTCGCGAAAGTTCGTGGCTAGACGCGCACATTAGATATCGCGCAAGTGGCCGCCTTTGATCATGGACGGCCCAGACAGATCTTATGATACGCCTACGACCTTGTTGGTACCGCTGGCGTTAGTAGCCGCTATGCCTTCGCATTTACCCGTGACGGCAGTTATTATGGCACGCGTGACTCGTGTTCATGCAGTGTTCTCGTGCTTTTATATCATAAACCGCCGTAATGAAGGTATTCCACGCATGATTGATGTCATGGCGCGAGACCCATAGTTATTATCGAGCGATGACTTTGAGGCGCGAGTCCCCGGCTTGACACGCATCGCTATTTATTTTAAATCGTAGTTCGTTATCATACATGTCTCCCGCTTGTATAGACTACTATGATTTCATTTACGATTTATTTTCGCCACATACTTGCACTGCATCGACTTCTGGGCCGCGCTCATGCCGCAGTAAAGGTACACCGCCATCGATCCTCGCCTTAGGGTCACAGCCATTGGGAAAGCTCCGCTTTCTCCGAGGCTTATCAGCCGTATAGTCCTCGTTGTTGTAGGTGCTTACATTCGTGGTACGGCGGCCCCGCCCCGCCATCGTTGTTGTATAATTGCTTAGAGGTCCGTAGATCGCTGCAAGTGTGGTTTGTAAAAGTGGATTAAACTGCTCATTTGTAAGAGTTGTTATTTATTTATATGCCAAAGGCAAGTTTTCCTCAGACATCGCTTTGTACTTCATTTGTTTCATGATGTGTTTTATGTTCCCGACACTGATGTTGTATCACCAGGTGCCCGGTAAGGCACCACCACGCCCAGTTCGGTCGTGACACTTTTCAAAAAGAGACTTCGTAATTAAAATTAGGCAAACCGGAACTTTAGGGAAAAGAAAGGGTATTAGGTTGTCTTAAAATGGTTTAAAGCATAAGGTGTTATAACAGCTTTATGGGAAGTTGGTTATAACGACCTTATGAAAACAAAAGAAAGGTTTTATCATCGTTTTAATGTGGTAACTCGACTTAAAAAAAGAAAGTATGGAAGTTGTTTTGTTTTACTTAATAGATATAAGTCACCCATTTTTATACTACGTATCGTGACTTTTATAAAAGGAATAAATCTCTTTAAAAGGAATTTAACGACGTAGTACTTGTGGTAAAACCCGAACTGGGGCATAAAACGAAAGTACTTCGAGTCAGGTATAAACCGCTTATGCTTGTTGTGAAACTTGCCTATGCTTGTTGTGAAACTTGCCTACGCTTGTTGTCGTGAAACTCGCCATGCTTGTTGCCGTGAAACTCGCCTACGCTTGCTGTCGCGAAACTTGCCTACGCTTTCGCGATAGCCTTTGCGGTAAGAATCGTGTTTCATACCACCGCTGCTCTCAATGGAGGGTCGTTGACTTGTTGAGAACTTACTGACGTGACCTGCAGCGACTGATAAATTCCACGCACGCCTCGCTGATAGGTTACTTTGTTAATCGCCGACATACCGACACGACGCCAGAAGCGACGCATGCTTCCACTTTGATTACCGCTGTCTTATTGTTTCCTTTGACATATCGACACGACGCGTAGCGCACGCATGCTTCCATTTGAATGCCGCCTTATCGTTTCCTCGACATACCGACACGACGCGAGCGCACGTATGCTTCCATTTGGAATGTTGTCTTATTTGTTCCTTTCGACATACCGACACGACGCGTAGCGCATCGTATGCTCCCATTTGGATTGCCCTTGCTGTTATCATATCATGCATCGCCGCAGCTGCGGGCGTACCCACGCGCAGATTGATGCGGGCGCGAGACCGAATTGATATAATCGCATGCGCGCATCGTAGTTTGGTTATCATACCGCTCTCGCTTATAAAGCTAGTAAGATTTCATTTACGATTTTTACGCTTTCACATACTGTACCGCAGATCGACCTCTCGGCCGCTCACGCCGCAGTAAGCACATCTACCGCCGATCCCCGCGCTAGATCTCATTTCAAAGATTTGGAAGCCCGCTTTCGCCGAGGCTTATTCGTATGTTACCCTCGAGTCCGTAAGTTCTCGAACGCTCGTGGTATGGCGGCCCCGTCCGCCATAGTTGTTGTATAAATCTTAGAGGTCCAGAGTAATCGCAGTGTGGCTTGTAAAAAGGATAATCGTCGTATTTACGATATATGACGGCGCAATCGCTTTTGGTTGGCTCGCTTATTTATCTTGTCTCTTAATTCATGTTCATGTTTTTATTTCCGCTGATTTTCCTCGATGTTGTATCACCAGGTGCCCGGTAGGCACCGCCACGGGCCCGGTTCGGTCGTGACAAAAGTGGTATCGAGCGCTTAATCCTCTGAAAGGTCTACGCATCGTGTTCAGTGGAGTCTTGATTATCGGTGTCAGGCACCACATCTATAATCGTGAGGCTATAGACATTTAGGATTGGTTTCATTCTTCTCATTCTCGAGATCGTGCCTTGAGTCGTGGTTGTAAGTCAAACCCTCCGACGATCTCGCTTTTTACCGCTTATGCCTCCGCAGCAACCCCCGTGGGCAAGGCAACAGAGGAGATACGAGTAGTAAATGCGCTTCCTCTAGAGACCACAAGAGCTGAGCCTCTACCCTACAGTCGGGCAGGAGACGGGTTACGCGAGACGGCCCGCTTAACGCCGTGGTCAGGCCGACTGAGGATACGCCGGACGCAGCAGCCAGCCCCGTGAGCACCCGTAATTCAACCCCGAGCGCATGGGCTGAGACTACGGATTTTCCGAGGTAACCCGCCGCAGTTTTACGGGTCGAGGCCCGGCGATGATCCGCAGGAGTTCATCCGGCATAATGCCGATCATGAGAGTGATCAAGGCATCGAGACCGAGCCGTTGGTCCTAGTTCGCATCGGCCGCGTGATACCGCAGCCGATTGGTTTGATTTGCGAGCCGCCCGGAGAGAATGCACTTCCGGCCATGACGAAGTTCTCAAAGGCATTTCTTGCACACTTCGCCGCCACGTATTTGCGAGGGCTCGCCGACATATTTTTGGTGTCGCGCGTAATCCGCGACGGCAAGGAGTACAATGTGGAGTTCGACCATCGCCCTGACGCCTCGCATTAGTAGCTAGTACGGAGGATCGAGTCCACCGATATGTTACGTGGCTCGGCGATTACCTAGCAGAGTTGTTCGCGTAGCTCTTCACCGGCACGACATCGCCCGCACGCAGCTTATGCACTGGAGGCGAGCGGAGAAATCGACGAACGACCAAAGTCGCCAGGAGGCCAGAATCGCAGGTCCTTGGTGATTTTCGAGGCGCATCGCCGCCAGCAGACTAGCATGCGCCCGCCAAGACAGAGTGGTCCTCTACAATCTTCGTGAGCGCCCGTAGTTTTCGTGAGCAGTCGTGGCTCCAAGGGTTCAGATTTTCAAGAGAGCAGGGTGTTAACCAAACCGGCCACCCCTACCTCGCTGACTACCGACTCCACAGCCGAGAGGTCGTGCTAGTCCGGAGTTTGTTTTACATGCCACGCAGGCCATTTTTGGGAGAAACTGTCCACTGTGGGTAGCATCGGGTAGATAGCATGCATCACGAGATCGGGCCATGGTTCTTCACCTTCTACGCCTAGGCAGATGTTCATACACCTACAGCCCCTGAGAGGTCGCGTGGAAGTTCCTCGCTTTAGCGGTCCTTCAACCGCCTATTTTCGTGTATATCCTTAACCTCTGAGACTCAGATGTATTGATGTTATGATAATGTGTTAAGTGTTATGTTCGGATAGCTTTGTGCTAAAACGTGACGTAGAACCCGGTTAGCGAGAAGCGGTAAGCTTCAAGTGAGAAAATGATGAACCTTAGAATATTACGCTGAGACCTTAGATGTAAGCGCCGCCTCGAGTACCGTGATTTTGCAAGGATCCTTGCTCTGAGCGCATTTTATGCCTAGAACGCTTCGTGATAAAGTCCCCGGTAGTGCAGCAATGGAAGTGGTAGCCACGACCAGAGGTGATTGTTCCGGACGGGGACAAGAGCGTGACGCGTTGTTGGCCTGCTCGGGCTACGATGAGGGCCAACCCGCGCCCGCTTCGAGGTAGGTCACTCGTGGTCCCGCCAGTGGTAGGTCACGAGGGTGTTAGGCGTGTTTAGATGACCATCGATGAGTTCGTGGATATGTTCGACCATAAGCCGATCGCGAAGGCCGGAATGGCCTGGAAGATCGAGGCTAGTAAGATAACCAAGTCGAGGCGGTGACTCCAAGGTTTGGAGAATCAAGCAGGATCAAGTGTGGTACGATTCTGTAAGAGTTCGTTGTTCGAGAAGAGTACGACGCAAGGGCAGAGGCGAGCATGTATTGCAGCATAGATACGATCATTTCGCGAAGGGAGTATGCGCGATGTATATTTTAGACCTCGTGGATCGTGACGCACCGTACCATTTGTTGGTCGCCGAGCGACACTAGAACCTCGCGCAAAGTGACAAAAGTTTGTGATGTTAGAGGTGTTTCTCGTGGACTTGACGTAAGTATTTGCGCGTGTTTCGTGGCAGCGTGGCAGATTGTTCTCGTAAGTATAGTAATGAAGACTATATCGCGTATGCTTGTTTTGAGGTTGAAGGAACATTCGACGAATGTTTCCAGGGAGGAGAATGTTATACCGTATTTCGAGTATGTACGTGAGGGCGCACGATATTAATTTGAGCCTTAAAGTAAGCATAGTTTCGAAATTTGTACACAAGTGCCAAAAGAGTCGCTTTTGACTAAACATTTCCATTAATGCCAGGGAAAATTCCGCCATGTCATTTATAATTTTTGGATTTTTCCGAGAGATAAAATATTTTGGACCAATAGAGGACACGTGTCACCCTTAGGTGGCACAAAGTGGACGGTTTTGAGGGAGTTGTTGGCACGCTTGCCATGGAAATGCCTTAAACATTTGGTCAATGTTTGGCTAGATATTTTGTGTAGTAGATGAGAAAGTGGGCCCACAAACACTTGTCCAAATCCTAGCCCTACACTTGCCTAACACTTGTCTTCATCTTGGCCATTGGTTGGCCATTGCTTGACCTATAAATACTCCCTTAGTTGATGAACTTCTTCATCCAAAAATCATTCTCCAAGTCTCAAAATCCTCCCCTTGTGTAGATTCGCCAAGTCCTCCCCTTCATTGGGCCTCATGGCCGAGAGCCTACCCCCAGCCTAGTTGTTTTCAGATAATACCCCTTTGTCAGGTATAGAAATACTCTCCTAGTATTGTTATAATGCCCAAATACCTTGGCCTAAATACCTTGTAGTATTTCCCAAGGTTACCTCTATACGAAAAACCCATAAATACTAGTATACTTTCCTTTAGCCACTAAACGAAACCCTTTGGAAAAATCTTCACCCGTAGTCGAGTTATGTAGGTTGGTTAGAACTTCTAAGGGTTGGTTGGAGCGGCCTGAGCGCACGGAGTAGAGCTAAACCTGCTCAGATCGACATATAAACTCTGATAATTTTGGGCTTATCGAGGTAAACATTCCTAACCTTCATTGTAATTGGAAATTACATGTTGTAGGAGTATATAGTTAAGTATACTATATATAGAACTCAACATAGTTGTGCGCAATGTCTTTGACTTAAGCTCGATAATACTTACGCAATGTCTTGCGATTTAAGCCCAATTTAAAGAAGAGAATCGAATCAGAATTACATAGATCAGACATGAGACTTGTGTAGCATTATCTAGTAGAATTGTACACGCCCGTTAGACGGTTAACCCCGTTGGCTTGGTAGCCGCCTCGACAGAGAGGAGATTTACGCTGTCATGTGGGAGGCCGAATTTTCTCAGTAATATTCTACGCCGATCTAAAGATATTAATAGGCTGTGGCTCTATAGTCGTAGTACTACATGTGGAGAGATCCGCTGACCGAGAGTGTAGCCGACGATTTGAGGTACTTGGAGCGCTTTGCTATTAGTCGATAATCGCCGCGGTATGTGAACCTCTTCTTATCTGTTTCTAGCATGATAGGTGTATAACTATGTAGTACCAGACGCATACGTGTCAATGTATTTGATTGTTTTTAAACATAAAGGTTATAACAAATGTAAACGAAATGCTTTGTGATAACCGATTTGACTTATAACCAACTTGATGTGTGATAATAAAGAACCTGAAGTATTCTAAAAGATTAAGAAACTTTTTTGAAAGAAGTGTATACTTGGTTTGAAAACATAAGAGTTATACCACTTTACGCAGGTTAGGTGTAACGCCCAAGAGAGATAAAGAATGGTTTAATGGTTTAGAAGTTAAGAGACTTATTCTTAAAAGATAAGAGACTCGACTTAATATGGATGTTTGTGTGAAACCTCATTCGCGAGTAATGAGTACCGTTTTTGAAAGGAATAATGTTTTATCGATTTCGAAATCGAACGTATCGACAAACCACCGCAGCTAATAAGTGGAAAATGTATTGAATAATTAAGTATTAGTAAATCACACGACCCGATTCCGCCCGTGGATCGTGCCTTACCCCGCACCCTAGTGATACAACATCGAGTAATCACGAACATAAACGATACAAGACATATTATGAAATATGAAACAATAATCGAGAAAATACTTGCATTTTCGCATATATGTAAATAACAACTTTTTCAACATGAACGCTTTAATCCTTTTACAAACCCCGCCACAACAAGATTTACTGCACTTACGAATGATATGACAACAACGACGGACAGGTTCGCCATACCCCGAATGTAAGCACCTACAACAACAGGACTATACCAAGACAAGCCTCCGAGAAACGAGCTTTCCTGCGCTACCAACCGCGACTCCAAGAGCGAGGATCAACGATCGTGTACCTTTACTCGCGCATTTAACGCACTTCAAGGAGGTCAAGATAACAAAAATTTAGTATGTGAAATCAAAATATCAGAAATGAAATCATAGCGCTCATATAAAGCGTGAGACATGTATGATAACAAAACTACGCTACAATAAACAAGTCATTATATAAAGTCGTGACTCACGCCTCAAGTCATCACTCAAATATAACAATGGGTTTCACGCCCACAATATCAATCACGCCCGTGGAATACCTTCCTCATCGCGGCAGCTTATGATATAAAAGCACCAAAGAACACACATGAACACCGTGTCCCACCTGCGCTATAATGAAAACGCATGTGGTAGGTGAAGGCATAGCCGACTACTAACACCCACGCACTCAACAAGGTCACGAATCAGATTATAAGATCCGCTCTGCATCATTACATGATCAAAGCCGCCACTTGCCCGCAGATCTAATGTGCGCGCTTCAGCCTCGAACTTTCCGCAGCCCGCATAGGCCAATCTCATCGCCCGCATGAGGTATTCCCGCATCGAGGGTAGCTACTCCCAAGATCGCCCCGACTTCGCACCGCACGCCACACGGACCGCATGCCCATAAAGGACGACACTAACTCGAACTCTCGTAGCCCGCATAGGCCCCCGGGACTCGCATGAGGTATTCTCGAATCATAGGTCCATCGACCGCCGAAGTCTACCCCGTGACGGAGGGCAATTTTAACTCTAATCATCTCAAGAGACGAGTGATGTAAAATACTAACACAACAAATTATCGTTACAACATAAGCACAACAAAGGAAAACCCCTTTACACAACATCACAAGATACTAACACACGTAGATCCTAGCATGTTTACTTATCAATCAACAAGAAAGTATTACAAGGCTATCACAAACCAACACAATCAAGTTATACACACAAGGTACTTTAAGCTCACAAGTTCTGTATCTACCCCTAAAGTACTTCATACATTAAATCTTTTAAAAGATCCGTTGTTTTCACATAAGTCACACAATACCCGTAGTATAAAATAGAGTGACTGCCTTTTTAAATAAACTAAAACACTTACCTTTGTAAAATCAAGTAACAACATTATTTTCCAAACGCCCAAGTTTGCCTAATTTCAAGTGTTCACGCTTTCTTATTTTAGAAAGGTTTCGTAGTTCATAGTCTTATTCATTTAAGAATATAATTTCTTTAAACAACTGAGAAACATAAGTCTTATATGCGAGTAGGATATTCTTGTTTATAACAATCTTATTACAAAATGTGATCTAGGAAATATCATTTTGTCTCATCTTAGCTTCTATGCAGATGGAAGTTTCTACTGGTTTTAATAATACTTAATTAGTCAAAACATTTTTATTAACGCCGCAGTTGGTTTGTCGATACACATTCGATTTCAAATCAAGAAACATTCTTAAGCCGTTATACCTAACTTCCCATAAAGCTAGTATAACTCTTAAGTTTTTCAAAACCAAGTATTACTTCTTCCTTCAAAATGATTCAAAAATCTTTGAAATACTTCAAGTTCTTTATTAACACATAACAAGCCGCTTATAGTTCAAATCGCTACCTTTAAAGACCACAAGTATTTTCTACCAACATAAAGTCGTTATAACCAACTTCCCATAAAGCCGTTATAACACTTTATGTTTTAAACCAATCAAATACGCTTAGCACATGACGCTCACCGCATTACATAGTTCACACATATCATGCTGTAAGAGATAGGAAGAGGTTCACATACCTCGCGACGAGTATCGACTAATAGCAAAACGCCCAAGTACTTCCAACCGCGGCTACTCCTTAGACCAAGTAGATCGCGCCACACGAGTACTTCAACCTATAAGGCCACAAGGCGCTTATTAACATTTAGATCTCATCGTAGAACATTCTACCCGTAATTCGCAAAGACTCTCCCCGCAACAACAGAAATCTCCTCCTCTATCGAGGCCGCTACCAAGCCAACCAGTGGGTTATACGCCTAACCCCAACGCACAATTCTACTCCACTGCACTACTACACAAGTTCACCGTAATACCCCTATGTAATTACAACAAGATTCTTCTTTAAATTCAGCTTAAGTCGCAAAGACATTGCCATAAGTATTATTCAGCTAAGTCAAAAGACATCACGATAACTACGCTCGCTTCTATATATAGTATACTTCAACTATATATTCTAACAATATGTAATTTCCAATTACAATAGAGGACAAAATAATTACCTCGATAAGCCCATAATTATCCTAGTTAAAGTCGATCCGCAATCGCTTAGCTCCAACTCCGAGCGCCCAACCCGCTCTAAACCACCCTTAGAAGTTCTAACTAACTTCTACACAATACCCAAACTGACTATGGAGATTTTCCTAGCTTTGGTTTTGTGACCGACTAAGTATAATAGTATTTCGGCATTTTCAGATAGGTATAACCTTAGAATACAACAAGGTATACTACTAAGGTAATTGGGCCTTATAACAATACTTTGAGAGTATTTCTACACCACAAAGCGGTATTATACTAAAGCAACTAGGCAGTGGTACCCACGCCACACTACTGTGAGTGGGGCGCTACTCTGCCAAGGGGCCTCACGAACGGAGGAGCTCAAGACTTAGAGATTTTTGACGAAGAAGTCTTCAAAGGAAGGGGTATTTATAGTCAAGTGAAGGCCAACCAACGGCCAAGATCTCATGCCAAGTGCAAGCAAGTATAGGCCAAGATTCACCCACGTGTCCTCGACCAACTAACACACAAAATATCCTACCAACTACACCTCCATTTCGCCCAATCCGAGCCCTTACGCCCACCAATGGGAGGTGCCAAGTGGCGCCTCTTGTTGGCCCAACACGCTTCGCCTCTAAAAATCCGCAAAATTAAAAATGACATAGCCGAAATTCCCTACGAAAGTCGTGGAAAACGCTTCACGAAAAACGACTCTAAACGTGTCAGGAACAAAATTAATTCGCCAAGCCTTAGTATAAGTTTCAAATTTTCTACGCACGCCCCACGCATATACTCAAAATACGGTATAACATTCTCCTCCTTAGAAACATTCGTCCCGAATGTTCCTTCTAAGTCTCAAAACAACGCGCAAGATAGTCTTCACTACTATACTTACGAGAACAATCCCGCCACACCGCCACGTACACTCGCGTAAATACTTACATCAAAGTCCACGAGGAAACACCTCTAATCATCACCACAAAACACTCTCACCTGGTCTAAAATATACTTCCTTCGTGACCTTCTCTTTACAAAAGAAATGATCACATCTACGCCCGCCATACATGCCGCTTCTCTCTTTACTCGTCAGAGATACCACTTTGTCACTTTGCTCGAGGCATTAACCTTCTCAGCGACTCCAACAAATGGTACCACTTTTGTCACTTTGTCGCGAGCCTTGCCCGACGCACCCAACAAATGGTACCGGTCGCCATGACTTCGAGGTCGCCGTGACACTCAACCTTACCACATTCTCGATACGGCTTCGCTTCAAGACTCGGTTACTATCTCTAACGTGGTCATCATTAATCGAACACTGATGGATTCTCCGATACTTTCCCGATCATAACAATACGAAGATCGGACGCATCGCTTCCTAAGCCTGGACGCAAGAAAGCTATCATATAGGCAACCCGCCTATCCTCCACATGAACTCAAAAGCGGCCCAAAGTAACACGGCTAAGTTCCTCCGTCATACCAAAACTCGCCACACCCTAACCACACCTACCGGAACAAGCTCAACTAATCGTTCAACCTTGCCAACATCGAACCAATCGATCAAGAACTTACACTTCCGCCTACAAGGCTTCATAAGGCGATATCCGAACACCGAAATGGTAGCTTAAACACTTCTCCACAGAGACAACAATCCCACGACTACCTCTAAATACACACACCGCCCGAGGCGAACGCGATTCGAGACTCACCAGTTCCTAACCTTGCTCGCAAAACCTCCGTAAAAGCAGCCGTAACTGGCTCCATCGTTCGCCTTAAGGTGTAGGTAGGCACCTCGCAGCCCTACAACCTTTCCGATAACTCAACACACCGAGTAAACGGTCCCGATCAAGAACACGACGGGCTGCCCCATCGCCCGACCACCGTCGAACGCATCCACGAACTCGCTCACGGGTTAACTAAACTCGCCTAACATCCTCACAACCCTAACACGCGCGACCACCACAACCTGACCCCACCACCAAACCCACCGCGGGTTGACCCGCAACGTGGCCTCAACCCGACCCGGCAACGCGCACAAAACTAGCTCCCCGATCCGGAACAATCTCACTAATCACGTTTCGAAAACCTAGCCGTCTTCTTAGCTCAACTACCCCTTTCATTCCACACTACTGTGACCTATCCTAACATAACTCACGGCACTATGCACCACCGATAAGTGGTCAAACATAACACTACACCTTTCTCGAGACGGCCTCACCTCTAAGGTCTTTACGCAAAGCCTCAAGGCTCACACCTTCTCTATCCCCAAAATCTTACTCTGCTAAACAACCATGATCTAATCACGACTAACACACCGCTATCGTAACATAGCACTTAAGGTATACTCACCTTATCACACATACTGATCTCTAGAGGGTTAAAGATATATCTATATCTACTGCTTCACTCCCCTTAGTCGTTCTAATCAAACCTGCCAAAACGGGCTCTTAGATAAGGAAGATGACGAACTACCCACCGATCCTGAAGGCTAAGTCCTCCTACAAGGACACCCCATCGACATCGCACCGACGGTCGAGGTACAATAAGTATTAACTAAAAGACGACATTCCCTGAATGACGCTCACACTGCAACCTAAGCCCCGAGTTCTCGACCAACTCCGCACACCCCGAACGCCCCAAATCGCAAGACCACTCAGACCGGGCGCGAGGTGCATATCTAATCCATCGCGAGGCGACTCGCCGAAAGTTACTAAAGGACCTCGCCGCTCGCCTCTCCGCCGCCCTTTGTTAACCCAGAAATCTCTACGCTTTTGGCTCGCGCATAAGCCCGCATACGTGCCATGCTCAAGTCTAATCAAGAATTTCTCGCACAACCTCTCTTAGATAGTCATCAAGCACCCGTGGTACATCGGTATACTCTCCGCAGCCACATCCATAGCTAGTAATGTGGTCGCCTTCTTTGCACTCTATATTCATCGCTCCTGGCCGAATCAAGCGTTCAAATATCACGGCCGCAGCTGGAATCGCCACGCTGCGCTAAAACTCGGGGCTAGTGACGCCGCAAAACTCCCGAACGTAAGCACTACCCTATGTAATGATCGGGCCTCGCCCTCGCCACCCTCCAACTCTACTCGCAGCCTCTCGCTTTGCCCTCCCGCCCGGTTGCCTACGCGAGGCATAACGGTAGTGGAAAGAAATACGCCGAGGGTCCAACTTACAACACACTCTAAGGCACGATCTCGTAGTGAGAAGAATAGAAACCAATCCTAAATACCCTATAGCCTCGATTATCGCGTGTGCACAACACACCGATAATCAAGACTTCATCGGATACGGTCAGAGACACTTTCCGAGGATTAATCGCTTCGATACCACTTTTGTCACGATTCGATTCCGGCCCGTGATCGTGCCTTACCCCGCACCCTAGTGATACAACATCGAGTAATCACGAACATAAACGATACAAGACATATTATGAAATATGAAACAATAACTGAGAAAATACTTCATTTTCGCATATATGTAAATAACAACTTTTTCAACATGAATGCTTTAATCCTTTACAAACCCCGCCACAACAAAGATTACTGCACTTCTACGAATGATATGAAAACAACGACGGACAGGCCCCGCCATACCCCGAATGTAAGCACCTACAACAATAGGACTATACTAAGACAAGCCTCCGAGAAACGAGCTTTCCTAAGCTACAACCGCGACTCTAAGAGCGAGGATCAACGATCGCGTACCTTTACCGCGCAGATGAACGCACTTCAAGGAGGTCAAGACAACAGTACCGAGTATGTGAAATCAAAATATCAGAAATGAAATCATAGCGCTATATAAAGCAGAGACATGTATGATAACAAAACTACGCTCACAATAAACAAGTCACATATCAAGTCGTGACTCACGCCTCAAGTCATCACTCAAATATAACAACGGGTTTCACGCCCACAATATCAATCATGCCCGTGAATACCTTCCTCATCGCCGCAGCTTTATGATATAAAAGCACCAAGGAACACACATGAACACCAGTCCCACCGCGCTATAATGAAAATGCATGCAGGTAAGACGTAAGGCATAGCCGACTACTAACACCTACAAGCATCAACAAGGCCGAATCAGATTATAAGATTCGTCAGCATCATTACATGATCAAAGCCGCCACTTGCCCGCAGATCTAATGCGCGCGTTTAGCCCTCGAACTTTCCGCAGCTCCGCATAGGCCAATCTCATCGCCCGCATGAGGTATTCCCGCATCGAGGGTAGCTACTCCTAAGATCGCCCCGACTTCGCAGCCGCACGCCACACGGACCGCATGCCCATAAAAGACGACACTAACTCGAACTCGTGAGTTCCGCATAGGCCCTCGACTGCATGAGGTATTCTCGAATCATGTCCATCGACCCCGAAGTCTACCCCGCACGGAGGGCGCTTAACCTCTAATCATCTCAAGAGATGAGTGATGTAATGTCACGACCGAACCGGCCCGCGGATCGTGCCTACCCCGCACCCTAGTGATACAACATCGTAGAAAATCACAAATAAAAATACGAACATGAATTAAGAGAAAAGATAAATAAACAAAGCAACCAAAACAGCTTGCCTTCATCATATATACATAAATACCCGAACAATTATCCTTTTTACAAACTCCCGCCCACAATAAAGCATGCACTTAAGATTTTACAATACTATGACGACAGTGGCTCCGCCATACCCCGAATGTATAAGATCTATGCACTGTGGTAACATACCAAAAGATAAGCCTCCAAGGAACGGAGCTTCCCAATACGCTGAAAGCGTGATCCTAAAGCGGATCGACAAATGACCGATGTACCTTTTACTCGCAGATGAACGCAGCCTCGGGCGAGGTCAAGATAACAGTACCAAGTATGTGAAATCAGAAATATCAGAATGAAATCATAATAGTCTATATAAAGCAGAGACATGTATGATAACCAAACTACAGCTCACAACATAAAAGCAATATGTCAAGTCGTGACTCACGCCTCAAAGTCATCCTCACGCCCGTGGAACTCCTTCCTCACCGCCAGCCTAAGTACAAATCATGTGATACGATATCGTGTCTCGCCCATCTTATGGACCCAATATAGAAAAGTGTGGAATACATTCCTGCTCATCCTACGAACCTAGAGTCGAGTGGAATACATTCTGACGAACCTAGTCAAGTGAAATACGCTCCTGATGAACCTGGCCATCAAGTGAAATACATTCCTGATGAACCGTAATCAAGTGAAATACATTCCTACGAACCGTAATCAAGTGAAATACATTCCTGACGAACCCAGAATCGTGAAATACATTCTGGATGAACCCAGAGTCGAGTGAAATACATTCCTGATGAACCCAGAGTCGAGTAGAACACTGTGACTTGCACAACAAGGCTATCACACGAACATGGTCAAGTTTCATAACAACAAGCATAAGCAAGTTACACACAACTCAAGGTACTTTCATTTTATGTCAAAGTCCTGATTTTAACTCCTAAAGTACTACAGACGTTAAATTCCTTTTAAAGATCCATTTCTTTTACAAGGTCACCCGATATTCGTAGTATAAAAATAGAGTGACTAACATTGTTAAGTAAACCAAAATGCTTTCCTTTGTAAAATCAAGTAACAACCTTATTTTCCAAACGCTCAAGTTTGCCTAATTTCAATGCTCAAGTTTCTCATTTTAGAAAAAGGTTTCAGAGTTCATAGTTTCACTCCTTTAAAACATAATTCTCCTTTAAACGCTTTGAGAAACATATGTCTTATATGTGAGTAGTTATTCTTGTTTATAATCAATCTTATTAAGCAAACCATGATCTAGAAATGTAATATCATTTTGTCTCATCTTAGCTTCTATGCAGATGGAGGTTTCTACCGTTTTAATAATACTTCCATTAGTTAATACATTTTCCTTTTATTAACGCCGCAGTTGGTTTGTCGATACACATTCCGATTTCCAAATCAAGAAACATTCTTAAGCCGTTATACCTAACTTCCCATAAAGCTAGTATAACTCTTAAGCTTTCAAAACCCAAGTACTACTCATTCTTTCAAAACGATTCATAAATCTTTGAAATACTTCAAGTTCTTTATTAACACATATCAAGCCGCTTATTATTCAAATCGCTTACCTTTAGAAAACCACAAAGTATTTGTTATCCACATAAAGTCGTTATAACCGACTTTCCATAAAGCCGTTATAACACTTTATGTTTTAAACCAATCAAATACATTTAGCACACGACGCTCACCGCACTACATAGTTCACACATATCATGCTAGAAGAGATAGGAAGAGGTTCACATACCTCGCGACGACATCGACTAATAGCAAACGCCCAAGTACTTCAAACCGCTGGCCACTCTCACCAAGGTGTCACTCCACACGTAGTACTACAACCTATGAGGCCACAAAGCGCCTATTAATATCTTTAGATCCCGACGAGAATATTCTACGTAAAATTCGGCAAAGACTCTCCCGCAACAACAGAATCTCCTCCTCTATCGAGGCCGCCACCAAGCCAACCAGTGGGTTAACACGCTGACCTGACGTACAATTCTACTACACAAAGAATGCTATACAAGTTCATCGTAATACACCCCATGTAATTACGCTCGCTTCTCTTATTTAAATTCAGCTTAAGTCGCAAGACATCGCCGTAAGTATTATTCAGCTTAAGTCAAAAGACATTGCCGCACAATTATAATGTTCAGTTCTATATATAGTATACTTCAACTATATATTCCTACAACATGTAATTTCCAATTACAATAAGGTCAAGAGGTTTACCTCGATAAGCCCAAAATTATCCGAGTTTAAATGTCGATCCCGAGCAAGGTTTAGCTCCTACTCCGAAGGCCCGACCGCCTCCAACAACCCTTAGAAGTTCTAACTAACTTCTACTTATAACTTCAACTACGGTGAAGATTTACTTAGTGGTTTCGCTTTTAGTGATCGAGGGAAAGTATAATAGTATTTTCTCGCTTTGTAAAAGTGGTACTTTGGAAAGTACTACAATGTATTTGGCTAAAGTATTTTGGGCATTATAACAATACTAGAGAGTATTTCTATACCACAACAAGTGGTATTATACGAAACAACTAGGCAGTGGGTAGACCTCTAGGCCAAGGCTTCTCGGGGGTAGTGGCTGACGAAGTAAGTAAGAGGAGGAGTATTTTGAGACTTGTAGATTGCCAAGTTTTGACGAAGAAAGTTCATCAACTGGGGGTATTTATAGGTCAAGTGAAGGCCAACCAACGGCCAAGATGAAGACAAGTGCATAGCAAGTGTAAGGCCAAGATTAAGCCACGTGCAACCTTATCCATCTACACAAAATATCCTACCTAACCCTTGACCACAATTCAACACAAAAACGTACAATCCTTGCCCATTTCGTCCGCCAACCTTCACCAATTGTAGGTGACAAGTGTCGCCTCTTGTTGGTCCAAATGTTACGCCTCTCTAAAAATCCGCAAAAATTATAAATGACATAGCCTAAATTCCCTACGAAAGTCATGGAAAACGCTTTCGCCGAAAAACGACTTAACCGTGTCAGGCACAAAAAGAATTCGCCAAGCCTAAAGAAGTTCGAAAATTTCTACGACGCCCCCACGCATACTGAAATTCGGTATAACATTCTCCTCCTTAGAAACATTCGTCCCGAATGTTCCTTCTCAAGACGGATAACGATAAAGTTCTTCTAATAAGTTGCCAACGCCACAACCGCCACTTAAACAACACACGCACGCAAATACTTATATCCAAGTCCACGAGGAAACGCCTAACATCACAAACTTTTGTCACTTTGCCGCGAGGTTCTAGTGTCACCCGCGACCCAACAAATGGTGCCGATCGCATGCGATTCCCGAGGTCTAAAATATACATCCTTCGACCTTCTCCTTTATAAGAAATGATCATATCTATGCTCGCAATACATGCTCGCTCTACCCTTACTCGCCGACTTTTCTCGAACTCTTGAACTCTTCCAAGATAATGCACTCACACTTCGCTTATCGCTCGCTTCTCCAAACCTCGAGTCACCACCTCCAACTTGGTTATCTTACTAGCCTCGATCTTCCTTAAGGCCACTTCCGCCTTCACGATCCGCCTGTGCCGAATATATCCACGAACTCATACGATGGTCATCTAAACTGGGCCTAGCACTCGTGACTTACCGGCAAGGGACCACCCGTAGCCGACCCCACCTCATTCCGGCTGGGTCGACACGCAACACGCCCTCAACCCGAGCCTCACACGCCGACTCTCTCGCTTTCGATCCGAACAACCTTGTTAAATCACATCATGAAAGATACCACTTTCATTTACCCAACCTGCAGACTTATCACAATATGTTCTAGGCATAAAATGCACTCGACAAGGATCACTGCAAAATCTTGTACTAAAGACTACTTACATCTAAGGTCTCAACAGAATATTCTAAGGTTCATCATTTTCACACCCTGTGCTTACTCCTTTTTCCCCAACCAAAGTTGCTAAATCACATTTTAGCACAAAGCTATTCGAACATAACACGTAATACATTAACATAACATCAAAACATACAAGCCTCTAGATGGTTAAGGATATACCGGCTACCGCCCACTCTAATCATAAGTCCGCGCAGGCGCATAATCGTAGGCGCGGCGAACTCGCCATCGATCCAGAGTCGCGCTGCCACCGCATTCTCCTATAAGCACGCTTCTCGTCACATGGTTCGACGGCCGCAGTGAAACAAGCACCAGAAAGACGACATTTCCCGATGATGTTTGCCACATCGCGCACACCGGCGGGACATGAATCCCGCCAAGAACTCACGTGAAACTCGCGGAACTAAGCCCCGAGCTCGACCAGCCCCGAATACCTAACGACCAAGATCGCGAGGACCACTCAGACCGGGCGAGGTACATAACTAGATCGGGCCGAGGCGATCCGCCGAAGTTACCAAAGGACTCGGCTGCTCGCCTTCTCTGACATCTCTGGCCATTCCGCCGACCTCTGCGTGTTTCACATCCAAGTGTACGAAGCCAGACGCGGCAATGTCCATGCTCGGTCAAGAGCTACACCCGCATAAGCTCGCCAAGTAATCGCCCAGCCCGACGTAGCCGTGTACTCGCCTCCATATCGCCATTACGCTGGAATATACCGAAGCACGAGTCGAACTCACATTGTACTTTCTAACCGCCCGCCCGCCCCGCTCAACGCTAAAAATTGTCTACCGAGCCTCTCATCCGCGAGGCAAGAAATGTGCAAGAAATGCCTCGAGAACTCGCCCCAAATCGCTGGAAGTGCATGCTCTTCCCGACAGCCCATGAATCAAACTGGGCCAATCGCAGATCACGCACCGATGCGAACCCAATACCACCGACTCGCTCGAGGCTCGATCACTCGCGATCCGTCAGAGCTTGATAAACTCCCGAGGGTCGCCTCGCTCTCGATCCATGTAACACCGGAGGGCTACACCGTGAAGTCCTGTAGCCTCAAACCGTCGCCGGGGCGAATCTACGGCGCCGCTGGGCCGGAATCACGTGATTCAAATTATCTCATATTCGCCACGACCGCCAGAATCGGGCCATCTCTTGTACTTATCTCATCGCTCCAGTGCCGTGGACCGAGGCTCGTGCATCAGAGTCTCAGCAACACCGCCGCGACCCTAAACTTCGCTGGCCGCGGCGCCGCGAAACCCGCCGTGGCATCGCTCGTGTATCACCGCTCGCGCTGCATTCTCTCAGATTCACTAACCTCCTCGATCGCTTTGCCCTTCTGGCTCGTTGCCTTACGCGAGGCATAATTGGTCAGGAAAGGAATACGCCGGCGGGTCCAATTTATCACACGCCTAAGGCACGATCTCGTAATGAGAAGAATGGAAACTAATCCTAAATGTCCCGCAGCCTCCTGACATAGATGTGGTGCACAACACACCGATAATCAAGACTTACTAGACACGGTCAGACACTTTCCGAGGACTAATCGCCTCGATACTACTTTTGTCACGACCAACCTGCCCGTGATCGTGCCTTACCCCGCACCCTAGTGATACAACATCGTAGAAAATCAGGAAATAAAAACATGAACATGAATTAAGAGAAAAGATAAATAAACAAAGCAACCAAAACAGCTTGCCTTCATCATATATACATAAATACCCAACAGCTTATCCTTTTACAAACCCCGCCACAACAAAGGCTGCACTTAAGATTTTACAATATGACGGACAGTGGTCTCGCCATACCCCGAATGTATAAGCATCTACAGCACTGTGGTAACATACCAAAAGATAAGCCTCAAGGAACGAGCTTCCTAATACGCTGAAAGGTGATCTTAAAAGCTGGATCGACAAATGACATTTTTACTCACAGATGAACGCACTTCAAGCGAGGTCAAGATAACAGTACCAAGTATGTGAAATCAGAAATATCAGAATGAAATCATAATAGTCTATATAAAGCAGAGACATGTATGATAACCAAACTACGCTCACAACATAAAAGCTATGTCAAGTCGTGACTCACGCCTCACCATCCTCATGCCCGTGGAACTCCTTCCTCACCGCCGCAGCCTAAGTACAAATCATGTGATACATATAATGTGTCTCGCCATCTTATGGACCCAATATAGAAAAGTGTGGAATACATTCCCTGCTCATCCTACGAACCCAGAGTCGAGTGGAATACATTCCCTGACGAACCCAGAGTCAAGTGAAATACGCTCCTGACGAACCGGCCATCAAGTGAATACATTCCTGATGAACCTGAATCAAGTGAAATACATTCCTGATGAACCGTAATCAAGTGAAATACATTCCTGACGAACCAGAATCGTGAAATACATTCCTGATTAACCTAGAGTCGAGTGAAATACATTCCCTGATGAACCTGTAGTCGAGTAGAACACTGCATTTGCACAACAAGGCTATCACACGTAACATGGTCAAGTTTCATAACAACAAGCATAAGCAAGTTACACACAACTCAAGGTACTTTCATTTTATGTCAAAGTCCTGATTTTAACCCTAAAGTACTACGACGTTAAATTCCTTTTAAAGATCCATTTCTTTACGAAGGTCACCCGATACCCGTAGTATAAAAATAGAGTGACTAACATTGTTAAGTAAACCAAAATGCTTTCCTTTGTAAAATCAAGTAACAACCTTATTTTCCAAACGCTCAAGTTTGCCTAATTTCAATGCTCAAGTTTCTCATTTTAGAAAAAGGTTTCAGAGTTCATAGTTTCACCTTTAAAACATAATTCTCCTTTAAACGCTTTGAGAAACATATGTCTTATATGTGAGTAGGTTATTCTTGTTTATAATCAATCTTATTAAGCAACATGATCTAGAAATGTAATATCATTTTGTCTCATCTTAGCTTCTATGCAGATGGAGGTTTCTACCGGTTTTAATAATACTTCCATTAGTTAATACATTTTCCTTTATTAACGCCGCAGTTGGTTTGTCGATACACATTCGATTTCCAAATCAAGAAAACATTCTAAGCCGCTATACCTAACTTCCCATAAAGCTAGTATAACTCTTAAGCTTTCAAAACCTAAGTACTACTCATTCTTTCAAAACGATTCATAAATCTTTGAAATACTTCAAGTTCTTTATTAACACATATCGCCGCTTATTATTCAAATCGCTTACCTTTAGAAACCACAAAGTATTTGCTTATCCACATAAAGTCATATAACCGACTTCCCATAAAGCCGTTATAACACTTTATGTTTTAAACCAATCAAATACATTTAGCACACGACGCTCACCGCATTACATAGTTCACACATATCATGCTAGAAGAGATAGGAAGAGGTTCACATACCTCGCGACGACATCGACTAATAGCAAAACGCCCAAGTACTCTTCAAACCGCTTGGCCACACTCTCACCAAGGTGTCACCCACACGTAGTACTACAACCTATAGAGGCCACAAAGCGCCTATTAATATCTTTAGATCCCGACGTAGAATATTCTACGTAAAATTCGGCAAAGACTCTCCCGCAACAACAGAAATCTCCTCCTCTATCGAGGCCGCCACCAAGCCAACCAGTGGGGTTAACACGCCCGACCTGGACGTACAATTCTACTACACAAAGAATGTTACACAAGTCTACCGTAATACACCCTATGTAATTACAGTCGCTTCTCTTATTTAAATTCAGCTTAAGTCGCAAGACATCACTGTAAGTATTATTCAAAGCTTAAGTCAAAAGACATTGCCGCACAATTATAATGTTCAGTTCTATATATAGTATACTTCAACTATATATTCCTACAACATGTAATTTCCAATTACAATAAGGTCAAGAGTGTTTACCTCGATAAGCCCAAAATTATCCGAGTTTAAATGTCGATCCCGAGCAAGGTTTAGCTCCTACCCGAAGGCCCGACTCCGCCTCCAACAACCCTTAGAAGTTCTAACTAACTTCTACTTATAACTTCAACTACGTGAAGATTTACTTAGGGTTTCGCTTTTAGTGATCGAGGGAAAGTATAATAGTATTTTCCTGCTTGTAAAAGTGGTACTTTGGAAAGTACTACAAGGTATTTGGCTAAAGTATTTTGGGCATTATAACAATACTAGAGAGTATTTCTATACCACAACAAGGGGTATTATACTAAAACAACTAGGCTGGTGGGTAGACCTCTCGCCAAGGCTTCTGGGTGGTAGGGCTGACTAAAGTAAGTAAGAGTGAGGAGTATTTTGAGACTTAGTAGATTGCTCAAGTTTTGATGAAGAAAGTTCATCAACTAAGGGGTATTTATAGGTCAAGTGAAGGCCAACCAATGGCCAAGATGAAGACAAGTGCATAGCAAGTGTAAGGCCAAGATTAAGCCATGTGCAACCTTATCCATCTACACAAAATATCCTACCTAACCCTTGACCACAATTCAACACAAAAAACGTGCCAATCCTTGCCCATTTCGTCCGCTAACCTTCACTAATTAGAGGTGACAAGTGTCGCCTCTTGTTGGTCCAAAATGTTACGCCTTCTAAAAATCCGCAAAATTATAAATGACATAGCCGAAATTCCCTACGAAGTCAGAAAACGCTTTCATTAAAACGACTCTAACCGGGTGTTGTGCACAAAAAGAATTCGGCCAAGCCTAAAGAAGTTCGAAAATTTCTACGTACGTCCCCCACGTACATACTCTGGAAATTCGGGGTATAACATGTAAAATACTAACACAACAGCTTATCGTTAAGCAACATAAGCACAACAAAGGAAAACCCCTTTACACAACATCACAAGATACTAACACACGTAGCATCCTAGCATGTTTACTTATCAATCAACAAGAAAGTATTACAAGGCTATCACAAACCAACACAATCAAGTTATACACACAAGGTACTTTAAGCTCACAAGTTCGGGTATCTACCCCTAAAGTACTTCATACATTAAATCTTTTAAAAGATCCGTTGCTTTCACATAAGTCACACAATACCCGTAGTATAAAATAGAGTGACTGTCTTTTTAAATAAACCAAAACACTTACCTTTGTAAAATCAAGTAACAACATTATTTTCCAAACATCCAAGTTTGCCTAATTTCGTTGTTCACGCTTATTTTAGAAAGGTTTCAGAGTTCATAGTCTTATTCATTTAAGAATATAATTTTCTTTAAACAACTGAGAAACATAAGTCTTATACGTGAGTAGGATATTCTTGTTTATAACAATCTTATTACAAAGAAACGTGATCTAGAAATATCATTTTGTCTCATCTTAGCTTCTACAGATGGAAGTTTCTACCGGTTTTAATAATACTTAATTAGTCAAAACATTTCCTTTTATTAACGCCGCAGTTGGTTTGTCGATACACATTCTCGATTTCCAAATCAAGAAACATTCTTAAGCCATTATACCTAACTTCCCATAAAGCTAGTATAACTCTTAAGTTTTTCAAA
Organism: Przewalskia tangutica; assembly: GCA_029844215.1. Lineage (NCBI taxonomy): Eukaryota > Viridiplantae > Streptophyta > Magnoliopsida > Solanales > Solanaceae > Przewalskia > Przewalskia tangutica. The sequence continues at coordinate 28,351,565 of CM056738.1, forward strand.
ACCAAGTATTACTTCTTCCTTCAAAATGATTCAAAATCTTTGAAATACTTCAAGTTCTTTATTAACACATAACAAGCCGCTTATAGTTCAAATCATTTACCTTTAAAGACCACAAGTATTTTCTTACCAACATAAAGTCGTTATAACCAACTTCCCATAAAGCCGCTATAACACTTTATGTTTTAAACCAATCAAATACGCTTAGCACATGACGCTCACCGCACATAGTTCACACATATCATGCTAGAAGAGATAGGAAGAGGTTCACATACCTCGCGACTTGTATCGACTAATAGCAAAACGCCCAAGTACTTCTAACCGCTTCTACTCCTTAGGCCAAGAGATCGCACCACACGTAGTACTTCAACCTATAAGGCCACAAGGCGCTTTATTAACATTTAGATCTCATCGTAGAACATTCTACCGAAATTCCGCAAGACTCTCCCCGCAACAACAGAAATCTCCTCCTCTATCGAGGCCTACTACCAAGCCAACCAAGTGGGTTATACGCCTAACCCCAACTGCACAATTTACTCCACTGCATTACTACACAGTTCATCGTAATACAGCCCATGTAATTACATCAAGATTCTTCTTTAAATTCAGCTTAAGTCAAAGACATCATTGCCGTAAGTATTATTCAGCTTAAGTCAAAAGACATCACGATAACTACGCTCGCTCTATATATAGTATACTTCAACTATATATTCTAACAATATGTAATTTCCAATTACAATAGAGGACAAGATAATTACCCGATGCCCATAATTATCCTAGTTAAAGTCGATCCCGGCAATCGCTTAGCTCCAACTCCGAGCGCCCAACCCGCCTTAAACCACCCTTAGAAGTTCTAACCAACTTCTACACAATACTCCAACGGACTATGGAGATTTTCCTGTGGTTTCGGTTTCAGGACCGACTTTAAGTATAATAGTATTTCGGCATTTTCAGATGTATAACCTTAGAATACAACAAGGTATACTTAAGGTAATTTGGGCATTATAACAATACTTTGAGAGTATTTCTACACCACAGGGGTATTATACGAAGCAACTAGGCTAGTGGGGGTACCCCACGCCACACTACTAGGAGTGGGGCGCTACTCGCCAAGGGCCTCACGAATGGGGGGAGCTCTCAAGACTTAGAGATTTTTTGGACGAAGTCTTCAAAGGGAAGGGTATTTATAGTCGGGCTAAGGCCAACCAATGGCCAAGATCTTGCCAAGTAAGGCTGTGCAGAGCCAAGATTCACCCACGTGTCCTTCGACCAACTAACACACAAAATATCCTACCAACTACACCTCCATTTCGCCCAATCCGAGCCCCACGCCCGCTAATGGAGGGTGCCATGGCGCCTCTTGGCCAAACACGCTTGCCTCTGAAAATCCGCAAAAATTAAAATGACATAGCCGGAAATTCCCTACGAAGTCGTGAAAACGCTTCAAAAACGACTTAAACGTGTTGTGAACAAAATTAATTCGCCAAGCCTTAGTACAAGTTTCAATTTTCTACGCACGCCCCACGCATATACTCAAAATACGGTATAACAAAACCAAGAGAACCTCCATCCGCATGCTAAGACGAGACAAAATGATATTACATTTTCTAGATCACGGTCGCTTAATAAGATTGATTATGAACAAGAATAACTCTACCGCCATGGCATATGTTACTCAATTGTTTTAAAAGAGATTAAGACATCAACTATGAAACTTTTCAAAAAGAGACTTGTAATTAAAATTAGCAAACCGAACTTTAGGAAAAGAAGGCATCAGTATTGTCTTAAATGATTTAAAGCATAAGGTGTTATAACACTTTTATGGAAGTCGTTATAACGACCTTATGAAAACAAAAGAAAGGTTTTATCATTGGTTTTAATGGTAACTTGACTTAAAAAAAGAAAGTATGGAAGTTGTTTTGTTTTACTTAATAGATATAAGTCACTCTATTTTTATACTACGTATCGTGACTTTTATAAAAGGAATAAATCTCTTTAAAAGGAATTTAACGCACGTAGTACTTTAGGGTAAAACCCAACTTGGGCATAAAATGAAAGTACGAGTCAGGTATAAACTTGCCTATGCTTGTTGTCAACTCGCCTATGCTTGTTGTGAAACTCGCCATGCTTGTTGTGAAACTTGCCTATGCTTGTTGTGATAGCCTTTGTTGTGCAAGAATTGTGTTTCTATACTACCGCTGCCTCACGAGGTCGTTGACTTGTCGAGAACTTACTGGACGGACCTAAAGGACGGATAAATTCCACTGCACGCCTCGCTGATAGTTACTTTGTTAATCGCTTGACATATCGACATCGACGCGTAGCGCATCGGCATGCTTCCACTTTAATTACCGCTCGTTGTCTTATTGTTTCCTCGACATACTCGACACGCATGTGAGCGCACGCATGCTTCCATTTGGAATGTTGTCTTATTGTTTCCTTCGACATACCGACACGACGCGTAGCGCACGTATGCTTCCATTTGGAATGTTGTCTTATTTGTTCCTTTAGACATACCGACACGACGCGTAGCGCACGTATGCTCCCATTTGGATTGCCTTGTTGTTATCATATCATAGATCGCGGCAATGAAGGCGTACCCACGCAGATTGATGTTTGGCGAGACCGAATTGATATAATCATATGCGCTGCATCGTAGTTTGGTTATCATACACCGCTTCGCTTATAGGCTAGTATGATTTCATTTACGATTTTACGCTTTCACATACTGTACTCATCACCTCCTTCGGGCCGCGTCATGCCGCAGAAGTACATCTACCGCCGATCCCCGCTAGATCTCATTTCAAAGATTTTCAAAGCTCCGCTTTCGCGAGGCTTATCTTTGCATGTTACCCGAGTCCGTAAGTTCTCGAACGCTCGTGGTGGCGGCCCCCGCCATAGTTGTTGTATAAATCTTAGAGGTCCGTAGCATCGCCGCGTGGCGTTTGTAAAAAGGATAAATCGTCGTATTTACGTATATACGATGGGCGCAACCGCTTTGTCTCGCTTATTTATCTTGTCTCTTAATTCATGTTCATGTTTTTATTTCCGCCGATTTTCTCGATGTTGTATCACCAGGTGCCCGGTAGGCACCACCACGCCCGTTCGGTCGTGACAAAAGTGGTATCGAGCGCTTAATCCTGAAAGTGTGTCTACTGCACTCCTCTAGTAGTCTGATTATCTGTGTCAGGCACCACATCTATAATCGTGAGGCTATAGGACATTTAGATTGGTTTCCATTCTTCTCATTCCGAGATCGTGCCTTAGAGTCGTGTTGTAAGTCAACCTCCGACGATCTCATTTTTACCGCTTATGCCTCCGCAAGCAACCCGCCTGTATGCGGCAAGGCGCCAGAGGAGATACGAGTAGCAATGCGCCTCTACAGAGACCACAAGATTGAGCCTCAGCCTCACAGTCAAGTGCAGGAGACGGGTTACAAATAGATGGCTCAGCTTAACGGCCGTGGTCAGGCCAAACACGGATAAGCCGGACGCAGCAGCTCAGCCCCAGAGCACCCGTAATTCAACCCCGAGCGCATACTTGAGACTACTGATTTTCTCGGTAACCCGCCGAGTTTTACGGGTCGAGGCCCGAGGATGATCCGCAGGAGTTCATCCCAGCTACACGATCACGAGAGCGATCAAGGCATCGAGACCGAGTCGGTCCTAGGTTCGATCGGCCGCGTGATACCGCAGCGATTGGTTTGATTCGCGAGCCGTCCCGGAGAGAATGCACTTCCGCCATGGACGAAGTTCTCAAAGGCATTTCAGACACTTCGCCGCCACGTATTTATGAGGGCTCGGCCGAGATTTTTGGTGTTGCGTAATCGGCGACGCATGAGTACAATGGAGTTCGACTCATCGCCCAGACGCCCTCGCATTAGTAGCTAGTACGAGGATCGAGTCCACCGATATGTTACAGGCTCGACATTACCCAGCGTAGAGTTGTTCGTAGTTTCACCGCACGATATCGCTCGCATGCAGCTTATGCACTGAGGCGAGGAGCGAGAAATCGACTGACGACCAAAGTCACAGGCAGGGCCATCGCAGGTCCTTGGTGATTTTCGAGGCGCACCGCCAAAGAAGCAGACTAGCGCGCCTCCGCCAAGACAGAGTGGTCCTCTACAATCTTCGTAGCGCCCAGAGTTTTCGTGCGAGCAGTCGTGGCTCCGGGGTTCAGATTTTCGAGAGCAGGTGTTAACCACAAGCCACCCCTACCTCGCTGTGATCTGTGGTAGACTCCATGCTGGAGAGTGTCGTATAGTCCGGAGTTTGTTTTACATGCACAAGCAGGCCATTTTGGGAGAAACTGTCCACTGTGGTAGCACTGCAGATAGCATTACGAGATCGCCATGTTCTTCACCTTCTACTAGGCAGATGTTCATACACAGTCGTTATACCCGTAGTCAGTGGTATGTGTGAGGACGCACGATTTGCAGTACTACAGAAATTTTGAAAAAGAAAGACGCTGAGTTTTCACTAAAGTTTCCTATTTGTGAAGAAAAAGGTTCAGAACGGAATTGGATTCGATTTGGTATTTGGACTTCATAGATTATATTAGAATTTTGAGATTTTATTTTCTGAATGGTCACGCTGGGCCCACGGAGAAATTTACTGGCTGGGCCCGCTTTGTTTTTGAGATTTCAGATTTTGATATTTTCTAAGACTAAATATTCTGAATCCGCGACACGTGTCACCCTACGTGGCACCCGCCGAATTTACCTTTGTGCACAACACCCGACAGAGTCGCCGACTAAACGCTTTGCATAACTTCATGAGGGGAAAATTCCGACTATGTCGCTTTGTATTTTTATGGATTTTTCCGAGCGACTAACATCTGAATAACGGTAGGTGACACTTGTCACCCTGCGACTGGCCAGGCGCGGGGACGCCTTCCTCCTCGCTTTGCAGGCCTTGTTTTGGCCTTGTTTGGGCATTGTTTCATGAGTGTTTTGTGGAGTAGGCTTAGTGCACTTGGCTTAATCTTGCCCTTACACTTGCTATACACTTGGAAGGATCTCGCCCTCGTTGGCCTTGGTTTTGCTATAAATACTCCCTTATGTTGATGAACTCTTCATCCACAAATGAAACCTTCCAAGCCTAAAATCCTCCTCCTCTAGTGTCGTAGTTCGCCCAACTCATCCCCTCTGAGAGTCTTCGCCGAGGCCTCCTCCTCTCGAGGTGCTAGTGGGTACCCCTAGCCTAGTTGTTTTCGAGATAATACCCTCCTCAGGTATTGAAATACTTCTCCTAGTATTGTTATAATGCCCAAAATACCTTAGCCTTTACCTTGTTGTATTCCAAAAGTTACCTCTATACGTAGAGTCCTAAATACTACCTTTGTCCTTTTAGTCTCAAACCGTAACCCTAAGGAAATCTTCATAGCTGGTCAAGATTTGAGCAGGTTGGTTAGAACTTCTAAGGGTTGGAGTGGTTTGAGCGCACTGAGTGAGCTAAACCTTGCTCAGATCGACATTATAACTTGGATAATTTTGGGCTTATCGAGGTAATTATTCGTTCTCTATCAGAATTGGAAATTACATGTTTTTAGAATATATAGTCAAGATACTATATACGAACTATACTTAGTATTCGCAATGTCTTTGACTTAAGCCCAAGAATAAAGAACCGAATCGAATCAGATTTACATGGATCATTGCAAGAGACTTGTAATTGTACACGCCCTGTTAGACGGTAAACCCCCGTTGGCTTGCAGCCTACCGATAGAGGAGTTTTACGCCGCTATGTGTGAGGTGTCTAATTTTCTGTAGAAGATGTAAACTTGTGTTTTGGGGTTAATAGACGCCAGACCTTTATAGTGAAAGTACTAGAGTAGCGATTCTACCTTATGAGCGGCGGCTAGTGCGTTGTAGTACTGAGCATTTTGCTTATCATCGATAAATCGCCGCGAGGTATGTGAACCTCTTCCTATCTTTTCTAGCATGATTGTTGTGAACTATGTAGTACGGCAGACGCATACGTGCAAGTGATTTGGTTGGTTTAAAACATGTGGTGTTATAATAGCTTTACGGAAGTTAGTTATAACGACCTTATGTAAGTGAAAATGGTTTATCGATGTTAGAAGTTAAGAGACTTGATCTTATAAGATAAGAGACTTAACTTATTTGTTTTAATGTGACGTTTGTGTGAAACCTTATTCGTGAGTAATGAGTACTTGGTTTTAAAGGATAATGTTTTACCGATTTCGAATCGTAACGTATCGACGCACTATCGCAGCAGTAATAAAGGAAAATGTATCAATAATGATGTATTAAAACCAAGAGAAACCTCCATCCGCATGTAAGGCATTTAGACAAAATAATATTACATTTTCTAGATCACGGTCATTGTGAATAAGATCGTTATAAAACAAGAATAAACTACTCACATATATGACATACGTTACTCAATTGTTTTAAAAGAGATTAAGACTACGAGTTATGAAACCTTTCTAAAATAAGTGACTCGGCATTTGAAAACGAGACGCTGAGTAATCGAACTAGGCAAACCGAACTTAGGAAAGGAATGTTGTTACTTGATTTTTGAAAAGGAATGGGTTGGTCATTCTAATACTACGGCATCGTGACTTTATAAAAGAATGGATCTCTTTAAAAGAACTTAATGATGTAGTACTGGGGATTAAAACCCTGACTTTGGCATAGAATGAAAGTACTTGAGTCAGGTGAAACTTGCCTATACTTGTTATCGCGGAAACTTGCCTATGCTTGTCGTGGAAACTCGCCATGCTTGTTGTCGTGAAACTTGCCTATGCTTGTGATGATAGCCTTGTCAAGTGCATGGTATTTACGCGTTACCGCTCTCGATGAGGCGCCTGGCCGACTTGTCGAGAACTTACTCGACGGCCGGCGATGGAGAATTCCACCGCATGTTTCCATTTTGATTATCGCTCATTGCTGAGGTCACACGGACATGTCTACACCGATGCAGATTCCGGCACGCGGTTACGCGGCCGGGTTGACACCCGATATATTGTTATTGTGGTTACATGGACATGTCTACACCGAGGTAGAATTCGGCACGTGGCTACGCGCAGGTCGATCACCCAAGATATTATTGTTGATGTCACACGGACGCGTCTACACCGAGGTAGAATTCCGGCACGCGCCACGGCATCGTATTATTGTTGCATCACGGACATGCCTACACCGATGCAGACTCCGGCACGCGCCACGCTAACATGATTGATGCTGCGCGTGAGACCCATAGTTATATTTCGAGCGATGACGACTTGAGGGCGAGTCCTCGATCGATATGATCGCTTTATGTCGCGAATCGTAGTTTGGTTATCATATATGTCTCCCGCTTTATATAGACTAGTATGATTTCATTACAAAGATTTTTACGCCACATACTTGGTACTCTGTATCGACTTCTTCGGGCCGCTCATGCCGCAGTAGGTACACGGCCGTGATCCCCGCCTAGATCAAGGCCAACAGACAAGCTCCGCTTTTCGAGGCTTATCTTTTGCATGTGTTCCCGAGTCAGGTGTTCTGTACATTCGTGGTATGGCGCCCCGTCCCGCCATAGTCGCTTGTAAATCTTAGAGGTCCGTAGTATCACAAGTGTGGTTGTAAAGGATTAAACTGCTCGTGTTTTATGATATACCAAGGCAACCGCTTTGCTGGCCTGCTTATTATTATATCTCTGTTTCATGACTCATGTTTTATTTTCCGCCGTTTTCTCGATGTTAGATCACTAGGTGCCCGGGTAGGCACCAAGACCCGCCCGAACGGGTCGTTACAAAAGTGGTATCGCAGCGCTAATCTCTGAAAGTGTCTACGCATCGCGTTCAGTAGTCTTGATTATCGCGTCAGGCACCACATCTATAATCGTGAGGCTATAGGACATTTAGGATTGGTTTCATTCTTCTCATTCCGAGATCGTGCCTTAGCCGAGTTGTAAGTCGGACCCTCCGACGATCTCGCTTTTACCGCTTATGCCTCCGCAGGCAACCAGAGCCCAGAGGGCAAGGCAGCCGAGGGTGCCGCGCTAGTGAGATACGAGGAGTACGGCGCAGCCCTGACAAGACTGAGGTCAGGCTCGACGGCGGTTTTGTGGGCGCCACATTTCAAGAGAGGTTGGGAGCCGCAGAATGGCCGCCGAGACCAGCACTGAGCTTCCCCCCACACCGGGCGCAGGAGACGGGTTACGCGAGATGGCCCGCTTGCCGGCCGTGGTCGTGGCCGACATGGAGGACGGGCCGACGCAGCAGCCTAGCCCAAAGAGCACCAGCCGTTCACCCCGAGCAGATAGCTGAGGCTACGACTTTCGAGTCAGAGCCCGCCGAGTTTTACGGGTCGAGGCTCGAGGATGATCCGCAGGAGTTCATCCCGGCAGCTACAATGATCACGCGTGATCAAGGCTTCAGACCGAAGTCGTGACCTTTGGTTCAGATCGGCCGCGCGATACCGCAATGATTGGTTTGATTCATTGAGCTTTCCGGAGAGCACGCACTCCAAAGCAGATTGGGATGAGTTTTCGGGCTTTCTCACGCACTTCTTGCCCGCAGATGAGGAGAGCACGGCCGGCAGATTTTTGATGCTTAGACAGAGCGCGACGGTCGAGTACAATGGAGTTCGACTCATCGTCTTGTGACGCCCCAAATACAGAAGTTAGTATGGAGGATCGAGTGCACCGATATGTTACAGGCTCGGCGATTACATGTCGTAGGCATGTTCGTGAGTAGCTCTTCACCGCATGGACATTGCCCGCATGCAGCTCACGACCGACGCGAGGCACGAGAGGTCGACTGAATGACCAAGATCGCAGTAAGAGGCCGTAACAACAGTGGTCCTTGGTGACTTTCGAGGCGACCGCCAAGAAGCAGACTAGTTTTGTACCCCGCCAGGTGCAGTGGTCCTCCGCTTCGTGGAGCAGTCGTGGCTCCAAGGGTTCAGTTTCGAAGTAAGGCGGTTGCCAGACGCGTCACCCCTACCGCTGGTCGATGTGGTAGACCGATTTCGGGAGTGTCGCGTGCCAGGGAGCTTGTTATTTTTGCGCCAGCAGGCCATTTTGTGAGGAACTGTCCACCAAGGGTAGCACGGATGTTACGACTCACCACGGACGCTGGTCGTTCATCGCTTTCTACAGCATGCAGCGCAGGCGTGCCTATGATTAGAGCGGAGCGAGCTTCGTATATCCTTAACCTCTAGAGTTTTGGTATGCTTGTTATGATGGTCTCATTATTATGTACGCATTTAATAGCGTTGTGTTAATTACATGAGTTAGAAAACATGCTTAGTCGAGGATACGATGGCAACGGTAAGTGCGAACCTTAGACTATGTCACGATCGGCACCTGTGGTAAGGTCGCTGAAAGTTAAAGATTTATTTTGACCCTTATCGCAGTAGTAGTATACGGGTTTTATTTGTGTGATAAGTCCGTGGGTAGTGAGACGGAAGTGGTAGCTTTCATGACGTGAATTAGTAAGATTGTTCCGATCGGGAACAAGAGTTTGGCGCGGGGGTCGGGCCGAGGACCATTTGCGGTCAACCCGTAACCCGCTTGGGGTGGGGGCTCGTGGTCCCGCCAGTGGTAGGGTCACGAGGATGCTAGGCCCAAGTTTGTATGATCATCGATGAGTTCGTGGACGCTCGACCGTAGCCGTTCGTAGGCCGGAATGGCCTTGGAAGTTTGAGGTTAGTAAGATGACCAAGCTCGAGGTAGTGACTCTGCAGATTTTCGAACTAAGTAACGACTCAAGTATGGTACGACCGAGAGTTGCCGCTCGAGAAGCGGCACGACGAGTAAGGAAAGAAGAGGACGATGTTATTTCGCGCTGCCGCGCATCGCAACTCGTTAGAGGAACTTTATCGTTATTCGATTGAGAAGGAACATTCGACGAATGTTTCTAAGGAGGGGAGAATGTTATACCCCGTAGTTGTGGTATGTATGTGAGGACGCACGCACGAGTACGCAGAAATTTTGAAAAGAAAGAAAGACTGAGTTTTCACTAAAAGTTTCCTGCTATTTGTGAAGAAAAAGGTTCGCGAACGGGAATTGATTCTGATTTGGTATTTGGACTTCATAGATTATATTAGAATTTTGAGATTTTATTTTCTGAATGGTCACGCTGGGCCCACTGAGAAATTTACTGCTTTAAGGGCCCGCTTGTTTTTGAGATTTCGTGATTTTGATATTTTCTAAGACGAAATATTCGGCGACCGGGGCGACACGTGTCACCCCACGTGGCACCCTCGCCGAATTTACCTTTGTGCACAACACCCGACAGAGTCGCTTTTCGACTAAACGCTTTGCATAACTTCATGTAGGGGAAAATTCGACTATGTCGCTTTGTATTTTTATGGATTTTTCCGAGTGACTTAACATCTGGTTAACGAGGGTGACACTTGTCACCTCAAGTGACGGTGCAGGCATGGACGCCTTCCTCCTGTTTGTGCCTTGTTTTGGCCTTGGGCGCATTGTTTCGGAGTGTTTTGTGGAGTAGGGCTTAGGTGCACTTGGCTTAATCTTGCCCTTACACTTGCTATACACTTGGAAGGATCTTCGCCTCGTCAGCCTTGGTTTTGCTATAAATACCCCTTATGTCGATTAACTCTTCATCCACAAATGAAACCTTCCAAGCCTAAAATCCTCCTCCTCTAGTGTTGAGTTCGCCCAACTCATCCCCTCTTTGAGTCTCGCCGAGGCCTCCTCCTCCCCTTCGAGGTGCAGCTGGCACCCCATAGCCTAGTTGTTTTCGTGATAATACCCTCCTCGTGGTATTGAAATACTTCTCCTAGTATTGTTATAATGCCCAAAATACCTTAGCCTTTACCTTGTTGTATTCCAAAAGTTACCTCTATACGCAGAGTCCTAAATACTACCTTTGTCCTTTAGTCTCAAACCGAAACCCTAAGGAAATCTTCATAGCTTGGTCAAGATTTGAGCAGGCTGGTTAGAACTTCTAAGGTTGTTTGGAGTGGTTCGAGCGCACTGAGCGAGCTAAACCTTGCTCAGATCGACATTATAACTTGATAATTTTGGGCTTATCGAGGTAATTATTCGTCCTCTATTGTAATTGGAAATTACATGCTTGTTAGAATATATAGTTGAAGATACTATATATGGAACTATACTTAGTATTCGCAATGTCTTTTGACTTAAGCCCAAGAATAAAGAATCGAATCGAATCAGATTACATAGGATCAGACAGAGACTTGTAGAATTGTACACGCCCTGCTAGATGGTAAACCCCCGGTTGGCTTCGTAGCCACTTCGATAGAGAGAGTTTTACGCCATGTGTGGGGTGAGGTGTCACGAATTTTCAGAAGATGTAAACTTGTGTTTTGGGGTTAATAGACGCTTGTGACCTTTATAGTGAAAGACTTTGAGTAGCGATTCTACCGGCGAGCGGAAAGTGGCCAGTGCGTTGTAGTACTTGGAGCATTTTGCTTATCGGTCGATAAATCGTCGCGAGGTATGTGAACCTCTTCCTATCTTTTCTAGCATGATTGTTGTGAACTATGTAGTACGTGACGCATACGTACAAGTGATTTGGTTGGTTTAAAACATGTGGTGTTATAATAGCTTTACGGAAGTTAGTTATAACGACCTTATGTAAGTGAAAATGGTTTATCATGTTAGAAGTTAAGAGACTTGATCTTATAAGATAAGAGACTTAACTTATTTGTTTTAATGTGATGTTTGCGTGAAACCTCATTCACGAGTAATGAGTACTTGGTTTTTAAAGTGGATAATGTTTTATCGATTTCGAATCGTAACGTATCGATGCACTATCATAGCTAATAAAGGAAAATGTATCAATAATGATGTATTAAAACCAAGAGAAACCTCCATCCGCATAAGCTAAGATTTAGACAAAATAATATTACATTTTCTAGATCACGGTCAGAATAAGATCGTTATAAAACAAGAATAAACTACTCACATATATGACATACGTTACTCAATTGTTTTAAAAGAGATTAAGACTATGAGTTATGAAACCTTTCTAAAATAAGTGACTCGAGCATTTGAAAACGAGACGCTGAGTAATCAACTAGGCAACCGAACTTAGGAAAGGAATGTTGTTACTTGATTTTGAAAAGGAAACGCTGGGTTGGTCATTCTAATACTACTGTATCGTGACTTTATAAAAGTAATGGATCTCTTTTAAAAGAACTTAATGTATGTAGTACTGGGGATTAAAACCCGACTTTGGCATGTAACGAAAGTACTTCGGCCAGGTGAAACTTGCCATACTTGTTGTTAAACTCGCCTATGCTTGTTGTCGTGAAACTCGCTCATGCTTGTCGTGAAACTTGCCTATGCTGTGACGATAGCCTCAGTGCAAGGCGGTATTTCGTGTTACCGCTCTCGACAGGCCTGGCCGACTTGTCGAGAACTTACTGACGCGCCGCAAATGACGGAGAATTCCACCGCATGTTTCCATTTTGATTATCGCTCATTGCTGAGGTCACATGGACATGTCTACACCGACGCAGACCGGCACGCGTTACGCGTCGGGTTGATTACCCGATATATTGTTATTGTGGTTACACGGACATGTCTACACCGAGGTAGAATTCCGGCACGCGCTACGCGCAGGTTGATCACCCAAAGATATTATCATGACGTCACACGGACGCGTTCACACCGAGGTAGAATTCCGGCACGCGCCACGGGCATTGGTATTATTGCTGCATCACGGACATGTCTACACCGATGCAGACTCCGGCACGCGCCACGACGCGAACACGATTGATGCTGGCGTGGCGAGACCCATAGTTATATTTCGAGTGACGACTCAGGCGCGAGTCCTCGATCGATATGATCGCTTATGTCGCTGAATCAGAGTTTCGTTATCATACATGTCTCCCGCTTTATATAGACTAGTATGATTTCATTACGCATTTTTACGCCACATACTGTACTTGCCAGATCGACTCCTTCTGGGCCGCGCTCATGCCGCAGTAGAGGTACATCGGCCGTGATCCCCGCCTAGGATCACAGCCAACAGACAAGCTCCGCTTTCTGAGGCTTATCTTTTGCACGTGTTCCTCGAGTCAGAGGTTCTGTACATTCTGGGTACGGCGGCCCCGCCCGCCATAGTCGCTGTAAATCTTAGAGGTCCGTAGTATCGCGCAAGTGTGGTTGTAAAGCGATTAAACTGCTCGTGTTTTACGATATACCAAGGCAACCGCTTGCTGGCCTGCTTATTATTATATCTCTTGTTTCATGACTCATGTTTTATTTTCCGCCGTTTTCTCGATGTTGTATCACTAGGTGCCCGGTAAGGCACCGCAACGGCCCTAACGGGTCGTTACACGTGCCCCAGAGGTCGCGCGAAGTTCCAGCTTTAGCGCCCTTCAACCGCCTATTTTCGTGCATATCCTTAACCTCTGCAGACTCAGATGTATTGATGTTATGATAACGTGTTAAGTGTTATGTTCGGATAGCTTTGTGCTAAAACGTGATGTAGAACCCGTTAGTGAGAAGCGGTAAGCTTGGGGTGAGAAAATGATTTAACCTTAGAATATTACGCAGACCTTAGACGTAGCGCCGCCTGAGTACCGTGATTTTGCAAGTTGATCCTCGCTTGAGCGCATTTTATGCCTAGAACGCTTCGCGATAAAGTCCCCGGTAGCTGAACGGAAGTGGTAGCTACGACCGTAGAGGTAAGATTGTTCCGGACGGGGACAAGAGCGTGACGCTGCTGGCGGGTCGGGCTATGATGAGGGCCAACCCGCGCCTGCTTCGGCGTAGGTCACTCGTGGTCCCGCCAGCGGTAGGGTCACGAGGTGTTAGGCCCAGTTTAGATGACCATCGATGAGTTCGTGGATATGTTCGACCATACAGCGATCGCGAAGGCCGGAATGGCCTTAAGGAAGATCGAGGCTAGTAAGATAACCAAGTCGAGCGGTGACTCAAGGTTTGGAGAATCGGCGAGGATCAAGTGTGGTACGATTCTAAGAGTTCGTTGTTCGAGAAGAGTACGACGAGTGCGGCAGAGGCGAGCATGTATTGGCAGCATAGATACGATCATTTCTCGGCGGAGAAGGTGCGGATGTATATTTTAGACCTCGTGATCGTGACGCAAATCCGCACCATTTGTCATCGCCGAGCGACACCAGAACCTCGCGCAGTGACAAAAGTTTGCGATGTTAGAGGTGTTTCCTCGACTTGACGTAAGTATTTGCGCTGGTGTTTCGTACAAAGCGTGGCAGATTGTTCTCGTAAGTATAAGAGTGAAGACTATATCGCGATGTTTGTTTGAGGTTGTAAGAACATTCGACGAATGTTTCAGCGAGGGGAGAATGTTATACCTCGTATTTTCGAGTATGTACGCCAGGCACGATATTAATTTGAGCCTTAAAGTAAGCATAGTTTCGAAATTTGTACACAAGTGCCAAAAGAGTCGTTGACTAAACGCTTCACAGTTTCGTAGGGAAAATTCCGCTATGTCATTTATAATTTTTATGATTTTTCCGAGAGATAAAATATTTGACTAACAGCGAGGCGACACGGTCACCCTTAGGTGGCAAAAGTGGACGGTTTTGAGGGAGTTGTTGGCACGTTTTTGCCATGGAAAATGCCTTAAACATTTGGTCAATGTTTGGCTAGATATTTTGTGTAGTAGATGAGAAAGTGGGGCCCACACACACTTGTCCAAATCCTAGCCCTACACTTGCCTAACACTTGTCTTCATCTTCGCCATTGGTTGGCCATTGCTTGACCTATAAATACCCCTTAGTTGATGAACTTCTTCATCCAAAAATCATTCTCCAAGTCTCAAAACCCTCCCCTGCTGTAGCATTCGCCAAGTCCTCCCCTTTGTCGCCTCAGGCCGCAGCCTACCCCCAAAATTTAGTTGTTTTCAGATAATACCCCCTTTGTCAGGTATAGAAATACTCTCCTAGTATTATTATAATGCCCAAATACCTTGGCCTAAATACCTTGTAGTATTTCCCAAGGTTACCTCTATACGAAAAGCCCATAAATACTAGTATACTTTCCTTTAGCCACTAAACGAAACCCTTTGGAAAAATCTTCACCCGTAGTCGGTTATAAGTGTGTTGGTTAGAACTTCTAAGGGTTGGTCGAGCTGGCCTGAGCGCACGAGCAGTAGAGCTAAACCTTGCTCGTGATCGACATATAAACTCTGATAATTTTGGGCTTATCGAGGTAAACATTCCTAACCTTCTCGTCAGAATTGGAAATTACATGTCAGGTGAGTATATAGTTAAGTATACTATATATAGAATCAACATAGTTGCGGCAATGTCTTTTGACTTAAGCTCGATTAATACTTACGCAATGTCTCGCGACTTAAGCCCAATTTAAAGAAGAGAATCGAATCAGAATTACATAGATCAGACATGCAGACTTGTGTAGCATTACCGTAGTAGAATCGTACACGCCCGTTAGACGGTTAACCCCTCGTCAAGCTGCAGCCTACTGACAGAGAGGAGATTTACGCTGCCATGTGGTGGGGAGGTGCCGAATTTTCTGTAGAATATTCTACGCCGATCTAAAGATATTAATAGCGCCAGGGCCTCTATAGTCAGAGTACTACACGTGAGAGATCCGCTGACCGGAGTGTAGCCGATTTACGATTGAGGTACTGAGCGCTTTGCTATTAGTCGATAATCGCCGCGGTATGCGAACCTCTTCTTATCCTGCTCTAGCATGACAGGTGTATAACTATGTAGTACTGCAGAGACGCATACGTGTTGAATGTATTTGATTGTTTTTAAACATAAAGTTGTTATAACAAATTTCTATGTAAACGAAATGCTTTGGATAATCGATTTGACTTATAACCAACTTGACGGTGATAATAAAGAACCTTCAAGTATTCTAAAAGATTAAGAAACTTTTTGAAAGAAGTGTATACTTGGTTTGAAAACATAAGAGTTATACCACTTTACGGTTAGTGTAACGCCTTAAGAGAGATAAAAGAATGGTTTAATGGTTTAGAAGTTAAGAGACTTATTCTTAAAAGATAAGAGACCGACTTAATACGGATGTTTGTGTGAAACCTCATTCGCGAGTAATGAGCACCGGTTTTGAAAGGAATAATGTTTTACCGATTTCGAAATCGTAACGTATCGACAAACCACCGCAGCAAGCATAAGTGGAAAATGTATTGAATAATTAAGTATTAGTAAAACCAAAGAGAAACCTCCATCCGCATAAGCTAAGATTAGACAAAATGATATTACATTTTCTAGATCATGGTCGCTTAATAAGATTGATTATGAACAAGAATAACCTACTACTATGGCATATGTTACTCAATTGTTTTAAAAGAGATTAAGACATCAACTATGAAACTTTTCAAAAGAGACTTGCGAATTAAAATTAGGCAAACCGAACTTTAGGGAAAAGAAAGGCATCAGGTTGTCTTAAAATGGTTTAAAGCATAAGGTGTTATAACAATTTATGGGAAGTTGGTTATAACGACCTTATGAAAACAAAAGAAAGGTTTTATCATCGTTTTAATGTGGTAACTTGACTTAAAAAAGAAAGTATGGAAGTTGTTTTGTTTTACTTAATAGATATAAGTCACTCTATTTTTATACTACGTATCGTGACTTTTATAAAAGGAATAAATCTCTTTAAAAGGAATTTAACGACGTAGTACTTTAGGGTAAAACCCAACTTGGGCATAAAATGAAAGTACTTCGAGTCAGGTATAAACCGCTTACGCATGTTATGAAACTCGCTTATGCTTGTTGTCGTGAAACTCGCCTATGCTTGTTGTTGTGAAACTTGCCTACGCTTGTCGTGATAGCCTTTGTTGTGCAAGAATTGTGTTTCTATACTACCGCCTCTCACTGGCGGTCGCTGACTTGTTGAGAACTTACTCGACGCGGACCGATAAAGACGGATAAATTCCACGGGTACGCTCCTCGCTGATAAGTGTTACTTTGTTAATCGCTGACATACCGACACGACGCGTAGCGCATCGCATGCTTCCACTTTGATTACCGCCTTGTTGTATTATTGTTTCTTGACATACCGACACGACGCGTAGCGCACGCATGCTTCCATTTGGAATGCCTTATCGTTTCCTTCGACATACCGACACGCGTAGCGCACGCATGCTTCCATTTGGAATGTTGTCTTATTTGTTCCCTTCGACATACCGACACGACGCGTAGCGCACGTATGCTCCCATTTGGATTGCTCTTGTTGTTATCATATCATGCATCGCCAAGCTGGCGGCGTACTCCACGCGTGATTGACGCGGGCGCGAGACCGAATTGATATAATCATATGCGCGCATCGTAGTTTGGTTATCATACCGCTCTCGCTTTATAGGCTAGTATGATTTCATTTACGTGATTTTACGCTTTCACATACTTGGTACCGCAGATCGACTCCTTCGGGACCGCGCTCACGCCGCAGTAAGCACATCTACCGCCGATCCTCGCGCTAGGATCTCATTTCAAGATTTTGGGAAGCCCGCTTCGCCGAGGCTTATCTTCGCATGTTACCCGAGTCCGTAAGTTCTCGAACGCTCGTGGTATGGCGCCCCGCCCCGCCATAGTTGTCAGATAAATCTTAGAGGTCCAGAGTAATCGCTCAAGCGTGGTTTGTAAAAAGGATAACCGTCGTATTTACGTATATACGACGGGCGCAATCGCTTGGTTGGCTCGCTTATTTATCTTGTCTCTTAATTCATGTTCATGTTTTTATTTCCGCTGATTTTCTCTCGATGTCAGATCACTAGGTGCCCGGTAAGACACTACCACGCCCGGTTCGGTCGTGACACTACGAGTTCCAGTTAGTTCGCGCCTTACGGGCACGCGTTTACGTGGCTACGCGATCGCGGTCCAGCGATGCCGGAGAGCTACCCGACGCGGAATACCACGCGCCATCGTGGCCTACGCGAGTCATGAAGCCTGTGGCTAGACGCGCACATTAGATATCGCGGGCGAGTGGCCGCTTTGATCATGGACGGTTCAGACAGATTTCATGATACGCTTTATGACCTTGTTGGTACGGTGGTTTTAGTAGCTCGCTATGCCTTCATACTTACCCCGACGATTTTATTATGACACGCGGACTCGTGTTCATGCCAGATCTCGTGCTTTTATATATCATGATCACGGCAGCTGGGAAGGTATTCCACGCATGATTGATGTCGCGGGCGCGAGACCCATATTTATGTATTTGAGTGACGACTTCGGGCGCGAGTCCCCGCTTGATATGACCGCTATTTATCAGGAATCGTAGTTTGGTTATCATACATGTCTCCCGCTTATATAGACTACTATGATTTCATGTACATTTTCAGCCGCATACTCTGCACTGCAGATCGACCTCCTTCGGGCCGCTCATGCCGCAGTAAATGTACACCGCCGATCCTCGCCTGTGGTCACACTTCAGCCGTTGGGAAAAGCTCCGCTTTCTCCGAGGCTTGTTCGCATAGTCCCCTCGTTGTTGTGGTGCTATATTCGTGGTACGACGGGCCCCGCCTGCCGTTGTCATATCTTTCGTAGGTCTGTAGTACCGCAAGTGTGGTTTGTAAAAAGGATTAAACTGCTCATTTGTAAGAGTTGTTATTTATATATACGCCGAAAGGCAAGTTTTTCTCGACATCGCTTGCACCTTATTGGTTTCGTATGTGTTTTATGTTCCGATTACACGATGTATGGTTACTGGGTGCCCGGGGCACCACCACGCCCGTGTTCGGTCGTGACAATAGGCAACCTTGCCTACCTCGCGACAACTGAAATGGCCCAATGTACTGGCCGAAGTTTCTTCTTCCCGACTCATCACACCCTTCACGGGCGACACCTTTAGAAAACCTAATCATGAATCGCGAACTCGATGCCGACGATGATGATCTGCATACGACTTGCCGACTCGAGTCAATAGCCGCCTCGATAAGCTTCACCTTATCCATCGCTCACGCACCAACCGTCCCACTAGCCGCACTCGCCACATCGAACCAACCTATAGGCGACCGCACTTCCTCCCATACAAGGCCTCATAAGGCGCCATCCGAATACCGAGTGGTAGCTATTATTGTACGCGGAACTCAACCAGAGGCAAATGATCCTCCCAACCTACTCGGTCGATAACACAGCTCGCAAAGATATCCTCAAGAGTCCGATAAGGCGCGCTACCGTCCGTCTGCTCGTGGATGGAATGCAGATTGTGCTCACCGCGCCCCTAAACCTTCTTCAGCGACTTCCGTGTTAGCCGAACCGGGCTCTCGTTCGATATGATCGAAATAGGACTCCATGCACCGACGATCTCTGATGTAAAGTCCGCATAATCTCACCAAAAGTCGCCCCGACGGAAGAAAGCTGGCTGATTTCACACCGCCGATTTATAACCCATATAGAATCATGTCTCTCCGAAAGCGAGGTAATCCCGCGATAAAGTCCATGTTGATTACCTCCCACTTCCGTGTCGGATCTCAATCGCTCAGAATAAAACCACCGTGCCTCCGTGCTCTACCTTCACCGCCGACAACACGCACCGAGCTACGAACTCGCAACGCCCTCTTCAAGCCATCCCACCAATACACGTATCTGGGCGTCGTGGTACATCTTGGTCGACCGACGGATAGAGTAACGCGCTACGCGTGCTTCCCCAAGAACTCGCCAAGTCCTCAAACATCCGAACACACAACTCGCCTCAAACCTTAGCACTCCCATCAAAGTGCTACCAAAAGGACCCTTGCCCTCTCAAGAGTCAGATCACGATATCGAATCAAAGCCGATCTCGAATCGTTGCTCTCTTCACCTCGACGACGGAAGACTCGCAACCTCACGAACTCTAACCCCACCGCTATCGTAATCAATCAAACGGACACCAAGGCTCGCTAATCGATGCAAATCACGAACCATGTCCTCCTCTCTAGTCACATCCGATAGGCTCCCATCGACCTACGACTCAAGAGCATCCGCCACAACATCGCCTTCCTGTGGTACAGATATCAACATCGTAATCCTTAAGCAACTCTAACCACCGCCTCGCCGTAAGTTCACTCCTCCGTCAAGATATACCGAGGCTCTTGTGGTCTCAGAAAATATCCACGCGAACCCCATACAAATAAGGCTCCGCATCTTCAAAGCGTGAATCACACCGCCAACTCCAAATCACGCGGGTAGTTCCTCGTGGTTTCTTCACCGCTGACGATATGCTATAACCCCGCCATGCCGCATCAACACACATCCCAACCCGATGCCCGACGATCGCAATACACAACATAACCGTTCGACCTCCGGAAGAGTAAGAACGGGCGCTGCCGCCTCTTTTCAAGAATCGAAACCCCGCCACAAGCATCACCATCAAACTCGCCGCTTTCTCGAAGTCACTTAGTCAATGGTGCAGATAGAAGCAAACTTCCACGAACCGATAATATCCTCGCAAGGCCCGTAAAATCGCGAACCTCTCGCCGAGTAGAGTTCAGGCCAAGTCCCGATCGCCGATTCGCCAGATCCACTAATGCCATCACCCGGCAATATGCCCAAGAAACGCCATCAAGTCAACCAAAACTCACATTTGGAAAACTTCGCGCATAATCGATGGTCCCGAGAATCACAAGACAGCCTCAAATGCTCCGCATGCTCCTCGCTCGAGCGAGAATAAACCAAGATATCATCAATGAACACTATCACAAACGTGTCCAAAATGGTTTGAACACTCGCTCATCAAATCCATGAATACCACGAGCATCGTCAACCCAAAAGACATGACCTCGAACTCATAATACCCGCACTGTCCCGAATGCACCCTAGTGGACATCCACCTCTCGACTCGCACTGATGATAGCCCGACCAGATCAATCTCGAGAAGATCTCGCACTCGCAATCGGGTCGAACAAATCATCAATCCCGGGAAGGTATTCGTTTAATGGTCACCTTGTTCACCGCCTCAGATCAACACACATGCGCAGCGTCCCGTACTTCTTCTTCACGAACAATACCGGCGCTCACCAGTGAGAAAAACTAGGCCTGATGAAGCCCTTCTCCATCAAATCTCTAAGCTGATCCTTCAACTCTCTCAACTCGCAGTGCCATTCTCAGATGGCGGAATGGAAATAGCCGAAAGTCCGCAATATGTCAATACAAAACTCAATCTCCTCTCGTGAGGGATACCCGGAGGTCGCCCGAAACACGCTGGGAATCCTCACCATCGAATCGACGGAAAATCTGGTACCGCAGCCTTCAGATCAAACACCAACGAGACGGTAGATATACCCTTCGCACCATCTTCCTAGCCTCGAGGTAGAAATAAACCTACCCCTCGCGATACCGTGCTCCTCCCACTCAACAACCGGCCTCAGAAACCGAACTGCATTACTCTCTCTCTCAGCCTACATTGGCGTAGCAAGAAGCTAGCCAATCCATCCCCATGATCACGCCAAGTCAATCATCTCCAACTCTATCAAGTCGGCCAGGTCCGACGATCAGAATGGTCACAGACAAGCTCTATATACCCGCCGAGCTACCACCGAATCACCCATCGCGTAGCTACCTCGAAGTGGTCTATGGACTCGTGCTCTATCCCTATCCTACTAGCAACAAGTGGAGATATATAGGACAGAGTAACCCGATCTATCAAGGCATAAACATCAAACCCAAACCGATAAGGTACTCCGACGACATCAGCGAGGCCTCCCGATCCCGCTGGCCGACAAAGCATAAATGCGTTCGAGGACCGCTAGAATCGACCGCGCCACGACTTCGCCACGACCGCTGGTCCATGATTACCTTGCCTCCGTATGCAGTAGCCGTCGGGATGAAGAAGACCGCGAAGAACTCAGAAGTCGACTTACCATCAAGATCGCCTTGGTCTGACAAGCCGTGATAGTGACTCGCCGCTACAATCAAACAAACTCATGTAGCACCACAACTCCCGGCCGATCTACCGACGGCCACACCGGCGGGCGGTCCCGATCGCCCAAGCACTTACCGCTCGACGCTCAAGTCCCGCCCCGGTTCGCTCGAATGTCCGGCCGGCTGAGGACGCGCAGAGTGCTCGAGCCGATGCGTGCAAATCTAGATCGCCGCCGAGGCCGCCACCACGATAGCCACCAAAAGACCGCCGCCCCGTCTTCTTCGCCGTCACAACCCGCCGATCTCTACGCCTCACATCCAAGGGTACGAGCTCGCATGCGGGTAATGTCCATACCCGGTAAGAGAAACACCCGCATACGACTCGCCATATAATCATCTAGCCTAGTGACGAATTCGCACCCTATCCTCCATATCCGCTACCAACGCCGGGACGACGAGCCAATGAATCAAACTCGACATTGTACTCCCGACAAGGCCCTCTCCGCCTCAAGCAGAAAATCTATCACCCGCGCCTCCTCATCCGTGGAGGCAAGAAGTGAGTGAGGAAAGCCTCCGAGAACTCATCCCAAGTAGCCGGGACGCTGCGGCTCTCCCGGATAACTCCCATGAATCAAACCAATCGACGGCAGATCACGCACCGACGCGAACCGGCGTCACACTCGCCTCGAGGCCTCGATCACCCGCATGATCCTTCAGAATGACGGATGAACTCCTCGCGATCATCCTCCCGCCGACCAGAAAACTCGCGCTACAACTCAAGAAATCTCGTGAGTTTCAAACTATTCGCTTCGGTGCACCACGGCGCGACCGAGCCGAGCCGAATCGAACCGCCAGATTCCACTTATCCTCATATCTCGCCACAACTTCTAGCCAATAGTCAAGTTATCTCCTTGTACCTAACTCTCCGCCCAGCCGCGGGATGCAGAGGTGGTACTGTGGTTCGCTGGGCCGGCGGCCATAAAACTCGCCACACCAGATAGATCGGGCTCGAGCCTCAGAATTTTGTCCGATCGCGCCTCCTCGGCCGCTTTGCCCTTCTCGGGCCCTGGTTTTACGTGGAGGCATAATCGCTCTAAAAGGAATACGTTAGAGGGTCCAACTTTAACACAACTCTAAAGCACGATCTCGTAGTAAGAAGAGGAAACCAATCCTAAATATCCTATAGCCTCCTCGACATTGGCGTGGTGCACAACACACCGATAATCAAGACTTACTAGATACTTGGTCAGACACTTTCCGAGGATTAATCGCTCGATACCACTTTTGTCATGACCCATTCGGCCCGTGGATCGTGCCTTACCGGGCACCCAAGTAGTCATACATCGAGTTATCGAAATATAAAACAAGACATGAAACAGCTTTATAAAGTAAGACACGCTTTAAGTGAGAAAACATCGCTTTCGATATATATATATAAACATGGTTTAGCAGCTATATCCGATATCGCATAACATGACTACGCACTTAAGGAAATATACAACTATGGCGACAGGCCCCGCCATACCGATCAGATAAAACTATCTACAACAGGAGATCATACCTAAAAGCAGAGCCTCCCAAGCGACGAGCTCCCGACACCAACGTAGATCCTAAGAACGTGGATCTAGCACTCGCTTGCCTTTACTCGCAGATGAACGCAGCCTCAAGCGAGGTCAGATAACAGTACTAAGTATATGAAATCAGAAATACTAAAATGAAAACATATCATTTTAAAATCGCTTTACAAGTATGTATGAAACAACCAAGGGACCGCATATAATGCCATATCATAAACAAGAGCAACAATAGGTAAATCAGAATGTGTCTTTTCTAGGTCGCGAATGATCAAGCAGGCCAATTGCCCGTAGTATCACCATGCAAGCCTAACTCGACTCGTAGTCCGCGATAGGCCACTCACATAGGCCCGCATAGGTACATAACCCCGCATCGAGGGTAGCTACTCGGCATCGCCCCGACTCGTAGTCCGCATGGCCACATAGACCGCATGAGGTATAACCCCGCATCACTAACCTGGAACTCCCGTAGCTCCGCATAGGTCCCTTGGACCCGCATGAGGTATTCTCGAATCATGGTCCCAGACCGCCTGAGTCTACCCCGCATCGGAGGGCAGCTTAACCCCCGGTAATATGTCAAGAGGTGAGTGATAGTGTTATACCCCGTTTTTCCAGAGTATGTACGTATGGACGTACGTACGAAATTTGAGCCTTAAGATAGGCATTGGATTCGAAATTTGGGCACAAGTGCCGATTAGAGTCGTCGACTAAACGCTTTCCAGCTTACGCTGGGAAAATTCGCTATGTCATTTAGTATTTTTGATTTTTCCGAAGCGACGAACATTTTTGGATCGAACGGGAGGTGACACTTGTCACCCTCATTGACGGCAAAGAGGAGGCTTGGCCTTCGCCGATTGGTTCATGGTTTTGTGCCTTGTTTTGTGGCTTGTTTTGTGCCATGTTTTGTGGAGTAGGGTTAGGTGCACTTGGCTTGATCTCGCCTTACACTTGCTATACACTTGGAAGGATCTTCGCCATTGGTTGGCTTTTGGTTTTGCTATAAATACCCTCTAATGCAAGAGTTATTCTTCATCCACACTTGTGAAATTCCAAGAAAATACTCCTCCTCTTGTGAGCAATTCGTCCGCCACACTACCCCCTCGAGCGAGCCTTGGCCGAGAGGCCACCCCTCCCCTTTGTGGTGCTCACGCGGGTACCCCTAGCCTAGTTGTTTTCAGATAATACCCTTGTTGTGGTATAGAAATACTCTCCTAATATTGTTATAATGTCCAAATACTCGCCCAAATACCTTGTAGTATTCCCAAGGTTACACTTATACAAAGCCCGTAAAATACGATTATACTTCCTTTAGCCACAAAAACGAAACCCTAAGGAAATCTTCACCCGTTGTTGGTTGTAAGTGGTTGGTTAGAACTTAAGGGTTGTTTGGAGCGCTGAGTAGAGCTAAGCGCTGCTCAGATCGACTTTATACTTGGATAATTTTGGGCTTATCGAGGTAAACACTATCGTTCTTCTATTGTAATTGAAATTACATGTTTGAATATATAATAAGTATACTATATATAGAACTATACTTAGTACTCAGGCAATGTCTTTTGACTTAAGCCCAAGAATTAAGAATCGAATCGAATCAGAATTACATAGATCAGACATGAGACTTGTGTAGTATTACCGTAGTAGAATTGTACACGCCCTTAGGCGGTAAAACTCCTCGGTTGGCTTCGCAGCTACCGATAGAGAAGGAGATTTGCGCCGCGTGGAAGCGCCAATTTTCGTAGATTATGGAACGCTGAGATCTAGATGTTAATAAGCGCCGTGGCCTTATAGGTCAAGTACTACGCGTGGAGCGATCCACTTGGCTTAAGGAGTAGCCGCGCTTGAGGTACTTCGAGCGTTTGCTATTAGTCGACAATCGCCGCGAGGTATGCGAACCTCTTCCTATCTCTTCTAGCACGATATGTGTGAACTATGTAAGTACGGTAGACGCATACGTGTTAATCGTGTTTGATTAGTTTAAAACATAAAGTGTTATAACGCTTTACGGGAAGTTGGTTATACAACTTTATGAGGTAAGAAAATACTTTGTGGTTTTAAAAGGTAATCAGAATTATAATCGCTTGTTATAATAAAGGATTTGATGTATTTCAAAAGATTTATAAATCGCTTTGAAGAGAGTAACACTTGGTTTTAAAAGGTTTTAAAAAGAGTTATACTAAGCTTTACTGTGAGTTAGGTATAATGTCTTAAGAGAGGTAAAGAAAATGGTTTATCATGTTAGAAGTTAAGAGATTTGATCTTATAAGATAAGAGACTTAACTTATTTGTTCTAATGTGAATGTTTGTGTGAAACCTCATTCGTGAGTAATGAGTACTTCGTGTTATTTAAAGGATAATGTTTTACCGATTTCGAAATCGTAACGTGTATCGGCGCACCACCGCAGCTGCTAATAAAGGAAAATGTATTGAATAATGATGAATTGTATTAAAACCAAGAGAAACCTCCATCCGCATAGAAACTAAGACGAGACAAAATGATATACATTTTCTAGATCATGGTCATGCGTAATAAGAATGTTGTAAACAAGAATAACCTACTCTCACGCGAGACATATATTACTCAATTGTTCTAAAAAGGAATCAAGTGATTAAGTTTGGGAACTATGAAACCATTTGAAAATGTGTTTCGAGTAATCAAACTAGGCAACCGGAACTTAGGAAAAGAATGTTGTTACTTGATTTTTGAAAAGGAACGTGGTTGGTCATTCTAATACTACGTATCGTGACTTTTATAAAAGTAATGGATCTCTTTTAAAAGAACTTAACGATGTAGTACTTTGGGGTTAAAAACCCGACTTTGGTATAAATGGAAGTACTTTGAGTTGCTGTGAAACTTGCCTATGCTTGTTGCTGTGAAACTTGCCTATGCTTGTTGCTGTGAAACTTGCCTATGCTTGTTGTTGTGAAACTTGCCTATGCTCGATGATAGCCTTTGCTGTACATGTGGTATTTGCGGTTACCGCCTCTCGACAGAGGCCGCTGACTTGTCGAGAACTTCATCGACGCGGCCGGGCTGACGGAGAATTCCACGTATGTTTCCATTTTGATTACCGCCTTGTTGCTGATATCACACGGACATGTCTACACCGACGCAGATTCCTCGGCACGCGCCACGCGTCGTTGATTACCCGATATATGGTTATTACCGCAACATGGACGGTTCACACCGACGCAAGATTCCGGCACGTGGCCACGCGTGGTCGACCACCTAGTATATTGTTATCGAGGTTACGGGCATGCCTACACCGACGCAGATTCGGTACGCGCCACGCGGCCTTATTATTGTCAAGATCACGACATGTCTACACCGAGGCAAGATTCGGCACGCGCCATGACGCGAACATGACGGATGTACGGGCGAGACCCATAGTTATATTCCGAGGTGACTTCTGTGGCGCGAGTCCCCGACTGATCGCTTTTACGTCGCTGCATCAGATTTTGTTATCATACACGCCTCCCCGCTTAAGCTATTATGATTTCATTTACGCATTTGACGCTTTCACATACTTGGTACCGCAGATCGACTCTTCGGGCCGCGCTCATGCCGCAGTAGAGGTACATCGGCCGTGGATCCTCGCCTAGATCTCGGCCAATGCTGTAAGCTCCGCTTTCTCCGAGGCTTATCTTTTGCATGTGTTCCCCGAGTTGTAGGTTCTGTACATCTGTGGTATGGCGGCCCGCCCCGCCACAGCCGCCAGAATCTTGAGGTCTGTAGAATCACAAGTGTGGTTGTAAAAGGATTAAACTGTTTCGGTTTTATGATATACCGGGCAAATCGCTTTTGGCCTGTTTATTTATTATATCTCTTGTTTCATGATTCATGTTTTATTTTCCGCTGGTTTTCTCTGATGTTGTATCACTAGGGTGCCCGGGGTAAGGCACCAGTAACGGGCCCGGGTTCGGGGCGTTACAGATAGTACACTAACATAACAGCTTATCTTTAAACAACATAAGCACAACAAGAACGTTAAAAGACACTAACACACATAGCATCATATCATGTCTACTTATCAAACCATCTTTTTATTCTTTTCACAATTCAATATAAGTCTGTTATAAACACATATGCAAACTGTTTCTTTTATCATTCTTAAGTGGTTATACTTAACTTCCCATAAAGCTAGTATAACTCTCAAGCTTCTGTTTTAAAAACCAATTAGTTCTCTTCTGTTAAAAATGATTCAGTATTCTTTTGAAATGCTTTCGCTTCTTATTATTCAAAGCTTAAGCCGCAGGCATTGCCGTAAGTATTATTCAGCTTAAGTCAAAGACATTGCCGTAGTTATTATTCGCTTAACACACGTACGCTCACCGCATTTACATATATATTGTAAAATATCATGCTTTAGGAAGAATCACATACCTTCTCAAATAAAACCACCGCCAAGTTGAATATGTCGCACAGAGAATCACTTATAATAGTCGACACGCCTATCAACGCTCGCACTACTTTGTAAACAGCTTCTAACAGAGGGTTCTATATCCTACTTAAAATCGGGCAAGCATTTCCCACCCGCGAGCTACTCAAGTTCATCAGAAAATACCCATGTAAGTACAGCTTGATTATTCTTCTTTAAACCCTTCATCGTGATAACAGCTCAATTCTATTCTCGCAATAATCTTCTAAGTATCTAATACTTATTCTTATACTACTACAGTAAGTATTCTCTAATTCAAAAGAGGGTTAGGATTAGTTACCTGCAGCCCAATAATATCCTAGATAAAGTCGCTACCGAGCAAGGTTTTGCTCCTAAGTTGTATGCTCCAAGGAAACCTTGAAGTTCTTCACAACTTCTACTAAGTACTAAGGGATTTGGGCTAGGTATTTTGGGCATTATAAAAATACAAGAAGGCAACTTTTCTACCAAGGAGGGGGTAGATTTCGCCAGGCTGTGGCCTCGCCAAACTTCAAAAGGAGGGGTGAGGCTTTGGACTAAAAGCTTTAGAGAGATGGGTAGGGATTTTTCAAGACTTGGAAATTGATTTGTGGATGAAGAAATCTTCATCCAAAGGGGGGGTATTTATAGGTCAAGACATGGCCAACCAAGGGCCAAGATTTAGCCAAGTGCTAGGCAAGTGTAAGGTCAAGATTAGGGCAAGTGTCCTTGGCCAACTTGCACACAAAATATCCTACCTAATCCTCGACTTGTGCAAAGGCACAAAAACGCACTTCATTGTCCAATTCGCCCAAACGGACGATTTCAAGTCCACCAATTGGAGGGTGCCAAGGTCGCCTCCCGCTGGTCCAAAATGTTTCGCCTCTAAAAATCCGCAAAATTAGAAATGGCATAGCCGAATTTACCCTACGAAAGCCGTGGAAACGCTTTCCGAAACTATTCGCTTTGTGAGTTGTGCCCAAAAACGTTTTGTGCCTAAACTTTAAGGCTAGATTTTGTACGATTCCCCACGCATATACTGAAATACGGTATAAAATTGTTTGACAAGCATCTTGAGTTCTTGACAATAGGCGCATACGCTTGAGAAATAGTCTTCACGAACGCCTTTGAACTTATTTTCAAGGTATAAGGCTCGCTCGCTTTGTTAACGTGGAAAATATTGTCTAAACGTTCCCACGTTTGGAGAGCAGTGGCATCGATCTCAATGATGATGTGCAATAGATCATTAGATATCGTGTTGTATATTCACTGGAGGACGGTTGCGTCCAAACGAGACCAGAGTGCATCATCAGAAGTTGAAGCTGATGGTACGTCTATAGACTCTGGTGTGGGAGGGATGATGTGGTCGATAACTTCATAAACACGACAATGGATCTTAAAAAGCTCCGCCACGCAGGATTATTGACCATTTTCAATCTCAAGAGTCACAGGATGAAGTTTTTAATATTGTTTACGCAAATGTTGATGAAATTTGGTTTTGTCAATCACTAAGATGAAATTTAAGATAAGACGGAGGAGAACGGCCGTAAAAACTAGTGGTTCCGCTGTGGAAAAAATTGGGGCCGAGAGGTCGGCGCTAAGAGGTGGAGCGTCGCTGTCCGACACCCCGCCCAATCTGCATCCGTATAAGAAAGCAACTTGTTTGGTGAGAGGCATAGTGCAAACCATAATCAAGAGTGTCCTTAATGTATCGAATGATACGCCAAGAGCAAATAAACGAGACTCACCGGGGCATGCATGAATAAGAACACCTGCTGAACAACATAAGCTATGTCTGGCCTGGTGAATGTGAGATACTAAAGTGCACCTGCAAGACTCCTATACAAAGTAGGATCAGAGACTGGTGCACCATCCATGGCACTGAGCTTAGATTTAGAATCAACTGGAGTAGGCATCTCTTTGCAGTTCGCCATCTTAGCTCTGTACACAATCTCCTCTGCATACTTACGCTGACACAAGAACATATGATTGACAGATCTGGTCACTGATATCCCTAAAAAGTAATTCAGCTTCCCCAAATCAGTCATTGCAAATTCAGACTTAAGCAAGGCAATAATCTCATTTTTTAAACCGTCGGAGGAGGCAGTAAGAACAATATCATCCACGTAAAGTAATAAGTAAGCAGTGCTACTACCTCGATGAAAAATGAATAGTGAAGTATCACTCTTGCTGCATACAAACCCAATCTGCAAGATATATCTGGCAAAGCGATCACACCATGCACGGGGGGGCTATTTCAGGCCATATAGTGACTTACGGAGACGACACACATAGTGAGGAATCATTGAACGGGCGAACTCGACTACTGACGATGTAGATCGCTTTCTCTCAGATCCCCATATAAGAATGCATTCTTTACATCAAGGTGATGAATCGGCCAGTGTTTGCCCATGGTAATGCTCAAAACTGTTCGAATGGTAGCCGATTTGACAACCGAGCTGAAGGTCTCACCACAATCAATGCCCTCCTGCTGATTTATGTCATTAGCCACAAGTCGTGCCTTATACCTTTCAATATCTCCAATGTCTCTAAATTTGTGACGAAAACCACGCATAAACTAATCACATTCACCCTTTTAGGTCTAGGTACTAGATCTCATGCGTGCTGTTTAGTTAAAGCATCGAATTCCTCAAACATAACCGCATTCCAATTAGGGTCTTGTTTAGCCAATATAGGGGTTTTGGGAATTGGAGAAATGGTTTCGCGCATGTTAAATTGAACTTTGGATTTGAAGATTACATGTTTGGCACGCGCTTCCATTTGGGCGAGCGGGACAAAGGAGGCGCGATGGCCGAGCAGAGAGGGTAGACCGATGGTGGTCGAAAAGGAGAAGGTGGGAGAAGCCGCTTGAGGCGCCACATCGCCGCATCTAGCGCCGTGGCGCTGTCTAAGTGACATGCCTCGAAATATGGCGCCGCCGCCTCATCACCGGCTACCGCCGACGGGTTGGGAGAATGCACTCGAATGCTGCGCCGCAACGCCTCAATCGACGAGTCAGAAGAGATAAGCTGATCAAGGATGATAGGAGAGATAGCAGGCTTGTCAAGGAATGAATAATCCGGGTTTTTGAATTTCTGAAGATTGAAACTCCTACTAACATATTTAGCTCCTAGCCATATACATGCTAAGAACTAAATTACAATTCAACATAACTGAAATAAACTAAGAAAAGAGAATAACTGAAAAGTCTCCAGTATTGTGTCTTGCCTCCTTTTCTAGCCCCAAAGTAGAATTGTGGAATATGTAAAAGATCCCTCTTAAGGTCAGGTTTTTAGGGATTATATAATTGGGAAAAATGCATTATGGACCCTAAAAACCGTGTCAAAGTCGGCCCAGATCGAAATTTTCCGGCACCTAGGTGCTACAGTATCGGCACCGCTGCATCAAAATCCCGCGCTTCCTCTCGCCTGCTTTTGATTTTGTGTCATTTTCTTGTCCGACTTCACGATTTATTCTATACTTCTGACTTCTTAGGCTTCATTTCTGGTCCTTTAAGTGTGCAATTCCATCTCAAATAAGCTCATTTCATCTTCTTTTGACATTTCTCCATTTATGATCACAGACTCAAAAGAAAGAAAAACGATCATAATATTATACTAAACACAAACAAAATGAGTAAAATACTAACTAAAAATAACTCAAAAAGTGTATATAAAATATGTCTAACAAACCCCCAAACTTAAACTTTACTCGCCCTCGAGTAAAACACTAAACAAAAAATAAAAACGAAAACAAAATCAAATAAAAGACTCAATAAAATGGATCAAATAGTTATAGCAATGCTCTTTCAAAATAATGGATGGAAGATTGGATAATATGCTAGAACATATATAACATGAATAATTAGCAATCTAGAATTTCAAGCTAGATATTTCGCAAATTCACGTGGATCATAATCAGTGGAAATACAAACACCTAACCTATGCATGTCAATTTGATTCCATCTTTCCCAAAATGCTATAGACCTGTTTACTTGTTATTCTCCACTAATCATAGACATACACATTAAAGA
This sequence comes from Przewalskia tangutica, assembly GCA_029844215.1. Classification (NCBI taxonomy): domain Eukaryota; kingdom Viridiplantae; phylum Streptophyta; class Magnoliopsida; order Solanales; family Solanaceae; genus Przewalskia; species Przewalskia tangutica. Next base: position 28,383,329 of record CM056738.1, read on the forward strand.
TCATCAGGACTTTCAAGGGTTGTAATGTAGGCTTAGGCAGAGGTAGGTAAAAATAGTCATTTAGGCTTAATTACGTACCATAAGCTTTTTTTATTCAACTATTTTTCCTTCTTTTTGATTTTCTTTTTAATATCATACCTATTTTCCCCCTCTTATTTTGAGAGAATGAGACACATTATAAATAACAAGCACCCCCAAATTTAGGCTTTTGAATATTATTCATTGGGGTGCATCAAAAAAATTTCAATTCTTTTTTTTCTTTTTCAACACTTTTCATCCCACTAACTTTCAATTATACACTTATGACACAAATAAGGAATCATAGGGTGTCAAACAAATGTCTTAATTTAGGCTCAAAAGGGTTGACTAGTGATACAATTTATGTTAGGTAGATAATGAATGGTCAGAAGGGCTATCAAAGAAATGTCTGAATCATCTCCCTAAACATGTACATCTTAACTATTTCACCTCAAATAACAAGCAAACAAATTTTGTAGACATTTTTCATCTTTTCTTTCTATAACTGACACACATAGGCTAAACACAAATATCCCAAAGAATTAGATGTCATGAGTTTTTGACATATCTAACTTAAGCACACAGATTTTTGCTTTCAATTCCATTACATTATCCCACTTTATCCACTCAATATCTTTAGCAACTACAACATGCATGATACATAAAAACATTATGACTCAAAAACACATGGAACAATACAAAGATAAATAAAAAAAACTCAACAATAATAAGACAAAATAAGACACACAATAAGACACCCTCCAACTTAATTGACACGTTGTCCCCCATGTGTGAAGACTAAAAATGGGGACAACTTACTGACATAACACAGCGGTCATAAAGGAGGTCTGAGAGGAAATTCTGGAAATTGCACATCATCTGGGCTCTCTGAACTTCAGAATTTCAGCATCTTGACACTTTAATTCCCATTCCACCTGACATCAACACATAAGACAAAACCCAAGACCGTGAGACTGGTCAAGATAAAATAAAACAAACTAAAACAAAAATTGAACTAACATAATTAATAAATATTGGTTTGCCTTCCAACAAGCGTTGTCTTTAACGTCTTTTAGCCGGACGCAGTTAACCTTTACTAGTGCCAGTGGATCCTTCTGCGAACGACTTGCAATCCGAACAGTTATTTTTGCCGACCTCACTTCACCTACACCATTTCTATATAACACAGAAAATGCTAGTACTTTTATGTTTGACCCCAAATCGCCCAATACTTGCTTGCATTCAAAATTCCCTAAAGTGCAGGGAATAATAAAACTCCATGGATATCTAGACTTTTCTGTTCCTCGGTGGTACGGACCTTCCGTCAGTCAAGAAATACATTTGGTGGTATTTCTTCTGCAATGGGTTCAACAAAAAGAAACTCAAAGGAATCCAAAAAAGTGAAAAATTGGATTCCAGTAACCCCTTCTTTCTCTATAACAACCACCTTTCTCAATTCCTCAATAGCTTGGTGTTGTTCAGGTTCCTCATTCTGCTTATCACCCCCCATAATTGTGTCGCTAGACAGATTTTATTGCGGTACATTAATCACCATATCCATCAGCTGCCCTATTTGTGCCTCCAAATTTTTGATGGACACACTTGTCTCATCCATAAACTGAGTCTGACACTTGGTGAGCCTGAGTATGGTTGCCTGCAACTCATTTTGATCTTCCTGTGGAACCTGTGGGGTTAGGCTGTTGTTGATGATTCTACTGCCCCTGATAGTAGTAGTAGTCCATGCCTTTTTTTTTCTTTTTCAACTTTACCTACAAAATAAGAAAAAAAAAGAGATAAAAAGATGCTCACAAAACAAGTTAGAAACTTGTTCGTGGAGCAACCAAATTAGAGATAAAATAACATGACCACATATATACAAACCAAATTAGAAATAAGAATAGATAATTCAATATTGAAAGTACGCCAGTCCCCGGCAACGGCGCCAAAAACTTGTTAGGCGATTATACAACTGCTCACGCAAGTGCACGTATCGTTCACAAGTAATATAGTCTGATAACACCGAATATCGTCCACAAAGACTGGTTATCAAGTACCGAACTTCTAAACTTTGGTTTCTATTTGGCAATCGATAAATTGTTTGGTTTTATAACTAGAAACTATAATTAAAGTAAAGTGCAGGAATTTAAACTAAGGTTGATAACACTTTGAGTTTATAACAGTTATGAAGGGAATAAGGCTTCCAATCTCCTGAACTATCTACTATTTCACTTGTTAATGCAATGCTAATGGGTCATCTTCTTATTAAGATAGCAGGTTAACTAGTCTGTCATCATATTTCGGTTAGGATATACGAGAGCTCAATCTTGTGTAGTAACCATCTATATTTCTATGATAGGTTTTACCACACAAGAGGATTAAGAACAGTAACCTTAAACACTACACAAGTATCGGGGTACTTTCGTCCATGATTTTAACCCATGTCTAAACAACTACAGCATATTCAAATCTCTCTTCTCGGTTCTTGATTCGAAATCATATAAGTAATGATAATTAGTAGCTAATTAATTATCAAGCAATGAAAGAAATATTGAATAGATCTTAATAAAGTTGAAGAAGAAATCAATTAACTAATGCATTAACTATATGAAAGAGTTTTAAGAAGATTCGATGGAAACCCTACTAACGTATTCCTAGCCATATATATGCTAAGAACTAAATTACAATTCAACATAACTGAAATAAACTAAGAAAAGAGAATAACTGAAAAGTCTCCAATCTTGTGTCTTGCCTCCTTTTCTAGCCCCAAAGTAGAATTGTGGAATATGTACAAGATCCCTCTTAAGGTCGTGGTTTTAGGATTATATAGTTGGGAAAAATTGCATTATGGACCCTAAAAACCGTGTCAAAGTCGGCCAGAATCAGAAATTTTCCGCCTTGACACCTAGGTGCCGAAAATCCTGTAGCTTCCCAGTATTTTTGGCTCCGCGGTGATGCAAAATGGCACCGCGGTACTGAAAATCCTGCGGCTTCCCTCTACCGGTTTTTTGATTTTGTGTCATTTTCTCGTCCGGACTTCGTCTGATTTCTTCTATACTTCTCGGGACTTCTTAGGATTCATTTCATGGCCATTTAAGTGTGCAATTCCATCTCAAATAAGCTCATTTCATGTTCTTTTTGATATTTCTCCATTTATGACTACTGTGACAAAAAAAAAACGACCATAATACTATACTAAACACAAACAAAATGAGTAAAATACTAACTAAAAATGACTCAAAAAGTGTATATAAAATATGCCTAACAAACCTCCAAACTTAAACTTTACTCGCCCTCGAGTAAAACACTAGACAAAAAAATAAAAACGAAAACAAAATCAAATAAAAGACTCAATAAAATGGATCAAATAGTTATAGCAATGCTCTTTCAAAATAATGGATGGAAGATGGATAATATGTTAGAACATATATATCATGAATAATTAGCAATCTAGAATTTCAAGCTAGATATTTCGCAAATTCACTTGGATCATAATCACTGGAAATACGAACACCTAACCTATGCATGCCAATTTGATTCCATCTTTCCCAAAATGCTATAGACCTGTTTACTTGCTATTCTCCACTCATCATAGACATACACATTAAATATCATTAGGACTTTCAAGGGTTGTAATGTAGGCTTAGGCAGGGGTAGGTAAAAATAGGCATTTAGGCTTAATTACGTACCATAAGCATTTTTCATTCAACTCATTTTCATTCTTTTTGATTTCCTTTTTAATCTCATACATATTTTTCCCCTCTTTTATTTTGAGAGAATGAGATACATTATAAATAACAGGCACCCCCAAACTTAGGCTTTTGCATAATCTTCATTGGGATGCATCAAATGTTTTTCAATTCATTTTTTTCTTTTTAAATAATTTTCATCCACTAACTTTCAATTATCACTTATGACACAAAAAGGGAATCATAGGGTGTCAAACAAAAGTCTTATTTTAGACTCAAAGGGGCTGACTAATGATACAATTTATGTCAGGGTAGGTAATGAATGGTCAGAAGGGCTATCAACGAAATGTCTGAATCATCTCCCTAAACAAACAGATTTTCTAGACATTTTTCATCTTTTCTTTCCATAACTGACACACATAGGATAAACACAAATATCCCAAAGAATTAGATGTCATGAATTTTTGGCATATCTAACTTAAGTACACAAATTTTTGCTTTCAATTCCATTACATTATCTCACTTTATACACTGAATATCTTTAGCAACTACAACATACATGATCCATAAAAATATTATGACTCAAAAACACATGGAACAATACAAAGACAAATAAAAAAGACTCAACAATAATAAGACAAAATAAGACACACAATAAGACACCCCCCAACTTAATCTACACGTTGTCCCCCATGTGTGAAGACTAAAAATGGGGACAACTTACTGACATAACACATCGGTCATAAAGGAGGTCTGGGAGGAAATTCTGGAAATTGCACATCATCTGGGCTCTCTGAACTTCAGAATTTCAGCATCTTGACACTTTAATTCACATTCCACATGACATCAACACATAAGACAAAACCCAAGACCGTGAGACTGGTCAAGATAAAATAAAACAAACTAAAACATGAATTCAACTAACATAATTAATAAATATTGGGGTGCCTCCAAACAAGCTACGTTTTAATGTCTTTTAATGACGCAGCTTAACCTTTATTAGTGCCTGCAGGATCCTTCATGAACGAATTGCAATTCAATGCTTATTTTTGCCTCACTTCACATACACCATTTCTATAGAACACATAAAAGGGTAGTACTTTTATGCTTGCCCCCAAATCGCCCAATACTTGATTGCATTCAAAATTCCCTAAAGTGCAGGAAATAATGAAACTCCATGGATCTCTAGACTTTTGGGGGTTCTCTTGAAAGTATGGACCTTCCGTCGGTCAAGAAAGACATCCGTGGTATTTCTTCTGCAATGGGTTCAGCAAAAATGAACTCCAAGGAATCCAAAAAAGTGAAAAATTGGATTATAGTAACCCCTTCTTTCTCTACATGTTACACCCCGTATTTTCAGGACATGCTTTAAGAACGTACGTAAGAACTCGCAAGTGTTGAGATTTGAGACTTGTAAAAAATTTTTATCGGAATTGTGAAATTGTCTAAAACGTAAGATTGCGGATTTAACGGGAGGGCTACACTTGTCACCCCCTTATCGATGCCTTCGAGGAAATAGGCATGGCCAAAATGGTCATTGACCATAGTCTTAAGATGACAAAGTCTTCCTATTAATGAGCTTGAGTTTCTTGACCAAAGTCAAAGGTCCCAAGTCTTGATATTTTATAAGACTTCATCTAAACCACCCATTTGGTTACATCTTAACCCTCCATGCCCCTTTATGACACTACTAGTAGCAAGAGTATGTCATTACACTTAGAAAAATTTCCACAAAATTGAAGAACTCAAGGAAGAGCTCTCGCTTCCTCCACTTTCAAAAGGAAAATTTTATGCTTTCTTGTCCATTAAGCCCCACACTTTAAAACCAAGGTTCATGAGGGTATTGTAAGTGTATCTCAATAGAAAACCCCTAAAAAGAGAGTTTTTGTATTAGTCGCAGCTAAAACCTAGTGGCTTTCTAGGTTTTGGATCGAGGTTTGAAGGAAAGTTGTTGGTGTGGTTCTAAGGGTCTCAAGGAGCGATTGAGGTGTCTTGACGAGGCTCTAGGTTGCTAAGGAGCAACTTCGGTTTTGAAGATCGATTACACTGCTGAGGTATAATCTTGTTCTTTGAAAGTGTTACAAGATTATTTATATTGTTGTTAGCTTTACATGTTTCTAGCATGAAGTTGTTAAGTTGAAGTTAATAAGTATTATGGATTACTTGTAGCTTAAGTTCAAATGAAAAGTAAGTCATGTTAAGTCGAATACAATTTGATCGTTACTAGAATCGCCGCATGTAATCGACTCAAGATTCTAGTAGTTATATTCGTCACGACTAGATATCATGTTATGCTACCAAGTTGATTGAAATGGAAATTGAATAAGAATTGGTATTGTTGAACCAAGGCGTTAAGTAATTTATACTGTGGTTTGTAATAGTTTGTTAATTAATTGTATCAACTACCTTCTATTACGCGAGCCAATCAGTCAGATAGTTAATTATTTGTATCGATCGCTTTCTATATTGTTGTGAGCCAATTGGGGCTGTTTGGCTATTGTATTTCGCCTTGAAAAAGGTGGCAAAGTAAGTAAAACAAAGGAGGTGCTGTCCGATTTTCTATAGAATTTGGCGATTTAGCACTTAGAATATTCTACGTCAAGTAAGAGGTTAACGGACGATTGCGACCATGATAGGTTCAAGAACTAAGTATAGCGATCCTACTTGAAGAATGAAATAGCTCAAGGTTGAAGTACTTTGGAGCATTTTACTACTTGTCGACAGTCGCGAGGTATGCGAACCTCTTCTTTCTTTGGCACGATCCTACGATGAAATCTCCATGTGATAGTATTTCAAGATTTCTTCTACTCTTAGAAGTTAAGAAGCATTTGCATTGTTGAATCTAAGTTAAAAGATGTTTAAATTGTCCTAAGTGCTTACTAGGTCTTACGAGACGCTGTAAGAATGGTTGCGGTTATGAGATTTGATTTAAAGGCATGTGTCTTGATTTAGTTAAAGTAAGTAAGTGGATTTTATGTTCAAAATGACTTGAATTTATATGTGAAAAGGGATTGATTTTAAAAGTGGAAGTTATATGATTTTAAGAGAATAAGTTACTTGGTTTTGAAGTGTATGGAACTTTATATTTTTTATAAGTATAAGTAAACGGACTTTAAAGAATGTATGTTATGAAGTTTTAAGACTATGAACTTCGTTGTCTTTGAAGGATTTTGAAACTTTATTTTTCAAGTTAAGGACTTGATTTCTAAAGTATTGATGACATGATTTTATAAGTATGTTTACATGATTTTAAAGAGTGTATGCTACGAGGTGTTAAGACCATAAGCCTTGATTATAAGTGGAAAGGACTAAATTTTAAAAGTATGGCTTAATTTATTTCAAAGTTTAAAGATGGTTTCCAAAAGAGTACGTGACTTGAGCTTTAAAAAGAAAGGAGGTTTTATGATTCTTTTAAGTATGTATGTACGTAGTATTTTTGGATCTAGTTTTCCTAATGTTGTAAGAATAAAAGTTGTCTTAAGTTCTCAAAAATGAAAGGTTGTTATAATAGCTTTACGAGAAGTTGTTATGACGACTTAAGAGGAAGTGAAAAGATGGTTTAAAAATGTTATGTAAGGAAAATACACCGAGCCTACGAATAGGCCTGATTACGTTATGAAATACACCGAGCCTACGAATTGGCCTGACACGTTATAAATACACCGAGCCTACAAATAGCCTGACACGTTATGAAATACACCGAGCCTACAACAGGCCGGACATTATGAAATACACCGAGCCTACAAATAGGCCTGACACGTTATGAATACACCGAGCCTACAAATAGGCCGGACACGCATGAAATACACCGAGCCTACAAACAGGCCTGACACGCATGAATACACCGAGCCTACAATAGGCCTGACACGCATGAGATACACCGAGCCTACACATAGGCCGGATTACGCCATATTATCCCGAGCCTACACATAGGCCGTTACGCCACAAGACAATCGAGCCCACAGTGGCCGAATTATGCTACATGATTCCACAAGACACCGAGCCCACAGCGGCCGAATTATGCTACATGATTCCACAAGACATCGAGCCCCACAGCGGCCTGATTATTTCACATGATTCATCAAGACACCGTGTCCCGCAAACGGGCCGGATTATGTTATGTAAGATAAGTAAGTTATGTGGAAAACTTGATTAACCTCTTAAGTACGTATGTAAGAATACGATGTTAAATCTTATGGAAAGCAAGGAATGGAACTGCTAATATACGAAAGTGATTTCAGGAGTTAAAAATGGCATTCTTTTGTACAGTTATGATTTGATTCTTGCACGTTATTTATGTTCCATATTCGCACTGTTGTGATCGACTTCTTCGGCCGCTCATGTCCGCAGTTTAGGTACACAGGTGGATCCGCGAGTTTAGGATCCCGGTTCAAAGATTTTTAGATGGCTCCGATGTTCCGAGTTGTCATGGCTATGTATATTCAGTGGTACGGCGGCCCCGTCCCGCCACGCTTGTAATTCTGTAGAGGTCCGTAGTCACATATCGCAGGTCCGCTTGTAAAGAAAGCGAGGCAACCGCTTCATGATGTACAGACGCCCGAAGGTAGCATCTACCGACCGTTGCTTTACTTCCGTTGTTTTATTTATAAGTTTCATGTATGTTCCCGATTATCTCTCGATGTTTATCGTAGCGGTGCCTGTAGGGCACCGCCGCGTCCGTGGGTCGGGTCGTGACAAAAGTGGTATCGTGAGCGCTTAGTCCTCTGAAAGTGTCTACGCACCGGTTCAGTGTAGTCTTGATTATCGTGTTGTGCACCACATCTATAATCGTGAGGTCGCAGGACATTTAGGATTGGTTTCATTCTTCTCACGAGATCGCGCGATAGAGTCAGATTGTTAGGTCGCCCTCCCTAACGAAAGTTATGTTAATCGCAAACGGTAAAGGCAGCAGCCACTCAGAACGACTATGCTGATCGCGATCCGTGTTGGTAATGATTATAGTATAGTTGGTATTGTGACATACATCTATACAGCAGTTACGATGAGGGTCGACGCGTGTTGCCTAGAATAATTTTAGATTACCGTGAATCGTAAAGACTAACTAGATACCGGAAGGTACGGTATAGTTAATGAATTTTCGCCAAGGTTTTGTGTTTTATTTCGAGGTAATTGGAAAAGGACGAGTCCGACAGTGTAGTGAACCCTAAGAAGCCATATTAAGGAACCTAACTAATGTCATGTTAATAGATTGCCGCGGTAGTAAGCTTTAAGAGAATTATACTGACGAGGTCCGATAGAGTAAGCAATGGTTATCATGGATCGAGACAACATGGTTTTGGTATTATGAGAAGTTTTTGTACCCTGCCATCGGGACCGTAAGGTGGGCGGAGCATGGAAATCGCGAGCCTAAGAATATTGATTATCGCCGAGACCTTAGGTATATAAGGTTTTCTCCGCAATAAGATTTTAAGTCGCATCAAGGATAAGAGCGTTGCGCGCCGAGTCGGGTCGAGGACTCGTTACGGGTCTCCCATGGCCCGGAATGGAGTGGGATCAGTCGGTAGTAGTTCCGCCACGTGTGGTCACGCATGCGCAAGGCCCAAGTTTAGTTAATCGCTTTACTGTTCGTGGACGCGCTCCACCTAACTAGGTCACGAAAGCCTAAATGGCCTTATGTTGTTTTATAGAGCGACTCCAAAGGTTTGAGGCCGTAGTCGGTATGGAAGTTATGTATGTATGTTAGAAGGAGTTGAAAGTACGAAAAGATAATCTCTTTGGGCTTATGACGATGAGATACGCGCTGCGTATTAGGCCATGTGTGGCATCATGGTACGTCAAGGCGTGAAAGGAAACTATGTCGCTAATTATAAGTTTGATCAAAGAACATTCGAGGACGAATGTTTCTAAGGGGGAAGAATGTTACACCCCGCATTTTCGTGACATGCTTTAAGAACGCACGTAAGAACTCGCAAAGTGTTAAGATTCGAGACTTGTAATTTTTTTATCTAATTGTGAAATTGCTCAAAACGAGTATTGTGACGAATGGGAGGGCGACACTTGTCACCCCCTTATTGATGCCTTCGAGGAAATAGGCATGGCCAAAATGGTCATTGACTATAGTCTTAAGATGACAAAGTCTTCCTATTAATGAAGCTTGAGTTTCTTGACCAAAGTCAAAGGTCCCAAGTCTTGATATTTTATAAGACTTCATCTAAACCACCCATTTGGTTACATCTTAACCCTCCATGCTCCTTTATTACACTACTAGTAGCAAGAGTATGTCATTACACTTAGAAAAATTTCCACAAAATTGAAGAACTCAAGGAAGAGCTCTCGCTTCCTCCACTTTCAAAAGGAAAATTTTATGCTTCATTGTCCATTAAGCCCTACACTTTAAACCAAGGTTCATGAGGGTATTGTAAGTGTATCTCAATAGAAAAACCCCTAAAAAGAGAGTTTTTGTATTAGTCGCAGCTAAAACCTAGTGGCTTTCTAGGTTTTGATCGAGGTTTGAAGGAAAGTTGTCAGTGTGGTTCTAAGGGTCTCAAGGAGCGGATTGAGGTGTCTCGACGAGGCTCTAGGTTGCTAAGGAGCAACTTCGGTTTTCAAGATTGATTACAATTGTTGAGGTATAATCTTGTTCTTTGAAAGTGTTACAAGATTATTTATATTGTTGTTGTTAGCTTTATACGTTGCTAGCATGAAGTTGTTAAGTTGAAGTTAATAAGTATTATGGATTACCAGAGCTTAAGTTCAAATGAAAAGTAAGTCATGTTGTTGGAATACAACTTGATCGCTACTGTAATCGCCTCATGTAATTGACTTCAAGATTCTAGTAGTTATATTTCGTTGCGACTAGATATCATGTTATGCTACCAAGTTGGATTGAAATGGAAATTGAATAAGAATCGTATTGCTGAACCCAAGGTGGCCGAATTTGTACTTGGGTTTGTAATAGTTTGTTAATTAATTGTATCAACTACCTTCTATCGTGGTGAGCCAATCAATGTATAGTTAATTATTTGTATCGATCGCTTTCTATATTGTTGTGAGCCAATTGGGGCTGTTTGGCTATTGTATTTCGCCTTGAAAAAGGTGGCAAAGTAAGTAAAAACAAAGGAGGTGTTGTCCGATTTTCTATAGAATTTGGCACTTAGCACTTAGAATATTCTACGCTTCAAGTAAAGAGGTTAATGGACGATTGCGACCATGATAGGTTGAAGAACTAAGTATAGCGATCCTACTAAGAATGAAATAGCTCAAGGTTGAAGTATTTTGGAGCATTTTACTACTTGTCGACAAGTCACGCGAGGTATGTGAACCTCTTCTTTCTTTCGCACGATCCTACGATGAAATCTCCATGTGATAGTATTTCAAGATTTCTTCTACTCTGAAGTTAAGAAGTATTTGCATTGTTGAATCTAAGTTAAGAGTATGTTTAAATTGTCCTAAGTGCTTACTAGGTCTTATGAGACGCTAAAGAATGGTTAGAAGTTATGAGATTTGATTTAAAGCATGTGTCTTGATTTGGTTAAAGTAAGTAAGTGGATTTTATGTTCAAAATGACTTGAATTTATATGTGAAAAGGGGATTGATTTTAAAAGTGGAAGTTATATGATTTTAAGAGAATAAGTTACTTGGTTTTAAGTGTATGGAACTTTATATTTTTTATAAGTATAAGTAAACGGACTTTAAAGAATGTATGTTATAAGTTTTAAGACTATGAACTTTGGTTGTCTTTGAAGGATTTTGAAACTTTATTTTTCAAGTTATGGACTTGATTTCTAAAGTATTGATGACATGATTTTATAAGTATGTTTACATGATTTTAAAGAGTGTATGCTACGAGGTGTTAAGACCATAAGCCTTGATTATAAGTGGAAAGGACTAAATTTTAAAAGTATGGCTTCTTAATTTATTTCAAAGTTAAGAAGATGGTTTCCAAAAGAGTACGTGACTTGAGCTTTAAAAAGAAAGGAGGTTTTATGATTCTTTAAGTATGTATGCACGTAGTATTTTTGGATCTAGTTTTCCTAATGTTGTAAGAATAAAAGTTGTCTTAAGTTCTCAAAAATGAAAGGTTGTTATAATAGCTTTAAGGAAGTTGTTATGACGACTTAAGAGGAAGTGAAAAGATGGTTTAAAAATGTTATGTATGAAAATACACCGAGCCTACGAATAGGCTGACACGTTATGAAATACACCGAGCCTACGAATTGGCCGGACACGTTATAAATACACCGAGCCTACAAATAGGCCTGACACGCTATGAATACACCGAGCCTACAAACAGGCCGACACGTTATGAAATACACCGAGCCTACAAATAGGCGGATTACGCAGGAATACACCGAGCCTACAACAGGCTTGACGCTATGAAATACACCGAGCCTACAAATAGGCCGGACACGCATGAGATACACCGAGCCTACAAATAGGCCGGACACGCATGAGATACACCGAGCCTACACATAGGCCTGACACGCCATATTACCCCGAGCCTACACATAGGCCGTTACGCCACAAGACATAGAGCTCCACAGCGGGCCGAATTATGATACATGAGTCCACCGGACACCGAGCCCCACAGGCGGGCCTGATTATGCTACATAATCCCACAGTACACCGAGCCCCACAGTCGGGCCTGATTATGTCACATGATTCATCAATACACTGAGTCCCACAGGCGGGCCGGATTATGTTATGTAAGATAAGTAAGTTATGTGGAAAACTTGATTAACCTCTTAAGTATGTAAGAATATGATGTTAAATCTTATGGAAAGAAGGAATGGAACTGCTAATATACGAGTGATTTCGTGAGTTAAAATGGCATTCTTTTGTACGCTTATGATTTGATTCTTGCACGCTATTTCGCTCCATATTCGCACTGTTATCAATTCTTCGGGCCGCTCATGTCCGCAGTTTAGGTACATGTGGATCCGCGAGTTTAGGATCCCGGTTCAAGATTTTTAGATGGCCCGATGTTCCGAGTTGTCATGGCTATGTATATTCAGTGGTATGGCGGGCCCCGCCCGCCACGCTTGTAATTTTAGAGGTCCAGAGTCACATATCATGGGTCCGCTTGTAAAGAAAGGAGGCAACTACTCATTTATGTATGACGCCTGCGAAGGTAGCCTATCTACGACTCGTTGTTTTACTTCCGCTGTTTTATTTATAAGTTTCATGTATGTTCCACTGATTATCTCTCGATGTTTTCGTAGAAGGGTGCCTGTAGGGCACCGCCGCGCGGTCCCGGGGTCGGGTCGTGACACTACAACAACCACCTTTCTCAATTCCTCAACAGCTTGGTGTGGTTCAGGTTCCTCATTCTGCTTATCACCCCCATAACCGTGTCACTAGACAAATTTTCTTGCGGTACACTAATCACCATATCCATCAACTGCCCTATTTGTGCCTCCAAATTTTTGATGGAATACCTGTCTCAGTCATAAACTGAGTCTGACACTTGGTGAGCCTGAGTATGGTTGCCTGCAACTCATTTGATCTTCCTATGGAACCTGTGGGTTAGGCTGTTGTTGATGATTCTACTGCCCCTGATAGTAGTAGTAGTCCATGTTTTTTTTCTTTTTCAACTTTACCTACAAAATAAGAAAAAAAAACAAAAAGTGATAAAAAAATGCTCGCATAACAAGTTAGAAACTTGTTCCTGGAGCAACCAAATTAGAGATAAAATAACATGACCATATATATATAAACCAAATTAGAAATAAGAATAGATAATTCGATATTGAAAGTACGTCAGTCCCCGGCAACGACGCCAAAAATTGTTAGGAGATTATACAACTGCTCACGCAAGTGCACGTATCGTTCACAAGTAATATAGTCTGATAAGACCGAATATCATCCACAGAGACTGGTTATCAAGTACCGAAATTCTAAACTTTGGTTTCTATTTGACAATCGATAAATTGTTTGGTTTTAAAACTAGAAACTATAATTAAAGTAAAGTGCCGGAATTTAAACTAATGTTGATAATACTTTGGGTTTATAACAGTTATGAAGAGAATAAGACTTCTAATTTCCTCAACTATCCACTTTTTCACTTGTTAATGCAATGCTAATGGGTCTTCTTCTTATTAAGATAGCAGGTTAACTAGTCTGTCATCATATTCCGGTTAGGATATACGAGAGCTCAATCTTGTGCAGAAACCTTCTATATTTCTATGATAGGTTTTACCACACAAGAGGATTAATAACAGTAACCTTAAACACTACATAAGTATCAGGGTACTTTCGTCCATGATTTTAACCTATGTCTAAACAACTACAGCATATTCAAATCTCTCCTATCGGTTCTTGATTTGAAATCATATAAGTAATGATAATTAGTAGCTAATTAATTATCAAGCAATCAAAACAATATTGAATAGATCTTAATAAAGTTGAAGAAGAAATCAGTTAACTAATGCATTAACTATATGAAAGAGTTTTAAGAAGATTCGATGGAAACCCCAATAACGTATTTAGCTCCAAGCCATATACATGCTAAGAACTAAATTACAATTCAACATAACTGAAATAAATTAAGAAAAGAGAATAACTGAAAAGTCTCCAATCTTGTGTTTTGCCTCCTTTTCTAGCCCCAAAGTAGAATTGTGGAATATGTACAAGATCCCTCTTAAGGTCAGGGTTTTATGGATTATATAGTTGGGAAAATTGCATTATGGACCCTAAAAACCGTGTCAAAGTCGGCCCAGAATCAGAAATTTTCCGCCTCGGCACCTAGGTGCTGCAGAATGGCACCTAGGTGCCGAAAATACTGTAGCTTCCCAGTATTTTTAGCACCGCAGTGATGCAGAATGGCACCGCGGTACTGAAAATCCTGTGGCTTCCCTCTGCCCGGTTTTTTGATTTTGTGTCATTTTCTCGTCCGGACTTCGTCTGATTTCTTCTATACTTCTCGGAACTTCTTAGGCTTCATTTCTTGGCCCTTTAAGTGTGCAATTCCATCTCAAATAAGCTCATTTCATCTTCTTTTTGATATTTCTCCATTTATGATCACAGGACTCAAAATAAAGAAAAACGACCATAATATTAGACTAAACACAAACAAAATGAGTAAAATACTAACTAAAAATGACTCAAAAGTGTATATAAAAATGCCTAACAAACCCCCAAACTTAAACTTTACTCGCCATCGAGTAAAACACTAAACAAAAAAATAAAAACGAAAACAAAATCAAATAAAAGACTCAATAAAATGGATAAAATAGTTATAGCAATGCTCTTTCAAAATCATGGATGAAAAATGGGATAATATGTTAGAACATATATAGTATGAATAATTCGCAATCTAGAATTTCAAGCTAGATATTTCGCAAAATCACTTGGATCATAAACATTGGAAATACAAACACCTAACTTATGCATGTCAATTTGATTCCTTCTTTCCCAAAATGCTATTGACCTGTTTACTTGTTATTCTCCACTAATCATAGACATACACATTAAAGATCATCAGGACTTTCAAGGATTGTAATGTAGGCTTAGGCAGGGGTAGGTAAAAATAGACATTTAGGCTTAATTACGTATCATAAACATTTTTCATTCAACTCCTTTTCCTTCTTTTTGATTTCCTTTTTAATCTCCTACCTATTTTCCCCTCTTTTATTTTGAGAGAATGCGATACATTATAAATAACAGGCACCCCTAAATTTAGGCTTTTGAATATTCTTCATTGGGGTGCATCAAAATTTTTTCAATTCTTTTTTTTCTTTTTCAACACTTTTCATCCCACTAACTTTCAATTATACACTTATGACACAAATAGGGAATCATAGGGTGTCAAACAAATGTCTTATTTTAGGCTCAAAGGGGTTGACTAGTGATACAATTTATGTTAGGGTAGGTAATGAATGGTCAGGAGGGCTATCAAAGAAATGCCTGAATCATCTCCCTAAACATGTATATCTTAACTATTTCACTTCAAATAACAAGCAAACAAATTTTCTAGACATTTTTCATCTTTTCTTTCTATAACTGACACACATAGGCTAAACACAAATATCCCAAAGAATTAGATGTCATGAATTTTTGACATATTTAACTTAAGCACACATATTTTTGCTTTCAATTCCATTACATTATCCCACTTTATCCACTCAATATTTTTAGCAACTACAACATGCATGATCCATAAAAACATTATGACTCAAAAACACATGGAATAATACAAAGACAAATAAAAAAGACTCAACAATAATAAGACAAAATAAGACACACAATAAGACACCCCCCAACTTAATCAACACGTTGTCCCCCATGTGTGAAGACTAAAAATGGGGACAACTTACTGACATAACACATCAGTCATAAAGGAGGTCTGGGAGGAAATTCTGGAAATTGCACATCATCTGGGCTCTCTGAACTTCAGAATTTCAGCATATTGACACTTTAATTCCCATTCCACCTGACATCAACACATAAGACAAAACCCAAGACTGTGAGACTGGTCAAGATAAAATAAAACAAACTAAAACAAGAATTCAACTAACATAATTAATAAATATTGGGTTGCCTCCCAACAAGCGATGTCTTTAACATCTTTTAGCCGGACACAATTAACCTTTACTAGTGCCCAGTGGATCCTTCTGCGAACGACTTGCAATCCGAACAGTTATTTTTGCCGGCCTCACTTCACCTACACCATTCCTATAGAACACAGAAAATGGTAGTACTTTTATGTTTGCCCCCAAATCGCCAAATACTTGCTTGCATTCAAAATTCTCTAAAGTGCAGGGAATAATGAAACTCCATGGATCTCTAGACTTTCGGTTCCTCGGTGGTACGGACCTTCCGGTCAGTCAAGAAAGACATCCGTGGTATTTCTTCTCAGAATGGGTTCAAGAAAAGGAACTCCAAGTAATCCAAAAAGTGAAAAATTGGATTCCAAGAACCCTTCTTTCTCTACAACAACCACCTTTCTCAATTCTCAACAAATAGCGTGGTTCAGTTCCTCATTCCGCTTATCACCCCCATAAACGTGTTGCTAGATAGATTTTCATGTGCATTAATCACCATATCCATCAATCGCCCTATTTGTGCTCTCCAAATTTTGATGGACACACTGCCTCATCCATAAACCGAGTCCGCACTTCGTGAGCCCGAGTATGGTTTCTCAGAATCATTTTGATCTTCCCGAACCCGTGGTTAGACTATTGTTGATGATTCCACTGCCCCTGATAGTAGTAGTAGTCCATGTTTTTTTTTTCTTTTTCAACTTTACCTATAAAATAAGAAAAAAAACAAAAAGTGATAAAAAGAAGCTCGCATAACAAGTTAGAAACTTGTTCCTAGAGCAACCAAATTAGAGATAAAATAACATGACCATATATATACAAACCAAATTAGAAATAAGAATAGATAATTTGATATTGAAAGTACGCCAATCCCCGGCAAAGGCGCCAAAAACTTGTTAGGCAATTATACAACTGCTTACGCAAGTGAACGTATCGTTCACAAGTAATATAGTCTGATAAGACCGAATATCGTCCACAACAACTGGTTATCAAGTACCGAACTTCTAAACTTTGGTTTCTATTTGGCAATCGATAAATTGTTTGGTTTTATAACTAGAAACTATAATTAAAGTAAAGTGCAGGAATTTAAACTAAGGTTGATAACACTTTGGGTTTATAACAATTATGAAGGGAATATGGCTTTCAATCTCCTCCGCGACGCCGTGAGGAGGGGGGCGATGGTTTGTAGAAAATTTCTAGGTTTTTGGAATTTAGGCTCTTGATACCATATAAGATGATATTAATCTTCCTTGGGGAGTTCTCATTAATATCAAAGTATATATAGAGTACAATATTCATCCCTTATACAATAAGAATCCTAAGCCTATACAAAGTAGGAATCCTAGTCTTACCATAATTATATTTATACAATATATGGAAATATTCTAATTATGGGTAGGGATACAACTGTTTCTATAATATACATGTTTCTAATAAGTTCAACTTCTTTTTCTTTAGCAGCTGACCTTATGCAACAAAATTGGTCGAAAGCTAAACTACAAGTATATTAATGGTAAGTTTGGAATAATATCTCTTAGCGATTTCTTTCATTAATTCACAATATATATAGCTGTACAAAGGTGATTCTCAATACAGTAAGAATCTTAAGCTACCTTAAATACATAACAATAATAATTATAATATATACTATGAATATTTGGAGAATATTCGCTAATACTACCCTCACCCGAATGGAGGAGGCCGACGCTAAGGTCGGATCCAAGTCGATGAATCACTGTCTGAGTAGTCCTTTTGTGAAAATATTTGCATACTGATAGGAGGAATGCACATGCAATACTTTGACCTGCCCAAGAGCTATTTTCTCTCGTACAAAGTGATCCATCTCAATATGTTTGGTCTGCTGATGTTGGACCGGATTGTGAGACAAATATGTCACGACCCGACCCCGGGCCCGCGACTGGTTCCCTACCTGGGCACCTCTTTCGGTATACATCAGAGAATAGCAGCGGAACATACACAACTTATAAAATGCTTAAACATAAAATAACAACAGGCTAGCCAATAAGACCACCTTCCGTAAACTATACATAATAAACAGTACATTTATTTATTTTCTTTACAACCCAATCCACAAATGTGACTACGCACTTAAGAATAACAATCGTGGATTTACAGGTTCCCGCCATACCCCGAATGTACAACAACCGACCATACCAGGATAAGCCTCCGAGTAATGGAGCTTTCAACAAATTAATCGATCCTAAAAGTGAGGATCAGCCACCAGATACTCTACCGCAGATGAACACATCCTCAAGCGAGGTCAAGCATAACATACCAAATACGTGAAACTCAGCATCAGAATGAAATCATAAGTCTATAACAAACTGAGACCAGATGATAACTCAATTAATAAGACATCGTGCCTTACTAACAATGAGAGTAATCAAGAGTATACTTACAACATAAAAATAGGAGCTCACGATCAAAGCAGACCACCCGCCCGCAGATCATAAGCAATCCTACTCGGGACTATTTCACCCGTGATAGTCGAGTGGACTCGCATGAGGTATTCCTCAGATAGTCAGATCCGCCGCACGGGACTATTTCACCCGCATAAGCCCTTACGACTCGCATGAGGTATTCCTCGTGATAGGTCAGATCCACCAGATGGGACTATTTCACCCACATAAGCCCTTACGACTGCATGAGGTATTCCTCGTGATAGTCAGATCCGCCCGCATGGGACTATTTCACCCGCATAAGCCCTTACAGACTCACATGAGGTATTCCTCGCATAGTGGGTAGTAAATCCACGGAATATGCAAATGCCACAAACTCGGGGAATGACCCCGTAATGAATAACATACCACTAGCACAAACCGACTATCACACATAACATAAGCACTACCGGCTTATGTTACATAACATAAGCACTACCGGCTTATCATATCATAAATAAGCAAGTTAAGAAATCCCCTAACTTCTTATTAGTCTTATACATGTACACTCTAATTTTTAGTTTACTTAAGGCACTAACATGTCATTATAAAAATTCGGGAATTTAACCCAAAGTACTACGTACTCCTATTTTTTTAAAATGACTCTTTTTCATATAAAACTTCCAAGATACTAATAACCATAGTATCAAGTCATAACTACTTTTCAAGACAAGTCACAATACCTTTTAGAAATACGATTATAGGCTTCTAAATCAAGTGACTTCTTTCTTTTAAAACTTTAAGCAATTGATGCCTTTAAATCAATTTGCCTTTCATTATTCCAAGTCATTTATCATACTTAAATTACTTAGAGTAAATCACTTTTTTTAACCTTCCATAAAGCTATTATAACCAACTTCCCATAAAGCCGTTATACTAGTTTTATACCTTAGAAACTTACATTCTTCTTTAAAACCAAGAGGCTTAAACTTTCCAACAAAACAAGTATCAAAAATACTTTCAACATACTTAAAGTCTCTTAACTTTTGAAAACCAAGATATCCTTAATATTTAAACAAGTGAGTTAATTCACTAACTCAACCAATTTGGACATTCTTAAAAATAAGCCAAGGATATCAAATGGACTAGATTATCAAAATCTTGTACGTCTACCGTACTATACATTTACAACTTATTCATGCTCAAGAGATAAGAAAGTTCCACATACCTCTTCGGTTTAATCCACTTGCTAAGTCCAATACGCCGTACGTAGTATGTCAACCTATAATGACCATAGTACGTCTATTAACTTCTAGTTTCAAACGTAGAATATTCCAAGTGCAAAGCTACTAAATTCTACGGAAAATCGGACAACACTTCCTTTGTTTCTACATACTTTGCCACCTTTTTCAAGGCCAAATTCAATAACCAAACACGCCACATTTAAGGCTCAACAAAGTAGTTAACAATAGGGGATTACACGCTTAATCAAGACGTAAAATTCATTCCACAATTGACATTAAACTAGTCCAAAAATACAAGGTCCATTCGGCAAAATAGGGACAACAATACAAAATCGTTTCCAATCCCTTTTCAATCCAAGTGGTTTAATATAACATGTTATCTAGCCGCAATTGATTATAACTACTACAATCCTCAAGTAGGTAAACATGCGACGATTCTAATTAACGATCAAATTACAATTCAATTTCAAATGACTTAACATGTCATTTTCGGATTTGAGCTTCCAAATTTCCATAACACTTATCAAACTTCATAACACATATCACATGATCATTTCTAACTTATAATAACATGGAATCTTCAATTACAAAAGTAAGACGAAGATTATACTCATTTAGCCCAAATATGATCCAAGATTACAAGTCGATCCTTAGCAACTTTAGCTCCTCCTTTAGACGTTCCAATCCACTCCAAGCAACCCTTAGTTTTGGCGATAACTCCTCTTCAAGTTCCATCTTCAAAGTTGAATAACTCTCAAGTTTTCGCCATGACTAATACGAAAAACACCATTTTTCCGATCTTTCTATCGAGATACACTTACAATACCCTTAGGTACATTGGTTTAAAGTGGGAGATTATTGACAACAATTGAAAATTTTCCTCTGAAAATCCCTATCAAGCGTGAGCCTCATTAGCGAGCAAGAACAAGTTTTCAAATTTTTCTAAGTGTTGAGAATGACAAAGTCTGCACTACTAGTGTACATATATAACATAATGGAGGGTCTAGATTAGTACATATGGATGGCTTGGACGAGTTTCACACGGATCGCTTCCAAGTGGCACTTTGACAAGTCAACAATGTCAAGCCCTTGTCTTAGCAAGACTTGGTCATTTAAATTATGGTCAAATGACCATTTTAACCATGACAATTTCGTCCAAGTCCACAAAGGGGGGGTGACATGTGTCGCCCTCCCGTTCGTCGCAATATTTCGTTTTCCGACAATTCCATAATTCCGATAAATTTTTACCCGTCTCCAATCTTAACATTTTTGAGTTCTTACGCACGTTCTTATAACCATATCCTGGAAATTCCGGGGTGTAACAAAATATATGACATATATGTTATCACGGTAGACTATAAATGCCTTACGCAGTGGATACTAAAGCTCCAAAAGAATATTTCGGAGCCAACAATTCTCAGCAACGACATTAGCAACTCCTCGATACTCTGCTTCAGCACTCGAACGAGATAATGTAGCTTGCCTCTTGGAAAACCAGGAAATAAGATTATCCCCTAGAAAAACACAATATCCTGATATGGAGTGTCGCGTGTCCGGGCACCCTGCCCAATCTACATCTGTATAAGAGAGAAACCTAGTCGGTGCAAAGGGGTACAGATGTAACCCATAGTCAAGTGTGCCCTTAATGTATCAGATTATACGCTTAATAGCAGCAAACTGAAGCTCTCTCAGGGCATGCATAAACAAACACACCTGCTGAACAACTTATACAATATCTGGCCTCATGAAAGTAAGGTACTCAAGAGCACCTGCAAAACTCTTGTATAGAGTGGGATATGAGACCGAATCACCATCAACAACACTGAGCTTAGCTTTGGAATCGACTAGAGTAGGCATGAACTTGCAATTTGCCATCTTGCTTCAGACACAATCTCTTCAAAGATACTTACGCTGACTGAGGAACATAGTAAATGCAGATCTGGTCACTGATATACCCAAAAAATAGCTCAACTTATCCAAATCAGTCATAGCAAATTCAATTTTGAGCAAACCAATGATTTTATTTTTCAATCTGTCAGATGAAGCAGTGAGAACAATATCATCCACATATAGTAATAAATATGCAGTGCTACTGCCGCGATGAGAAATGAATATAGTTATCACACCTGCTGCATATAAAACTAATATGCAAAATATACCTCGCAAACGATCATACCACGCCGAGGGCCTGTTTTAAGCCATATAGGGACATCCGGAGATGACCAACATACTGGGTGCTACTGGATTGACAAAGTCAGACGGTTGATACATGTAAACAGTTTCTTTTAGATCTCCATATAAAAATGCATTTTTGACATCAAGTTGATGTATCAACCATTTCTTTCCCATAACAATACTGATAACTGTACGAATTATAGCCGGTTTAACAATCAAACTAAATGTCTCACCACAATCAATGTCTTACTGCTGATTTGTACCATTTGCTACCAACCTAGCCTTATACCGCTCTAAGTCATCACTGTCTCGGAATTTATGATGAAATAACCACACACAATGGATCACATTAACCACACACAATGGATCACATTAACCCCATCCGGTCTAGGTACCAAATCCCAAGTATGTTACTTAGTTAAAGTATTAAATTCTTCGCACATGGTCGCATTCCAATTTGGGTCCAATTTGGCTAATTCTGGGTGAATTGTTTGGCTAGAAAGATTAAAGTGGACCTTGGGTTTGAAAATCTTGTGCTTTGCACGGGTTTTCATAAAATGGGCAGGTGGGGGTGCGGTGTCCGCGAACTGGGTTTTATGGTTTTCAGTGGGTACATGTTCGAGACTGGTCGACGACATTGGGTTTGTTTTAGAGGTCGAGAACACTGTAGACTGGTGGTGATGTGGGTGGGTTGCAGATATCATTGCTTCAGATTGGATTCAACACTACATACGATATTCCATTCCGACCCTCACTAGCTCTTTGCTTGCTTGTACAAAGAGCATGCCCAAGGGGGCTACTACGCTCACCGCACACTTGCATTACCACTCGAAGCCACACGCTCGCCACTCCTACGCCTACCACGAACTTGAATCATCACATGGCTGCTAAAGCAAGCGTTGCTTCACACGGCCCTGAGGAAGCCAATCATTTGTCTTATAGAATACTTTAATTTGGAACCCTAACCCGCTAGAAAAAGGAAAGCGGCACCAACACTTAATAGCGATGGCTCGATCATGCGCGAGTCGATTAGTGACGCAGTGAAAGAGCTGGTAGCCGGTGGCATGTCATACGAGGTGACCCGCAGAGGGTCGGATCTTGAATGGTGGTCGGAGTTGGCAGATCGATGACTATGGGATACATTGGACAACAATGAGAGTGGTTGTGACGGGGTTCCCATGGCTGAATCAGAAACTGACACCGAAGGAGACGACGAAACAGTGGGGCTTGGGTGGTAGAGGGTACGCACGAGCGGTGAAATTTCTGACTCATCGTGTTATACCCCGTAGTTCTAGGGTATGTATGCGAGGACGTACGTACGAGAATACGCATGTAAAGATTCGAAATAAGAAAGAGGCGATTTTTCCACTAAAAGTTTCCATGCCATGGAAAAAGGTTCGTTAACGGGAATCGATTCCTGATTTGGTATTCGACTTCCCGGAATATTAGAGAATTATGGAATTTTATTTTCGAAATGGTCACGCTGGGCCCACGGAGAAATTTACTGCTTTGTGGGGCCCACTTTGTTTTCTAGATTTTGGCCATTATGGATATTTTCTAAGATGTTTTATTTTGCCAATAGAGGTGACACGTGTCACCCCGCCAGTGGCTGGGCCGAATGGCATTTGTGCACAACACCCTAGAGTCGCTTTTGACTAAACGCTTTTCATAACTTCAGGGAAAATTCCGCCATGTCTTTTCTTATTTTTATGGATTTTTCCGAGAGACTAACATTTTGGACCAACGAGAGGCTTACACTTGGCACCCTCTCATCAAGGCAAGGTGGGCGCCTGACGATCTGGGAAGGCAAGTGGGAGATATTTTTGGTAGATATTTTGTGTGCAAGTTGGCTAGGTACACACGGGTGAATCTTGGCCCTACACTTGCCTAACACATGGGTGAATCTTGGCCCTACACTTGCCTAACACTGTGTAATTCGCCATTGGTTGGCTTTCACTGACCTATAAATACCCCCTCAAGACTAATTCATTCACAAAATTGCCTAAGTCTTCAAAGCTTCTTCCTTCCCTTAGTGTAGTGTCTTGGCCGAGAGCCCCTCTCTCCCCTCGTCGAGAGTCCCCTAGCTGGCAGCCGTGGTAGACACCCCCTCCTAGAGTTACAGCGGGTACCCCCAGCCTAGGTTGTTTTCGTGATAATACCCCTTTGTCAGGTATAGAAATACTCTCCAAGTATTGTTATAATGCCCAAATTACCTTAGCCAGATACCTTGTTGTATTCTAAGGTTATACCTATACTAAAAGCCCGTAAATACTATTATACTTCCCGTCCACAAAACCGAAACCCTAGAAAATCTCCATAGTCCGGAGTATCAGCAAGGTTGGTTAGAACTTCTAAGGTGGTTTAGAGCGGGTTGGAGCGCCGAGTCGAGCTAAACGATTGCCCAGATCGACTTTATACTTGGATAATTATGGGCTTAGCGAGGTAAATATCTTGTCCCCTATTGTAATCGGATATTACATGTCAGAGGAAATTATAGTCAAGTATACTATATATATATAATCAACATAGCTTGGGCAATGTCTCGACTTAAGCTCAAGAATCAATCAACTGCTTTTACATAGGATCAGACATAAGAGACTTGTGTAGTAGTACGCGAGTAGAATTGTACCCGTCGTTAGATGTATAACCCCGTTGGCTTCGATAGCCGCCGATAGAGGAGAGATTTACGCTGTGTGGGAGGTGTCGAATTTTCTAGAATGTTCTACGATAAGATCTAGATGTTAATGTCACTGTGGCCTTATAGGTCAAGTACTACGGTGGCGCGCTCTACTTGGCTTAAGGAGTAGCCGACGCTTGAGGTACTTGAGCATTTTGCTATTAGTCGATAATCGCCGCGAGGTACGTGAACCTCTTCCTATCTCTTCTAGCATGATACGTGAACTATGTAGTACGTAGACGCATATGTGCTAAATGTATTCGATGGTTTAAAACATAAAGCGTTATAACGCTTTACGGAAGTTGGTTATAACAATTTTATGTAGATAAGAAAACACTTTGTGGTTTTTAAAAGGTAAATGATTTGTTTATAACCGCTCGACGTGTGATTATAAAGAACTTGAAGTATTTCAAAAGATTTCAAATCGCTTTGAAAGAGAAGTAATACTTGGTTTTTGAGAACTTAAGAGTTATACTAGCTTTATGGGAAGTTAGGTATAACGCTTAAGAACGCTTTATCGATTTTGAAATCGTGACGTATCGACAAACCATCGCAAATACATTAAAAGGAAATGTTTTGAATAATTAAGTATTATTAAAACCAGAGAAACTTCCATCCGCATGGCTAAGACGAGACAAAATGATATTTCCTAGATCATGGTCATTGTAATAAGATTGTTATAAACAAGAATATCCTACTCACATATAAGGCTTATGTTTCTCCGATTGTTTAAAAGAGAATTATATTCTTAAATGAATAAAGCTATGAACTACTTAACCCTTTCTAAAATAAGAAACGTGAACATTTGAAATTAGGCAAACTTGGACGCTTGGAAAATAATGTTGTTACTTGATTTTACAAAGGTAGAGTTTTGGTTTTCTTAAAAGGACGATACCACTTATTTTATACTACGTATTACGTGACTTATGTGAAAGAAACAGATCTTTTTTAAGATTTTAATGTATGAAGTACTTTGGGGATAGATACTAACTTGTTAGTAGAAAGTACCTTGTGTGAATAACTTGATTGTATTGGCTTGTGATAGCCTTGTAATACTTTCTTGTTGCTTTGATAAGTAAACGTGTTAGGATGCTACGCGTGTTAGTATTCGCGATGTTTGTGTGCGGGTTTCTTGATCAGGCTTATTAACTATCAGCATGATAGTATTGTGGCATTCATCTCGAGACGATTCCGGTTGCCGCATCCGACGCGGGTAGACTCAGCGGTCCGGGGACCATGATTCGAGAATACCTCTACGCGGTCCTGGCCTATGCGAGCTACGAGTTCCGTGTTAGCGTATGCCCTTACGGGCACGCGGTCTCAGGCTACGCGACTGAAAGTCCGTGACGACGCCGGAGAGCTACCCTCGACGCGGAATACCACGCGGCCGACGAGATCGCCTACGCGAGTCGCGGAAGTTCCAGACTAGACGCCGACATTAGATATCGCGGCAAAGGCCGCCTTTGATCACGTGACGGCCAGACAGATCTTATGATACGCTTTATGACCTTGTTGGTACCGCG
Source organism: Przewalskia tangutica (assembly GCA_029844215.1). Classification (NCBI taxonomy): domain Eukaryota; kingdom Viridiplantae; phylum Streptophyta; class Magnoliopsida; order Solanales; family Solanaceae; genus Przewalskia; species Przewalskia tangutica. The sequence continues at coordinate 28,409,551 of CM056738.1, forward strand.
GTGTTAGTAGCTCGCTATGCCTTCGCATTTACCCCGCACAGCTTTATTAGACACAGCGGACCTCGTGTTCATGCGTATTCCTCGCGCCAGATATCATAAACCGCCAGCTGGCGAAGCGTATTCCACGCACGATTGATGTCGCGGGCGTGAGACCCATTGTTAAATCGAGTGACGACTGAGGTGCGAGTCCCCGACTTGACACGATCGCTATTTATGGTAATCAGAGTTCGTTATCATACATGTCTCCCGCTTTGTATAGACTACTATGATTTCATTTACGTGATTTATTTTTAGTTTCACATACTCGCACTGGCCAGATCGACTCCTTCGGGCCGCTCATGCCGCAGTCGAGGTACATCGCCGCCGATCCTAGCCTCGTGGTCACAGCCAATTGGGAAGCCCGCTTCTCCGAGGCTTATCACGTATACCCCGTCAGAGTAAGTGTTTACATTCGTGGTTTAAGGCCCCGCCCCGCCATCGGGTCGATCATTCTGTGAGGTCCGTAGTAATCGCTGCGGCGTGGTTGGTAAAAAGGATTGCCGCTCATTTGTAAAAGAGTCGATGGTTATATATACGCCGAAGGCAAGTTTTCACGCATTATTGTTTTATATTTCGTTATCTCATGTTGTTGTTTTACGTTCCGCCGACATTGATGTCAGGTCACTAGGTGCCCGGTAGGCACCACCACGCCCGCCGTCGTGACAAAAGTGGTATCGAGCGCTAATCCTCTGAAAGTTGTCTACGCATCAGATCCAAGAGAGTCTGATTATCGGTGCAGCACTACACCAATAATCGTGAGGCTATAGGATATTTAGGATTGGTTTCTATTCTTCTCACTCGAGATCGTGCCTCAGAGCCGTGGTTGTAAGTCGACCTCCGACGAAATTATTTCCTTATCGCTATGCCTCCGCGTAGGCAACCCGCCCAGTGAGGCAAGGCAATGGCGGAGTCGCGAGTAGAGTTCGTGAGGGTGGCGAGGCACAGCCAAATCATTACCTAGGGTAGTGCTTCATTCGGGGTTTCGCGACGCCACTAGCCCCAAAGAGTTTAAGATGGCGACGGCAGCTTCCATCGCGCCATGATATTGAACCTTCGCCCACGCATCGAACCGAATATAGATCGCAAGAGACAACCTTGTTACTAGCTATGGATTTGGCTACCAGAGAGTATACCGATGTATCGCAAGTCTTGATGACTACCTAGAAGGTCGCGCAAGAGTAATCCTTCGCCAGCTTCGAGCATGGCCTCGTGCACGGCTTATGCGCAGCAGCCGAGAAACGTAGAGATCGACGGGTTAACCAAGGATAGCGTAAGAGCAGCAGCAAGGTCCTTCTAACTTTCTGCGAGTATACCTTAAGCGCTATGTTCGATAGCAAGGTGTTAGTTGTGATTAGAAATCAGCGGGTTAACCGAGTAAGATTTGGATGAGATAGAAAAAGTAGCCTTAGAGCTTTATACGCAAAGACCTTAGAGGTAAGGCCATCTCGCAGAGACGTATGTTTATGTTTGACTTTATAGGAGTGCATAGTGCACGCGAAATGTGGTTTGGGATAAGTCCCTATGTAGTATGAAACGAAAGAGGTAGTCGAGCTAAGAAGACCGCCAGGTTTTCGTGAACGTGTTTAGTAAGATTGTTCCTTCTGAGATGGTATTTCGCGCTACGGCCTGGGTCGAGGCTACGCGCGTCAACCCGCGTAGGTTTGGGCGCGGGCCAGGTGGTCCTCTTGTGTTAGGGTCACGAGGTGTTAGCCCATGTTTAGTTAGCCAACAAGTTCGTGGATGCTCGACCAGTGGTCGGGCCGATGGGGCAGCCATCGTGTTCTTCGCCGTGGTCGCTCCTCGGCAGGTTGATGTTATCCGGTGCGTCGCGAGGTTGCACGTGCCTACCTTCACCTTATGACGACAATGAGCCTGTGGTACTGCTTTCTTCTCGAGTTTGTACTGTGCAGGCTAGGAACTCGCGAGTCTCCTCAGACGCATTCGCCGCCGCTGTTTTGATTTCGTGGTAGCCGCGAGGATCGCTGTTCCGGGTCAGGAGTGTTTAAGCTACCATTTCGTTGTTCGGATGTCGCTTGTGACGCCTGTAGGGCAGAAATGCAAGTCACGGCCGATTGGTTCGATGTTGGCGTGGTTCAGATAGTCGTTCAGCTTGTTCCACAGACCGTGGATAATGGTGTTTGTCTGTCAGAAGAAGTTCGCACTCGTAGGAATCGTGGCGATAATCTACGACGACGCCAGAGTTCTGTGCCGACGGTCTTCTTCAAAGTACCACCTGACAGGTGTGACGAGTTTTGGAAACATGAACTTAGCCCGAAGTTACTTTGGGCCTTTGTGAGTTCATGTGAAGAATAGGCCGTTGCCTATATGTTAGCATTTGCCGTCCGACTTAGGAGGAAGGACGCCCCTTTTCGTATTGTTATGATCGGAAAGTATCGAGATCCATCCAGAGTGTTCCTTAATGATGACCACGTTAGAGATAGTAACCCCAGTTTTGGAACCGCCGACGTAACGTGGTAAGAGTTCGAGTGTATGAGATCCTCCGATCGCAGTTGTTCTCGGCACCATTTGTTGGTCGTCGAGCAAGGCTCGCGACAAAGTGACAAAAGTGGTATCGCTGACTGGAAGTATATTTTGACCCCGGAAGAGGTATTTGTGTGATGTAGAGGTGTTTCCTCGTGGACTTAGATGTAAGTTTTGGCGCAGTGTTTCCATGGCCGTATGGCAGGATTGTTCTCGTAAGTATAGAGCGAAGACTATATCACGACGCTTGTTTTGAGATTTAGAAGGAACATTCGACGAATGTTTCTAAGGAGGAGAATGTTATACCCCGTAGTTCTAGTGGTATGTATGCGAGGACGCACGCACGAGAATACGGCATGTAAAGATTGGAAAGCGAAGAAAGAGGCGATTTTTCCACTAAAAGTTTCCGCTTTTTGAAGGAAAAGGTTCGTTAACGGGAATTGATTCTGATTTGGTATTCTGACTTCCGGAATATTAGAGAATTATGGAATTTTATTTTCGAAATGGTCACGCTGGGCCCACGGAGAAATTTACTGTTTGTGGGCCCACTTTGTTTTCTAGATTTTGGCCATTATGGATATTTTCTAAGATGTTTTATTTTCACAACAGAGGGTGACACGTGTCACCCCGCCTAGTGGCTCGCCGAACGGCATTTGTGCACAACACCCTGCAGAGTCGCTTTCGACTAAACGCTTTTTCATAACTTCATGGGGAAAATTCGCCATGTCTTTTCTTATTTTTGCGGATTTTTCCGAGAGACTAACATTTTGGACCAACGAGAGGCTTACACTGCACCCTCTCATCAGCGGCGTGGGCGCCCTGACGATTTGGGGAAGCGTGGAGATATTTTTGGTAGATATTTTGCGTGCAAGTCGCTAGGTACACACGGGTGAATCTCGCCCTACACTTGCCTAACACACGCTGAATCTTGGCCCTACACTTGCCTAACACTTGGTGTAATCTCGCCATTGGTTGGCTTTCACTGACCTATAAATACCCCCTTCAAGACTAATTCATTCACAAAATTGCCTAAGTCTTCAAAGCTTCTTCCTTCCCTTAGTGTAGTGTCTTGGCCGAGAGCCCTCTCTCCCCTCGTCGAGAGTCCCCTAGCTGGCAGGCCGAGGCAGACACCCCCTCCTAGAGTCACATGCTGGGTACCCCTAGCCTAGGTTGTTTTCAGATAATACCCTTGTTGTGGTATAGAAATACTCTCCAAGTATTCATATAATGCCCAAATTACCTTAGCCGTATACCTTGTTGTATTCTAAGGTTATACCATACGAAAGCCTGTAAATACTATTATACTTCCCAATACCACAAACCGAAACCCTAGAAAATTTCCATAAATTGGCCGGAGTATTGTGAAGAAGTTGGTTAGAACTTCGCGGTGGTTTAGAGCGGGTCGAGCGCCGAGTCGAGCTAAACGATTGCCCAGATCGACTTTATACTTGGATAATTATGGGCTTAGCGAGGTAAATATCTTGTCCCCTATCAGAATTCGATATTACATGTCAGAGGAAATTATAGTCAAGTATACTATATATATATAATCAACATAGCTTGTGGCAATGTCCTCGACTTAAGCTCAAGAATCGAATCGAATCGCTTTACATAGGATCAGACATAGACTTCAGGTAGAGATCGCGAGTAGAATTGTACCTGCTCGTTGATGATAACCTCGGTTGGCTTCGATAGCTACCGGCAGAGAGAGAGAGATTTACGCCGCATGGGAGGTGTCACGAATTTTCTAGAATGTTCACGATAAGATCTAGATGTTAATAAGTCACTGTGGCCTTATAGGTCAAGTACTACGCGCGCGTCTACTGGCTTAATGAGTAGCCACTTGAGGTACTTGAGCATTTTGCTATTAGTCGATAATCGCCGCAGGTATGCGAACCTCTTCCTATCTCTTCTAGCATGATACGTGTGGAACTATGTAGTACGTAGACGATACGTGCTAAATGTATTCGATGGTTTAAAACATAAAGTGTTATAACGCTTATGGAAGTTGGTTATAACATTTTATGTAGATAAGAAAACACTTTGTGGTTTTTAAAAGGTAAATGATTTGTTTATAATCGCTTGATGCATGATTATAAAGAATTTGAAGTATTTCAAAAGATTTCAAATCGCTTTGAAAGAGAAGTAATACTTGGTTTTGAGAACTTAAGAGTTATACTAGCTTTACGGGAAGTTAGGTATAACGCTTAAGAACGCTTTATCGATTTTGGAAATCGTGACGTATCGACAAACCACCGCAATACATTAAAAGGAAATGTTTTGAATAATTAAGTATTATTAAAACTGAGAAACTTCCATCCGCATGAAGCTAAGACGAGACAAAATGATATTTCCTAGATCATGGTCAGAATAAGATTGTTATAAACAAGAATATCCTACTCACATATAAGGCTTATGTTTCTCCGATTGTTTAAAAGAGAATTATATTCTTAAATGAATAAAGCTATGAACTACGAACCCTTTCTAAAATAAGAAACGTGAACATTTGAAATTAGGCAAACTTGGACGTTTGGAAAATAATGTTGTTACTTGATTTTACAAAGTAGAGTTTTGGTTTTCTTAAAAGGATAAATACTCTATTTTATACTACGTATCATGTGACTTATGTGAAAGAAACAGATCTTTTTTAAGATTTTAATGTGTGAAGTACTTTGGGGATAGATACCAACTTGTTAGTAAAGTACCTTGTGTGAATAACTTGATTGTATTGGTTTGTGATAGCCTTGTAATACTTTCTTGTTGCTTTGATAAGTAAACGTGTTAGGATGCTACGGTGTTAGTATCTCGTGATGTTTGTGTGCGGGTTTCTGATCAGGCTTATTAACTATCGTTATGATAGTATTGTGGCATTCATCTCGAGACGATTCCGGTTGTCGCCTCCACGCGGGTAGACTCAGCGGTCCGGGACCATGATTCGAGAATACCTCACGCTGGTCCCGGGGCCTACGCGAGCTACGAGTTCCGTGTTAGCGGCGCCCTTACGGGTACGCGTCCTCAGGGCTGGCGCGACTGAAAGTCCGTGACGACGCCGGAGTAGCACCGACGCTGGAATACCTCACGCGGCCGACGAGATTGGCCTACGCGAGTCAGCGGAAGTTCCAGACTAGACGCCGACATTAGATATCGCGCAAGCGGCCGCCTTTGATCACGTGACGGATTCAGACAGATCTTATGATACGCTTTACGACCTTGTTGCATCGCTGGTGTTAGTAGTCGCCATGCCTTCGCATTTACTCCCGCATAGCTTTATTAGACACAGCGGACTCGTGTTCATGCGTATTCTCGCGCTTGTATATCATAAATCGCGGCAGCCGGCGAAGGTATTCCACGCACGATTGATGCGGGCGTGAGACCCATTGTTAAATCGAGTGACGACTGAGCGCGAGTCCCCGACTGACATACGATCGCTATTTATGGTAATCAGAGTTCGTTATCATACATGTCTCCCGCCAGATAGACTACTATGATTTCATTTATGATTTATTTTTAGTTTCACATACTCGACTGTCAGATCGACCTCCTTCGGGGCCGCTCATGCCGCCGCAGTCGAGGTACATCACCGCCGATCCTAGCTCGTGTCACAGCTCAATATTGGGAAGCTCCGCTTCTCCGAGGCTTATCACGTATAGTCCGTCGTAGTAAGTGTTTACATTCGTGGTTTATGGGCCCCGCCCCGCCATCGCAGGTCGATCATTCTTAGAGGTCCGTAATCGCTGTGCGTGGCTGGTAAAAAGGATTGTCGCTCATTTGTAAAAGAGTCGATGGTTATATATACGCCGAAAGGCAAGTTTTCAGATTATTGTTTTATATTTCGTTATATCACGTTGTTGTTTTATGTTCACGACACTGATGTTGTGTCACTAGGTGCCCGGTAAGGCACCCACGGGCCCGCTGGTCGCGACACATCGAGAAATGTATAATCGATTTTGGAATTTCTAGATATCGAAAACGGGAAAGTCATCTCGCAACGTGATACGACGAGATACAATGATTTTACGAGAGGATAAGTCATAGCACAGCCCCTATGGTTAGATGGAAACCCAATGAAGACACATGGTGTAGTTCGGGGAGCCAATTTATGAGGGATGGTGGAGGCAAGATTAGGGTAGCACAGATAACTGAAAATTCATAATTGGTCATATGATGGAATCCTACCAGATAAAACTTCGTAGGGTCTTATTTTGAAGAGTGCTAGTGGGTAAATTATTAAGAAGGTATTCTACCATTTTAACAACATATACCCAAAAAGAAGGTGGTAGACTGGCATGAAACAGGAGAGTACAGATCATGTTGATGGTACGTATAATCTGCTCACCTTGCCATTTTGGTAGAGGCGCTGGGACAGAAAACTAAGAACATGCCTCGCTTGACCAAAATCGTGAATGTCGAATTATTAAATTTACGTCATATTACAGTTGAAAGGATTTTATGGATTTTTCAAATTGATTTTAATAAATTTATAAACTCAAGAAATTTGGCAAAACCCTGATTTGAACTCGAGCGGTAAATCCAGATAAATTATGAAAAATCATCCAATAAAACTAGATAAAATATGTGACTCAGTGAGCTAACAACAGGAGATGTCCACAAGTCAGCATGAACAATATCAAAAGGTGAAACCGTAACACTTAATGAAGACATAAATGGAAGACGATTATGCTTACCTAGCGGGCAAGAAAAAAAGATTTGGGCAAGTTTCATTATTATATCAATATGCATATTTTTTCTAAGAAAATTAAAAGCACGGTCTCCTCGCGCCCAAGCCAATCAGGTCGTTGATGGAGACAGTGCAGCAAGGGAGGTAGGTGATTGAGGTCTGACAGTGGAAGAGTGAGTGAATGAGTACAGGTCTCCCACACTATTGCAGCGCATAAGAATTTCCCCCGTATTGAGATACTTCACAGAAAAACCAAAAGGGTCAAACTCGATAGAAACCCAATTATTACGAGTGAATTTTCTAACAGAGATCAATTTTATAATTATTTGAGGTGCATAGAGGACACGATTAAGTGAGAAGGGCGGATGGGAATGTTTTGTGTGTGTATTACCGTAACCTTCAATTGGAATGCGGTGACCATTATCGACATTAATATATTGAGGATACTTTAACCGAAACAGTTGAGATAAATTACCTGACGAGCGAGTTAAGGTGAGATGTGGCTCCCGTGTCCATGTACCAATTTTTGCCGTTGTCAGCGTCGAGAATGTTAAAAGCCCGCCCAAATCGTAGGGCCGTGCCGCCTTGTCAACTGTTAGTCGACATAAAATACGCCACGACTCGCTTGGGCCGATACGTCAGCGGAGACGAGCCTGTACACCGTGCCTCCAACTCACAAATCGACTCCGCTGGGTAGGGTACGCGCGAGGCCTGGCCTCAAAGATTGGGCCATCTCGCCGCCCAACCCATCGTAATAAGAGGTTTACTGAGGCTCGCCGCCGGGCCTTTTGGCCTTTGTCGCGCTCCTTCCTTTGTTACCATTTCCGTGACTTCGCCGCCACGACGCTTCCACGTGCTCATCGCCGGTGGTAGCCGAGTGGTGCGGTCGCGATTGCATGTTTTCAACGATCAACACATTTTTATTGTGTTCATCTTGTCGAGTCTCTTCCAATAAATATGGAACGTGTCTTGTCAAACTCGCAGCCGGTAGGCTCGTTGAATCATCATTACAATAGTATTGTATTCCCATTTCGGTAAGCCTGCAACAAGTTGTAGTACCATTTTCATTTTAGAATTAGATGTCCCAACGTTGGAAAGTTGGTCAGCGATGAGTTTCAGTTGTTTGCAATATTCGGACATGCTGTTAAAATTCTCGAGACGCCAGATATTGAATTACTCGGCCCAAATACACGACTAATATTCTTATTGTCCCGAAAAATTCCTCTGTCGCACTCCAAAGTTCCCGCTACCAAGCAACTATTTTTATGATAGTACATAACAAGTCTTTTGACATAGTTCTATATATTCATTGCTTGACGATGACGTCAAGACGAAGTCATGTCGAGTCTGCAACATCTGTGGGGCGAGGAATTGAATCATCAATATGGTCGAGCACGTTGTTCGCACAATCATGGATATAGAATAGTTCTACCCACATAGAATATCGATAGTCTTCTTGGTCAAGAATTACGGGACAAAATTTCGATGTTTGTAACGCAAAAGCCGTATGAAAAGAAGACGATGAAAACGGCGTAAGTGTCAATTATATCGTGGTAGAACCAATGTTTTAGGAGTTAGGAAGAGACATGATAGCCACAAAATTGGGAAGAAAAGCTGTCAGTCGCTGGGTTTCTATGACTAGAAAGAAATTATAGATTTAGGATTTGCCATCGATACCATATAAGTTTAGAATAATCTCCCTTAGCGATTTCTTTCATTAATTCACAATATATATAGTTTTACAAAGGTGATTCTCAATACAGTAAAAATCCTAAGCTACCTTAAATACATAAAAATAATAATTACAATATATATTGTGAATATTCAGAGAATATTCGCTAATATTAATATCATTACCATTGTAATAAAATTGTTTACTCATTTATTCACCAGTAGAAATTAATGAGACCATTTGAGGACAAAAGAAAGAGTGAAATTGCATTGTTTTTTGGAACGGAAGATCATCTCCGATCCCATCCGCTAACTACAAGTCTACAACTGCAGCCTAAACCCATAGTTTTGCATGCCAAATCATTTTTTGAGAGTTCCGTACGTGTTCATCTGTAATCAACTTTACGAAAATTCTATTCTGTTAGTTATTTTTCAGAAACTCGTAATATTGGTGCTGATAAACCGCAATGTAACTAAGAAAAATGTCACGACCCGTTCCGGGGCCCGTGACTGGTGCCTTACCCGGGCACCCAAGTTGTTATACCCCGTATTTCCAGAGTATGTACGTATGGACGTACGTACGAAATTTGAGCCTTAAGTTAGGCATTGGATTCGAAATTTGGGCACAAGTTGCCGACAGAGTCGCTTTCGACTAAACGCTTTCCACAGCTTACGCTGGGAAAATTCGCTATGTCATTTAAAATTTTTATGGATTTTTCCGAGAGACGAAACATTTTCGATCAACGAGGGTGATACGTGTCACCTCACATCGAAGCTGGGGAAGCGTCGACGATCAAGGCCCAAAGAGAGCCTCGTTGGCTTTCGCCGATTGGCTCCTCTTGTGCCTTGCTTTGGGCTTGTTTTGTGGAGTGTTTTGTGAGTAGGGTTAGGTGCACTCGCTTGATCTCGCCTTACACTTGCCTTGCACATGGCTCGATCTCGCCATTGGTTGGCCTTTGGTTTTGCTATAAATACCCCTCTCTCAAGACTTCTTCATCCACTCTTCACTTGCCTAAGTCTCGAGAACCCTCCTCCTCTTGTCGACTCGCCCAAGAGCCCCTCTCCCTCAGGAAGGCCTTTGGCCAAACCTTCCCCTCATGAGTTTAAAGCCGAGAACACCCCTCCCTTGTGTGTCGTTCTCGTGGTACCCCCTTTGTGGTATTGAAATACTCCTCCAAGTATTGTTATAATGCCCAAAATACCTTAGCCTTATACCTTGTAGTATTCCAAAGTTACCTCTATACGAGTCCTAAATACTACCTTTGTCCTTTTAGTCTCAAACCGAAACCCTAAGGAAACCTTCACCGTTGGTCAAGTTTTGGAGTGAAGTTGGTTAGAACTTCTGGGTTGTTTGGAGCGGATCGAGCACTCTGAGTAGAGCTAAACCTTGCTCAGCGCGACATTATACTCTGATAATTTTGGGCTTATCGAGGTAAACACTATCGCCCTTCTATTGTAATTGGAAATTACATTGTAAGTTAATATATAGTCAAGCATACTATATATGTAGCTATACTTAGTAATCGTGGCAATGTCTTTTGACTTAAGCCCAAGAATTAAGAACCGAATCAGAATTACATAGATCAGACAAAGAGACTTGCGGTAGTATTACCGTAGTAGAATTGTACACGCCCGTTAGGCGTAAAACCCTCGCAGTTTCGTAGCGGCCGATGTAGAAGCGAGATTTACGCCACGGCGTGGAGGCGCCGAATTTTCTCAGAGAATATGGAACGACGAGATCTAGATGTTAATGTCACCAGGCCTTATAGGTCAAGTACTACGCGTGGTGCGATCTACGTGGCTTAAGGAGTAGCCGACGGCCAAGTACTGGAGCGCTTTGCTAGTAGTCCAGACTCGCCGCGAGGTATGCGAACCTCTTCCTATCTCTTCTAGCATGATACGTGTGAACTATGTAGCACGGTAGACGCATACGTGTTAATCGTGTTTGATTGTCTTAAACATAAAGTGTTATAACGCTTTACGGGAAGTCGTTATAACGCTTTATGTAGGTAAGAAAATACTTGTGGTTTTAAAAGGTAATCAATGGAATTATAAATCGCTTGTTATAATAAAGAACTTGATGTATTTCAAAAGATTTATAATCGCTTTGGGCGAAGAGTAACACTTGGTTTTAAAGGTTTTAAAAAGAGTTATACTAGCTTTACGGGAGTTAGGTATAATGTCTTAAGAGAGGTAAAGAAAATGGTTTACTAATGTTAAGTTAAGAGACTTGATCTTATAAGATAAGAGACTTAACTTATTTGTTTTAATGTGAATGTTATGTGAAACCTCATTCGTGAGTAATGAGTACTTGGTTTTATTTAAAGGATAATGTTTTACCGATTTCTAAATCGTAACGTATCGGCTGCATCACCGCAACGTTAATAAAAGGAAAATGTATTAAATAATGATGAATTGTATTAAAACCAAGAGAAACCTCCATCCGCATAGAAACTAAGACGAGACAAAATGATATACATTTTCTAGATCACGGTCATTGAATAAGAATGTTGTAAACAAGAATAACCTACTCTCACGTAAGACATATATTACTCAATTGTTCTAAAAGGAATCAAGTGATTAAGTTTACGAACTATGAAACCATTTGAAAACGTAAGCTTCGAGTTATCAAACTAGCAAACCGAACTTAGGAAAAGAATGTGTTACTTGATTTTGAAAAGGAATGCTGGTTGGTCATTCTAATACTACGTATCTGTGACTTTGATAAAAGTAATAGATCTCTTTAAAAGGGATTTAACGACGTAGTACTTTAGGTTAAAACCCGACTTTGGCATAAAATGAAAGTAACTTGAGTCAGGTAACTCATTACGCTTGTTGTGTAACTTCCATGCTTGTTGTCAGGTAACTTGCCTACGCTTGTTGTCGTAACTTGCCTATGCTTGTTGCTGTAACTCGCCTATGCTTTGTTGCGTAACTTGCTTACGCCAGGTGATAGCCTTGGTCAGCAAGAATTGTTATTTACGGACTAGCTCTCCACGAGGTTTCATCGCTCGCCTCGTCCCCGTGGTCGCCGCAGATTGCCCCGCCTCACGGATGATCTCGCTCGCACCCTGTAGTCACCGCACTTGCCCTGCTCAAGATAGTGACGGTCTCGCGATACGGCCTCGTCCCCGTGGTCACCAGATTTGCCCCGGCCACCACGGACCGCCTCGTCTCCTGTGAGTCGGCTTCGTGACTTGCCCCAGACGCTTCGTGTTTTGCTGCATTGTATTATTGGTACGGCCGGATCTCGTAGTTATACTTGTCTCAGACGGTTTTTATAACACAAAGCGGACTCGTGTTCATGATAATCCTTGGTATTGTTATATCATAAATCACGGCAGCTGATAAGAAATTCCACGCACGAGTGATAATTGGAGGCGCGAGTCCTCGCTCTCACGTGAATCGTTATATGTTATATATCGTAGTTTGGTCATCATACATGTCTCCGCTTATATAGACTATTATGATTTCATTTACGATTTACAGCTTCACATACTTGGTACTGTTGCATCGACTCCTTCGGCCGCTCACGCCGCAGTAGAGGTACATCTACCGCCGATCCCCGCTTAGATCTCATTTCACGCTTGGGAGCTCCATTCCGTCTGAGGCTTATCTTTGCATGCTACCCCGAGTCCGTAAGTTCTCAGACGCTCGTGGTACGGCGGCCCGCCCCGCCATAGTTGTTGTATAAATCTTAGAGGTCCGTAGTAATCGCTGCGCAAGTGTATGTAAAAGGATTAAACTGCTCGTGTTTTATGATATACCAAGGCAAATCGCTGCTGGTCTGCTTATTTATTATATCTCTCATTTCATGTAAAGTTTTTATTTCCGGTTTTCTCGATGTTGTATCACTAGGTGCCCGGTAGGCACCAGCCGACGCCCGATTTTCGGCGCCACAAGTGGTATCGTGAGCGCTTAATCTCTGAAAGTGTCTACGCACCGCGTTCAGTAGAGTTCGATTATCGGCGTGCGGCACCACATCTATAATCGTGAGGCTATAGACATTTAGGATTGGTTTCATTCTTCTCATTCCGAGATCGTGCCTTGAGCTGCGGATAAGATCGACCCTCCGACATACTTCGCTTTTACCGCTATGCCTCCGCGCAGGCAACCCGCCCGTGGCAAGGCGCAGCAGGAGTCGCGAGTAGAGCAATGCGCAGAGACCACAAGACTGAGCCTCCACCCGCACCGAGCAGAGGAGATGAGTTACGCGGAGCCGGCCCGCACGGCCGTGGTCAGGCTGATTGAGGATAGCCGGACGCAGCAGCCCAAAGAGCACCAGCGGTTCACCCTAGATCGAGAAGTTCGAGGCTACGGATTTTCCGAGTCAGAGTCGCCAGAGTTTTACGGGTCGAGGCTCGGCGATGATCCGCAGGAGTTCATCCGATGCCATACAGCGATCAGAGTGATCAAGGCATCGGAGATCGAGTCGGTGGTCTTAGGTTCACATCAATCGCGTGATACCGCAGCCGATCGTTTGATTCTCGAGCCGTCTGTGGAGAGTACGACTTCCAAATGCATGGAACGAAGTTCTCGTGCCTTTCTTGCACATTTCTTGCCTCCCGCATTTGCGAGGGCTCGCCGGCTGATTTTTGGTGTTACGCAGAATCCGCGCATTTGCCGGGAGTACAATGCGAGTTCGACTCATCGCCCAGACGCCCTCGTTAGTAGCTTGTATGAGGATCGAGTGCACCGATATGTTACAGTGGCTCACGATTGCCTCGCAGAGTTGTTCGTAGCTCTTCACCGCACGGACATTCGCCCGCACGCAGCGTATACACTGACGCGAGGAGCGGATAAATCGACGGAACGCACCAAAGTCGCCAGAAGAGGCCGTAACAGCAGGTCCTTTGGTGACTTTCGAGGCGGACCGCCTCAAGAAGCAGACTAGTTATGCACTCCACAAGACAGAGTGGTCCTCCACAGCTTTCGACCTTCGGATATTCGTGAGCAGTGCCTGGGCTCCTGTGTTTCAGATTTTCGCGAGCAGAGTGCTCGCCGGACGAGGTTGCCCTTTGTCTCAGCGCGCCGCCAGGGAAAGCTTCATAAGGAGAGAGGTCGACTAACTCTGAGATTGTTATTTTTGCGCCAACAGGCTATCCGCAAGAGATCGTCCACTGCGGTAGCACCGTAGATAGCAATGGACTACTGTGAGCAGCTATGGTTCTTCACCTTCCATAGCCAGCAGACGTTAGTACACCTAAGGCCCCAGAGGTCGCGCGGAGTTCCAGCTTTAGCGGCCTCGAACCGCCTAGTTTCGTGTATATCCTTAACCTCTGTAGTTTTGTTTGTATTGATGTTGTTGATGTGTTTAATGTTATGTTTGATAGCTTGTGCTAAAATGTGATTTAGAAACTCGTTAGTGAAAAGGTAAGTCCTCGGTAGCGAGACGGAAGTGGTAGCTTCATGACGTGAAATAGTAAGATTGTTCCGGATCGGAACAAGAGTCAGCGCGTCGGTCGGGCCGAGGACCATTTCGCGGTCAACCAGAACCCGCTTAGCGGGTCGGGCTCGTGGTCCCGCCAGCGGTAGGTCACGAGGGTGCTAGCCCAAGTTTAGATGACCATCGATGAGTTCGTGGACGCGCTCGATCGTAATCATCGCAAGGCCGGAATGGCCTTAGGGAAATCGAGGTTGTGAGATGACCAAGTTCGAGGTAGCGATCCAGCGGTTGGAAACAAGCGCTGGATGTAGCGGTACTGATACTAGAACGAAGTTCGAGTGTTCGTGACGCAGTACTACGAAAGCGGAGAAGTGAACGCAGGTTTTCGTGGCCAGCGTGGCATGATTATTTTCGCACGATAGCAAAGGAAGACTATACCGACGCCGCTTGTTTTGAGATTCGTATGAACATTCGACGAATGTTTCTAAGGGAAGAATGTTATACCCCGTGATTTCCGCAGTATGTACGTACGGACGACGCACGTAAATTTGAGCCTTGCTAGGCATCGATTCGAAATTGGGCACAAGTGCCGATTAGAGTCGCTTTCGACTAAACGCTTTCCATTAGCTTACGCTGGGAAAATTCCGCTATGTCATTTAAAATTTTTATGGATTTTTCCGAGAGACGAAACATTTTGGATTAACGAGGGTGACGTGTCACCCTCACATCGGGAAGCCAGGAAGCGTTGGACGATCAAGGCCCAAAGAGAGCCTCGTCGCCTCGCCGATTGGCTCCTCTCGTGTGCCTTGCTTTGGGCTTGTTTTTGGAGTGTTTTCGCGAGTAGGGTTAGGTGCACTTGGCTCGATCTCGCCTTACACTTGCCTCGCACATGGCTTGATTCGCCATTGGTTGGCCTTTGGTTTTGCTATAAATACCCCTCTCTTTCAAGACTTCTTCATCCACTCTTCACTTGCCTAAGTCTTGAGAACCCTCCTCCTCCTCTTGTCGACTCTCGCCCAAGAGCCCTCTCCCTCAGGAATGCCTTTGGCCAAACCTTCCCCTTGAGCCTAAAGCCGAGAACACCCCCTCCCTTAGGTGTTGTTCTCGTGTGGTACCCCCTTTGTGGTATTGAAATACTCCTCCAAGTATTGTTATAATGCCCAAAATACCTTAGCCTTATACCTTGTAGTATTCCAAAGTTACCTCTATACGCAGTCCTAAATACTACCTTTGTCCTTTTAGTCTCAAACCGAACCCTAAGGAAACCTTCACCGTTGGTCAAGTTTTGGAGAAGTTGGTTAGAACTTCTAAGGGTTGTTTGGAGCGGATCGAGCACTCTGAGTAGAGCTAAACCTTGCTCAGCGCGACATTATACTCGGATAATTTTGGGCTTATCGAGGTAAACACTATCGTTCTTCTATTGTAATTGGAAATTACATGTTGTTAATATATAGTCAAGATACTATATATAGAGCTATACTTAGTAATCGTGGCAATGTCTTTGACTTAAGCCTCAAGAATTAAGAATCGAATCAGAATTACATAGATCAGACATGAGACTTGTGTAGTATTATCGTGTAGTAGAATTGTACACGCCCGTTAGGCGGTAAAACCCCCGTCGCTTCGCAATGGCCGATAGTATGAGATTTACGCCATGCGTGTGGGGAGGTTCGCCGAATTTTCAGAGAATATGGAACGCACGAGATCTAGATGTTAATGTCACTTGGCCTTATAGGTCAAGTACCACGCAGGCGCGATCTACGGGCTTAAGGAGTAGCCGACGGCTCAAGTACTTCGAGCGCTGCTAGTAGCTCGACTCGCCGCGAGGTATGCGAACCTCTTCCTATCTCTTCTAGCATGATACGTGTGAACTATGTAAGACGCAGACGCATACGTGTTAATCGTGGTTCGATTGTCTTAAACATAAAGTGTTATAACGCTTTACGAAGTCGTTATAACCGCTTTATGTAGGTAAGAAAATACTTTGTGGTTTTAAAAGGTAATCACGTGAATTATAACCGCTTGTTATAATAAAGAACTTGATGTATTTCAAAAGATTTATAATCGCTTGGGAAGAGTAACACTTGGTTTTAAAGGTTTTAAAAAGAGTTATACTAGCTTTATGGGAGTTAGGTATAATGTCTTAAGAGAGGTAAAGAAAATGGTTTACTAACGTTAGTTAAGAGACTTGATCTTATAAGATAAGAGACTTAACTTATTTGTTTTAATGTGAATGTTGTGTGAAACCTCATTCGTGAGTAATGAGTACTTGGTTTTATTTAAAGTGGATAATGTTTTACTCGATTTCGAAATCGAACGTATCGGCGCATCACCGCAACGTTAATAAAAGGAAAATGTATTAAATAATGATGAATTGTATTAAAACCAAGAGAAACCTCCATCCGCATAGAAACTAAGATTTAGACAAAATGATATACATTTTCTAGATCACGGTCAGTAATAAGAATGTTGTAAACAAGAATAACCTACTCTCACGTAAGACATATATTACTCAATTGTTCTAAAAAGGAATCAAGTGATTAAGTTTATTAACTATGAAACCATTTGAAAACGGAAGCTCGAGTTATCAAACTAGGCAAACCGAACTTAGGAAAAGAATGTTGTTACTTGATTTTGAAAAGGAACTGGTTGGTCATTCTAATACTACGTATCGTGACTTTGATAAAAGTAATAGATCTCTTTAAAAGGGATTTAACGACGTAGTAATTTTTAGGTTAAAACCCTGACTTTGGCATAAAATGAAAGTAACTCGAGTCAGGTAACTCATTTATGCTTGTCGGTGTAACTTGCCTATGCTTGTTGTCAGGTAACTTGCCTATGCTTGTTGTCAGGTAACTCGCCTACGCTTGTTGTCAGAACTTGCTTATGCTTCAGGTGATAGCCTTGGTCAGGCAAGAATTGTTATTTATGGACTAGCTCTCCACGAGGTTTCATCGTCGCTCGTCCCCGTGGTCGGCCGTGATTGCCCGCCTCATGGATGATTCGCCTGCACCCTTGTAGTCACCGCACTTGCCCTGCTCAAGATAGTGACGGTCTCGTGATACGCTCGTCCTCGTGGTCAGCCAGATTTGCCCCGCCAGCCACGTGACCGCCGTCTCCTGAGTCGGCTCACACTTGCCCCAGACGCTTGTTTTCGTTGCATTGTATTATCGTACGGCCGATCCGTAGTTATACTTGTCTCCAGACGGTTTTTATAACACAGCGGGACTCGTGTTCATGTATAATCCTTGGTATTGTTATATCATAAATCACGGCAGCTGAGGAAGAAATTCCACGCACGAGTGATAATTTGGAGGCGCGAGTCCTCGCTCTCACGTGAATCGTTATATGTTATATAATGTAGTTTGGTCATCATACATGTCTCCCGCTTATATAGACTATTATGATTTCATTTACGATTTACGCTTCACATACTTGGTACCGTTGTATCGACCTCCTTCGGGCCGCTCATGCCGCAGTAGAGGTACATCACCGCCGATCCTCGCGCAGATCTCATTTCAGCTGGGAGCTCCATTCCGCCTGAGGCTTATCTTTGCATGCTACCCGAGTCCGTAAGTTCTCAGACGCTCAGGTACGGCGGGCCCCGTCCCGCCATAGTTGTTGTATAAATCTTAGAGGTCCGTAGTACCGCCAAGTGTGGTTGTAAAAGGATTAAAATGTTCGTGTTTTACGATATACCAAGGCAATCGCTTTGGTTGGCTGCTTATTTATTATATCTCTCATTTCACGTAAGTTTATTTCACGTTTTCTCGATGTTGTATCACTAGGTGCCCGGTAAGGCACTGCAGGACGCCCGATTTTCAAGGCCACACAAGTAGTCATACATCGTAGAAATCACGGAATATAAAACAAGACATGAAACAGCTTGTAAACGAGACACGCTTTACGTGAGAAAAGTCGCCGCATATATATAACCCAAGTTTTGCAGCTACATCCCAAATGTACAATAGACTACGCACTTAAGGAAGAATAACTATGGCGGACAGTGGCCCGCCATACCTCGAATGTACAAAACTATCTACAGATGCAGAGATCATACCCAAAAGTAGAGCCTCCTATAAGACGAGCTCCCGACACCAACGCAGCATCCTAAGACGTGGATCTAGCACCGCTGCTCTTACCGCGCAGATGAACGCAGCTTCAAGGAGGTCAAGACAACAGTACTAAGTATGTGAAATCAGAAAGTACTTAAATGAAATCAAAGTTTTTAAAGCCATTGCAAATACAATCAGCTCAATTGCACATATGCTACAACATAAGCAAGAGCAACATAGATATATCAGAATCGTCTTTCCTAGGCCGCGAATGATCGGGCAAGGCTAATCGCCCATAGTATCATTGGCGTGTTCAGTCCCGACTTCCCGCAGTCCGCATAGGTCACACACGCACTCCACACGAGGTATTCTCGTGACGGTAGCTAACCCCTGCATTCTCCCGACTCCCGCACCGCATAGTCTCAATAGACCGCATAGTCACATTGCATCGCATAGGCATCCCCGTGACGGGCTAAAACACCCGAATGATCAACTCGAGCTCCCGCAGCCCGCATAGTCTCACAGACCGCACAGCCCTATAGACCCGCATCAGCGGCAAGCCCTGTGATAACCACTGGGGTAGGTGATATAATAACAGTACAACTGACTTACCGTCTAGCAACGTAAGCAAAACAAGCATGACCCCATTTCACAACATCATAAGACACTAACACACATAGCATCATAGTATGTCTATTTATCAAACAATCTTACTATACCTTACAGAAATCAATACAAGGTTCTTATAAGCAATTAAGTAAATGGCTTCTTTTATCTTTCTTAAGTGGTTATACCTAACTTCCCATAAAGCTAGTATAACTTTTAAGCTTTTGTTTAAAACCAACTGCTTTCTTCTCAAAAAAATGATTCAAGACTTTTTGAAATGCTTCAAGATCTTTTATTATTCAGCTTAAGTCAAGAGACATTGCCAGAAGTTATTATTCAGCTTAAGTCAAAAGACATTGCCGTAGTTATTATTCGCTTAACACTGTGACGCCTACCGTACTATATATTTAAAATATCATGCTCAAGAGTGTAGGAAGAATCACATACCTTCTCTACGAAACCACCGCTAAGTGAATATGTCGCGCAGAGAATCAACCTATAATAGTCGACACGCCTATCAACGCCTGTACTACTCAGAAATGGGCTTCAAGCAGAGGGTCCTTTATTCTACTGAAAATCGCAGCACTTCCCTACCCGCGAGCTACTCAAGTTCATCAGAAAACAAATTCTAAGTAAGTACGCTTCTATATTCTTCTTTAAACCCTTCATCGTGATAACAACCAATTCAATTCTTAATATCCTTCTAAGTACTTATACTTATTTCTATACTTCTACAGTATGTATTCTCTAGTTACAAAAGAAGGATAAGATTATTTACCTCGGTAATACCAATAATATCATAGATAAAAGTCGCTCCTGAGCAAGGTTTAGCTCCTAATTTGTACGCCCGATAGCTTCAAGAACCCTTAGAAGTTCTTCACAACTTCTACTAAGTACTAAGCGGATTCGAGCTAGGTATTTTGGACATTATAACAATACTAGAAGGCAACTTTTCTACCAAGGAGGGGGTAGGTTTCGCCAGGCTGTGAGGGGTTGCCTCGCCAAGCTTCACCTGGCGAGGGGGAAGGCTTGGACGAAAAGGCTCACAAGGGAGAGGGGAGGAATTTCAAGACTTTGATAGTAATTGGTGGATGAAGAACTCTCCAGATTAAGGGTGGTATTTATAGGTCAAGAAGTGGCCAACCAATGGCCAAGATGATGCCAAGTGCAAGACAAGTGTAAGGTCAAGATTTGGGCAAGTGTACCCAGCCAACTTGCACACAAAATATCCAACCAACTCCATGACAAAATAAAGCCATCCACCTGGCCCCATTTCCATTAAGTCCGCTCAACTAGAGGTGACAAGTGTCGCCTCTCGCTGGTCCAAAATGTTTCGCCTCTAAAATTCGCAAAAATATAAATGACATAGCCGAATTTATCCTACGCGAGTCTTGTAAAACGCTTCCGCAAAAACGATTCTTTAAGTGAGTCAGGCATAATTTTTTTTCGCCCAAGGTCTTTTACTTAGGCTAACTCAGACGCACACCCTCACGCATATACTGGAAATACGGTATAACATTCTCCTTCCTTAGAAACATTCGTCCCGAATGTTCCTCCCAAGACAGCTTAACGATAAAGCTTAAACAAGCTGTGTTGCCACACATGGCCACAAAACAACACTTAGGCATATATGGCAATGAAAATTTACAAGTAGGAAAGTGAATTACCCGGAGGCGCTGGGAATAAGCGAGGTACCTCGCCTCATGTCCTCCTCGCTCCCACGCCATCTCCTCCTAAGCCTGCTCCGCCACAAGACTTTGACTGCCACGCCCGTCCGCAGACGCCTAACTCGACGCATCGACTATCGCTATGGAATCTCTCATACGATAACCCCTGGCCACCGGACATCGCCAATCGGTGAACTCTAGACGATCCCCGATACATCTCCTCAACATAGAAACGTGAAAAACCGATGCATCGCTTCCAGACGGACGGCAGATCCAACTCATAGACAACCTCGCTTATCTCGCGACAACTGATACGCCCAATGTACCTTGGGACGAGTTTCTTCTTCCCGAATCTCATCACACCTTCATGGGTGACACCTTCAGAAAACCCAATCATCAACTCGAACCTGCATGCCGACGACGATGATCTCGTGATATGACTTCGGCCGACTCGAGCCGCCAAGAACCTCTCCCGATAAGCTTCACCTTATCCATCGCTCACGCACCAAACCGTCCCACTAATCGCACCTTGCCCACATCGAACCAGCCTTATCGCCGATCCGCACTTCCTCCCATACAAGGCCTCATAAGGCGCCATCCGAATACCGGAGTGGTAGCATTATTATACGCAAACTCAACTAGAGGCAAATGATCCTCCTACCACCTCGGTCAATAACACAGTGCTCGCAAAGATATCCTCAAGAGTCCGGATAGGCGCTACCGTCCGTCTGCTCAGGATGGAATGCAGACTGTGCTCACTCAAGGCCCCCAAACCCTTCTCGAAAGACTCCGTGGTTAGCCAGAACCGGGCTCTCGTCTGATATGATCGAAATAGGATCCATGCACCGACGATCTCTGATGTACTCGCATAATCCTCACCAAAAGTCGCCCCGACGGAATAAAGTGGCTGATTTCACCACCGCCGACGATAACCCATATAGAATCATGCCTCCTCCGAAAGCAGGTAATCCCGCGATGAAGTCCATGTTGATCACCTCCCACTTCCGTGTCGGATCTCTATCGTCAGAATAAACCACCGTGCCTCCGTGCTCTACCTTCACCGCCGACAACACGCACCGAGCTACGAACTCGCAACGCCCTCTTCAAGCCATCCCACCAATACACGATCTAAGCGTCGTGGTACATCTTGGTCGCACTCGACGGATAGAGTAACGCCGCTACGCAGGTGCTTCCCAAGAACTCACAAGTCCTCAAACATCCGAACACACAACTCGCTCAAACCTTAGCACCCATCGTGCTACTCAAAAGCGACCTTCCTCACGAAGAGCCGTGATCACGATAACGCGTCAAAATCGGATCCTCGAATCGCCTCTTCACTCCTCGACGATGGAAGACTCGCAACCTCACGAACTCAACCCCATCGCATCGTAATCAATCAAACGGACACCAAGACTCGCTAATCGATGCAAATCACGAACCATGTCCTCCTCTCTCGCCGCACATCCGATAGATTCCCATCGACTCACGACTAAGAGCATCCGCTACAACATCGCCTTCCCGTGGTACAGATATCAACATCGTAGTCCTTAAGCAACTCTAACCACCGCCTCTCGCCGTGAAGTTCACCTCCTCGATTAAGATATACCGAGGCTCGTGGTCTGTATAAATATCCACACGAACCCCATACAAATAAGGCCTCCAGATCTTCAAGGCGTGAATCACCGCCGCTAACTCCAAATCACGCGGGTAGTTCCTCTCGTGTTTCTTCACCGCCGGATGATACGCTATAACCTTGCCCCGCCGTGATCAACACACATCCCAACCCGATGCTCGACGATCATAATACACGACATAACCGCTCGACTCTCCGGAAGAGTAAGAACGCGGTCGCCGCCTCTCCTTCAAGAATCGAAACCCCGCCACACGCATCACCATCAAACTTAGCCGCTTTCCGAGTCACTCTAGTCAACGGTGCGTAGATAGAAGCAAACTTCTACGAACCGCCGATAATAACTCGCAAGGCCCGTAAAATCGCGAACCTCTCGCTGAGTAGAGTTCAGGCTAAGTCCCGATCGCTTCGATCTTGGCCGATTCACCAATACCATCACCCATAATATGCCCAAGAAAAGCCACCGGTTAACCAAAACTCACATTTGGAAAACTTGGCGATAATCGCTGCCCTCGAGAATCACAAGACAGCCTCAAACGCCCGCACGCCTCGTTTCCGAGCGAATAAACCAAGATATCATCGATGAACACTATCACAAACGTGTCCAAATATGGTTTGAACACTCGTTCATCAAATCCATGAATACCACGAGCATCGTCAACCCAAAAGACATGACTCGAACTCATAATGCCCGCATCGTCCGAATGCAAATCAGTGGACATCCACCTCTCTCGACTGCACTGATGATAGCCCGATCGCAGATCAATTCGAGAAACATCTCGCACTCGCACTGGTCGAACAAGTCATCAATCCCGGAAGGGGTATTCGTTTTAATGGTCACCTTGTTCACCGCTCGTAATCAACACATGCGCGCAACGCCCCGCCCTTCTTCTTCACGAACAATACCGCGCTTCCCTGCGAGAAACACTAGGTCCGATGAAACCCTTCTCCAAAGAAATCTCTCACCGTCCTTCAACTCTCTCAACTCGGCAGTGCCATTCTCGTATGGCGAATGGAAATAAAGCCGAGTGTCCGCAAGACATCGATGCAAAACTCTATCTCCTCTCGTGAGGATACTTGGGAGGTCGTCTGAAACACGCCTGGGAACTCTATGACCATCGAATCGATCAAAACTGCACCGCAAATTTCAGATCAAACACCCTGACGAGATGGTAGATATACCCTTCGCACCATCTTCCTAGCCTCGAGGTAGGAAATAAACCTACCTCTACGATACAAAGTTCCTCCCACTGACAACCGGCCTCAGAAACCGAACTGCACTACTTTCTCCTCGCAGCCTACATTGGCGTAGCAAGAAGCTAGCCAATCCATACCCATGATCACGCCGAATCACCATATCCAACTCTATCAAGTCGCCAGGTCCGACGATCAGAATGGTCATCGGACAAGCCCTATATACCCGCCGAGCTACCACCGAATCACCCATCGCGTAGCTACCGAAGCGGTTCATGGACTCGTGCTCTATCCCTATCCTACTAGCAATAAGTGGAGATATATAGGACAGTAGAACCCGATCTATCAAGGCATACACATCAATATCGAGATCGATAAGGTACTGCGGATTTACATCGCGAGGCCTCCCGATCCCCGCCTACCGACAAGGCATAAATGCGGCTCGAGGACCGCTAGAATCGACCCGCGCCACGACCGCCACACTGGCCCACGAGTACCTTTCTCCGGCGAGTAATCGCCGGGACGAAGAACCAAGAATCGACTTCGCAGGCCGACTCCTACCATCGCGCCGCTCGCCGACATTCTCGCAAATGACCACTGCCACAGTGTAGCAAGCTCCCGAGTAGTACCGCAACCCCGAATGGAACTCGCCATACCGACACACCGAGCGACTCGATCGTTAGCACCTCGCTACCCTCGAAATCAAGTCCCGGGCCCCGACCGCCTCGAATGCTCGGCTGCACCGAAACGACGTAGGAGTGCTCGAGCCACCGTGGTGTAAATCCAGATCACGATGCCGCCCACCCCGAGGGCTACCAAATGAACCATTGTCTCGCCTTCTTCTCACTGATATCGGCCTACCCGGCGTCTCTACGCCATCGCATCCCAGCACGAGCTCGCATACGGTAATGTCCACGCCCGTCAAGAGACACACCCGCACAAGACTCGCCATATAATCATCTAGCCTGACGTAGCGATGCACCGCCCTCCATATCCGCTACCAATGCAGTGGACATATCGAGCCAAAGAATCGAACTCGATATCAGACTTCCCTAACCGCAAGGCCCTCTGCCTCGCATAGAAATCGCTACCCGCGCTCCTCATCCGCGAGGCAAGAAGTGAGCGAGGAAAGCCTCCGAGAACTCATCCTAAGTAGCCGGGATGCGGTTTCCCGATAACTCCCACGAATCAAACCAATCGATCGCGTATCACGCAACCGATGCGAATCAAGATCACGACTGGCCTCCGACGCCGATCACTCTCATAATCCTTCAGAGTGACGGATGAACTCCTCGCGATCATCCTTCGCCTCGACCAGAAAACTCGCGGCTACAACTCGTGAAGTCCCGTGAGCCTCAAACTATCTCGCCTCGTGAACCACAGCGCCATCGGGCCGGAATCGAATCGCCAGATCCACCGCCCTCATGTTCGCCACAATCCTAGCCAATAGTCGGGCCATCTCTCAGACCCTAACCTCCGCCCCTGTGCCGGGACGAGGTACGGCATCGTGGTTCACTGGGCCGGGCGGGCGCTCGAACTCGCTGCCTGCATAGAATGGGCCCGAGCCCTCGTGAATCCCTGTCCTACTAGCAGCCTCCTACCGCTTTCGCCTTCTGGGGCCCGGTTGCCTTACGCGAGGCATAATCAGCATGTAAAAGGAATACGTTAGAGGGTCCAACTTATAACACACTCTAAGGCACGATCTCAGAGTGAGAAGAATGGAAACCAATCCTAAATATCCTATAGCCTCCTCGACATCAGCGTGGTGCACAACACACCGATAATCAAGACTTACTAGATACTTGCTCAGAGACACTTTCCGAGGATTAATCGCTCGATACCACTTTTGTCACGACTGCCCGGCTCGTGGATCGTGCCTTACCCGCACCCAAGTAGTCATACATCGTAGAAATCACGAATATAAAATAAGACATGAAACATTGTAAATGAGACACGCTTTATGAGAAAAGTCGCTTTTCGCATATATATAACCCAAGTTTTGCAGCTACATCCCAACTGCATAACAGACTACGCACTCTAAGGAAGTAACAACTATGGCGGACAGGCCCCGCCATACACCGAATGTACAAAACTATCTACAGACAGGAGATCATACCTAAAAGCAGAGCCTCCTATAGACGGAGCTCCCGACACCAACGCAAAGATCCTAAGGACGTGGATCTAGCACTGCTTGCCTTTACCGCGCATTTAACGCACTTCAAGCGAGGTCAAGACATCGTACTAAGTATGTGAAATCAGAAAGTACTTAAATGAAATCAAAGTTTTTAAAGCCATTGCAAATACAATCGCCCAATTGCACATACACAACATAAGCAAGAGCAACATAGATATATCAGAATCGGTCTTTCCTAGGCCGCGAATGATCGGGCAAGGCCAATCGCCCATAGTATCATTATGCGTGCCTAGTCACGGACTTCCCGCACCGCATAGGTCACACATGCCCGCATTTAGGTATTCTCGTGACGGTAGCTAACCCCTGCATTCTCCTCGACTCCCGCACCGCATAGTCTCAATAGACCGCATAGTCACATTGCATCGCATAGGCATCCCCGACGGCTAAAACACCCTAATGATCAACTCGAGCTCCCGCAGCCTCCGCATAGTCTCACAGATCGCATAGCCCTATAGACCAAGCATCAAGGATGGCAAGCCCTGATAACCAAATGGGGTAGTGATATAATAACAAGATAACCGACTTACCGCCTAGCAACGTAAGCACAACAAGCATGAACCCCTTCACAACATCACAAGACACTAACACACATAAGATCATAAGATGTCTATTTATCAAACAATCTTACTATACCTTACGTAAATCAATACAAGGTTCTTATAAGCAATTAAGTAAACAGCTTCTTTTATCTTTCTTAAGTGGTTATACCTAACTTCCCATAAAGCTAGTATAACTTTTAAGCTTTGGTTTAAAACCAACTGCTTTCTCGTTAAAAAATGATTCAAGACTTTTGAAATGCTTCAAGATCTTTTATTATTCGTGCTTAAGTCAAGAGACATTGCCAGTAGTTATTATTCAGCTTAAGTCAAAAGACATTGCCGTAGTTATTATTCGCTTAACACTGTGACGCTCACCGCATCATATATTTAAAATATCATGCTCAAGAGTGTAGGAAGAATCACATACCTTCTCGCGAAACCACCGCCAAGTTGAATATGTCGCGCGCAGAGAATCAACCTATAATAGTCGACACGCCTATCAACGCCTGCACTACTCGTAAAAATGTCTAAGCAGAGGTCCTTTATTCTACGGAAAATCGGGCAAGACTTCCCTACCCTGAGCTACTCAAGTTCATCGTGAAAACAAATTCCAAGTAAGTAGCTTCTATATTCTTCTTTAAACCCTTCTACCGTGATAATACCAATTCTATTCTTAATATCCTTCTAAGTACTTATACTTATTTCTATACTTCTACAAGATGTATTCTCTAGTTACAAAAGAAGGATAAGATTATTTACCTCTGTAAGCCCAATAATATCCTAGATAAAAGTCGCTCCCGAGCAAGGTTTAGCTCCTAATTTGTATCGTCCGATAGTTTCCAAGAACCCTTAGAACTTCTTCACAACTTCTACTAAGTACTAAGTGGATTTGGGCTAGGTATTTGGGCATTATAACAATACTAAGGCAACTTTTTACCAAGGGAGGGGTAGGTTTCTGCCAGGCTAGTGGGTTGCCTCGCCAAGCTTCACTGCCATGGGGAAGGCTTGGACGAAAAGGCTCACAAGTGGAGAGGAGGATTTTCAAGACTTTGAAAGTAATTTGTGGATGAAGAACTCTTCATCTTAAGGGGGGTATTTATAGGTCAAGAAGTGGCCAACCAATGGCCAAGATGATGCCAAGTGCAAGGCAAGTGTAAGGTCAAGATTTGGGCAAGTGTACCTTAGCCAACTTGCACACAAAATATCCTACCAACTACTTGACAAAATAGGCCATCCAATTCCCCATTTCCGCTAGTCCGCCAACCAGAGGTGACAAGTGTCGCTCTCGTTGGTCCAAATGTTTCGTCTCTCGGAAAAATTCGCAAAAAATATAAATGACATAGCCGAAATTTATCCTACGCGAGTCTTGTAAAACGTTTCGTCGCAAAACGATTCTTTAAGTGAGTTGTGCACAAACTTTTTTTCGTCCAAGGTCTTTTACTTAGGCTAACTTTTGTACGTACACCCTCACGCATATACTAAAATACGGGTATAATAAAAATCCATTACGTCATTTTGTTTTAAAAATGTATCATCAGAGTTCTTTTCATTTTCTTCCCCCATCCCTTTTTTCTCCTTCATTTTCCATCGTTTTCCATAAAATGAAACCTAAATAGAGATTTCATATTCGAAAAAGAATACAAAATCTTTGGCAGGAGTGGTTCCCCGAACGGGCCCTACGTGATGCGAATCCAAATATAATCTGATCCTACGCGGCATTCTGCATAATCTGATGGAACCAATAAAAGAATGCAGAATAAGTTAATTCGAGCATTAGACACATTAAAATATCGATAAAAACAATGTCCCTTGCAAGTTATTAACATATGGGGATGGGGATGGCTTAGAAAAAAGAAGATCTAATCATAATGAGAGGAAACAAATTAAGATGAGAGGTCTTCCAGCTGACAATCTCAAGATCTGATCCCAATTAACCTCACATTTTGTAATTAAGAGGATGATGTCAGTCCAATTCTTTTAAATTTAATTTAATTGATCCCTTATATATATACTACTTAGCCAGGTAAATTAAACTTTTTGTCTATTAGATCTCCACGTTAAACTTTAATCTAATTTAATCACTTATTAATCAAGATCTGATCCCAAGGCTCCTCTGTGAATGTTTTTCCTTCTTCTTTCTGGGTATAGTATTATTTTTTAATCCAAAATGTTTCATTATATTGGCACTTTATTACCCAAAAAGGAACTTTTAATTTTTTTTAAAAAACCATTAATTTTTAGGTGGTAGCGTGGTCGCTTTGGGGTGGGTGGTGTAAAAAACCAAACAAGTTTTTTTTAAAAATAATTTTTATGAAGGGTGATGGGGTGGGTGGTGTAAAAGATTAAAAGAAAAACATTTTTTATGACTGTTGGTGGGGTGGGTTGGTGTTACACCCCGTAGTTTCATGGCTACTAAGTAAGAATATGATTATGGAAATAAGATTTGAATATTGGAAGAAAAGGATTTTTACATTTTCTTATATGGAAAAAATTTCGAGAATAATGTGATGACAATAATTAATACTAGTAGTTGGATTATTTCCAATAAAATTATGGACTTAGTGTGGATTAATTAAGTCTTGGTATCCTAAAGTTGAGGCCATCAAATTGGGTGGAAAATGGCTAAGTGTGAGATATTTATGGCGGAAGACAAGTGACATGTCAGTTCATGGGTCCCCCTCCGCTTGTGCTTGTACACCTATTAAGACCCAAGTCTTGCAAGACTTCACTCTCACAAATATATTCATCTCAAACCCTCATATCTCTCCCTTAACCTTCAAGGTGCTCGAAAATCCCATAGCCAACAAGAAAAAGATCAACTTATTTTCTTCCAAGTTTAAGCACCTTAACCAAGTTCTAAGCCAAGTTAACCTTGCAAGATCAGGATCACGCTTTGATAAGAAAGTTGTCTTGAAACTCTAAGCTTGTTAAGAACTTCGAAGTAAAACATGAAAGTAATATGGATACAAGTCAGAGAATACACGGTGTGATTGGAACTCAAGAAGTGGTGCAAAAGTCAAGGCGGTCACTGATTGTCGAGAGTCAGGACTGCTTTGGGCTAAGATTTGAGGTAAGATTTCTTCTTCCTCTGAAGTAATTAGAAGTTATACGACGATATAATTGATAGATGAACACGTGCTAAGAAAAAGGAGAATAAGAAACGATGTCACAATTTTTGGCACGATAATAAATCGATGCTTTGGTAATATTGATTCGCTGTTATCATGTTGTTATTTAAAGTCTCTAATCACATGTTAAAATAAAGGAAATCATGTTGTTACAAGTTGTTATGGTTTATATATACGTGTTGAAATGCGAGTTGGATTATAAGGAATCGTGAAAAGGGCTTTAGTCAGTGTCGTCAAAACCGCCTAAAATCGCTGATATTGTCAGGCGCTTTAGGGACTGCTGGGCGCTGGAATGCTGGAAATTCAGCCATCAATATGCATGTTTAATGTGGTAAATCGCTAACGTAAGTCCTAAAGGAATAATGATATATAAAGCGTGTTGTGTTTCACATTTTACCCTCATTGTCAGTAAGTACGGACTGCTTTTACGTGGATTAAGAGGTCGGATTAATACGAGAAGAGGTGTATGATTCACCTTGGTTTCTATTTTGGTTGTGCCCTTAAGTGGTGCTTGGTTATCATGTTATTGGCCTTATTTATAAGGTGGAAAATATGTATAAATAGGGAAGTGTTCTAATTTTTATACGAAAGGAGATTCATTATGTAGTATGTTGTATACTAGTATCATGGAATCGATAGACATGTTATTGTCATTATAGTCAAGTACTACTTGAGACGATTCTAGTTGTCAAGTTGGTATAGCCTATAAGGTTTGTGAACTATCCTTTCTTCTTTGACATGATTTATATGAAATGGGCACGGACGACGTAATTCCATTGAATCCTTTATGATACATGACTGATTTTGTAAGTATAAGTGACTTGATTGTATAAGTATAAGTGACTTGATTTTAAAAGAGTAAGTGACTTGATTTTAAAAGAGTAAGTGACTTGACTTTGAAAGTGAAAATGTCTCGACTTTAAAAGTGAAAGGACTTGAGTTTATAAACGAAAGTTCATTTTAAATGATTTGTATAAAATGAATGTACGGACGACATAGTACTTTGGGTTCAAGTCCCTAATGATACATGATATGATTCTTTGTATAAAATAAACGCATTTGGACGACATAGTACTTTTTGGGTTCAAGTCCCTAATATTACATGATACGATAATCCCATGGGTTTTTCTAAAATGATAGTTCATTCTATTTGTTCTAACGAGTCAAGGATTATTTAACTTGCATATGTTTGCTCATGATAGCTATTCGTGCAAGTGTTATATTTTCACATCACCGCCCTCACTGTAGGCCGACAACTTTATATACGTATTATTCCATGGATACGCTTCTATGACGCGTTCAATCCTATGATATTATATTATTCCACGGACACGCCCATGATACGGGTTCGAGTCTCATGATATTATATTATTCCATGGACTAGCTCTCCATGACGCGTTCGAGTCCCATGAATAGAAATACATAATGATTCTCGAGGCGTGTGTCCCCGATTTTGACATAACTTTTATATTTTGAAAAGGTACAATCGATTTTATGTTATATGACACATTGATCTCGTGTTTAATTTTCATACTTGTCCTCGCCATCTTTGGCCGCTTATGATATTGTTTATCGTATTTTATGTTTACATACTTGGTACTGTTGTAATCGACTCTTCTCCGGCGGGTCGCTCATGCCCGCAGCGTAGTACTCGCTTGTCGACCGCGTGCTTAGGATCTTTGCACAGTTGTTGAGATAGCTTCATTGTTCCTGAGTCTAGTCATTTTGGTACATTTTTACTATTACAGGCTTACATACATTTAGGGGTACGGCGGGGCCTTGTCCCATCATAGTTATCAAGTATATTCTGTAGGTCCAAGTCACGCTGATCGACATATGTACCGCCACGCTTATTCAGATATTTCTATATACAAACGCGCTTTATCTGGCCATCGATTTTATCACGAAGTTGTTTTATTATACGAGTTTTATTTTCTTCCATCGTTATACGGGAGGTACGAGTATAAGGGTGCTCTGTAGGCACCGTGGGCCCGAGTTCGGGTCGTGATAAAAGTGGTATCAGAGCGCTTAGTCCTCGTAACGCCTATAATCGTGTATAAGCAGTAGTCTGGTATAGGTATATCGCGCATCATACTTATACACGTAAGGCTACCGGGCATTTAGGATCGGTTTCTATTCTTTCATCTCATAAGATCGCAATGTAGACGGTTATCGACGGTTCTCCTCTAACGTATTATCAGTTACACCATGCCTCCGAAGGCAACAGTGGCCCGTATGGCAACCGCAGCAGAGTCGCTAGTCGGGCCTGCAGAGTTATCGACTCATGCCCGCCCATGATCGAGATTGTGCGCCAGTCGGCGAGCTCAGTTACACCGCCACCGCCAGAGGAGCTTAGAGCAGCTCCAGGGCCCCAGATACTTCAGCCTACAGTTCCTCATACAGGGGTGGAGGGTAGTGCCATAAGAGATGCGGTTATGTTGCTGACTAGGCTAGTGGCGGGGCAGACTCATTCGCAGGGGTTTACTCGACAGATACCGACAGATGTACAGGTGTTAGAGAACCGACGCGGAGGCCAGTGTAAGAGGGCTAGATCGACTGGTTGCTCAAGAGCTGGCCAGAGCTCAAAGGTGTCAGGTCCATGGAAGAATAAGGGTCTGAGTTATTCGAGGCCACCTCTGTCTCAGTGTTCTCAGTGTGGTAGGTATCATTCAGGGAAATGTCGTTTGAGTACATGTGCTTGTTATTATTACGGCCGTCAGGGCCATATGATGAGAAAATGTCCTTATAAAAGCGGCATCGCGGTATAGCTCACCATCGAATCGTGGTCGATTCTCATCTTCTACAAGCTTACACTACGGGCTGGTGCTCAGACGCCAACCGCCGCGGTAGCGGCCGTGGGCGTAGTTTCTAGTTCGAGGTCCTTCAACCACATTCATGCTCAGCCAATAGACACGATCGTGAGGCGCCACCGATGTCATTACGTATATTATTGATCTTTTCCGTGACGATACGCATCGACAGATCCAGTTCTACTTTATCCTATATATCTCCCATCATTGCAGTGGAATCGATGTAACCCGAGTCGATAGAACCTTTGAGTAGCTACGCCGGTAGGAGATTCAGTCATGGCTAGGTGTGTGTATAAAAATTGTTCAGTGGTCATACATAGTTGTCATACCATATCAGATTTGATAAAAGTTAGATATGACTGACTTTAATGTTATTATTGGTTATCATGAGTCGTTGCTTTAAAAGAATTTTTTCTAAGGTATGAAACATTTAATGAATCGCATCAAGGCATAATATACGTGCTAAGTTGGAATATTTAAGAGGCGATGAATCGTCGAATTATGATGAACTCTGTAAGATCATGTTTAATCGAAAGTTAACGGCCTACCATGTTGTTAGATTGCTATGTCAGACGCTTAAGGGATATGTATGAGTAATATTTGTATGGAGTAAAAAGGTTTGTTATGGTTGAGATAACATGATTTTGAGATTATGAGAAGCTATCTTACCCGTATACGGGGAAAGATGATGTAAGTCTGGGACATGGAATATTTAAGGATCTTAGAGTATTTGATAATTGTTGAGCCCTTAGATATACAAGGAATTCTTGAGTAAAATATATTGTCACGCCCCGAATCCCGGGCCACAGACTAGTGCCCTACCTGGGCACCCTCCTAGCTTAATAACACAATTAAACCACGGAATTAAATAACACCTCATTTTTTTAAAAAAAACAACGAACGTGCAAAGGCAAAGCCGACACGGCTACCATATAATGTACATAACAAAAAGACACTACACTGTACACGAGTCCAATCCCACATATAAGTACACACCTCTAAGAGTTTTACTGAACTATGACGGGACAAGGCCCCGCCGTACCCATAACTGTACAAAAGCCTGTAATAAATGATCTATACCAAAATGATAAACTCCTGAACATATGGAGCTATCCAAAAACTCTGAGCAAGGGTCCTACACCTGCAGATCACCAAATCACAGACCTAAACTCACGGCTTGAACGCAGCTTCTCAGCGAGGTCAAGATTTAAAGATGTACCAAGTATGCTGGAAGTCAAAATATCAGAATGAAATCATAATGTTTATATAAAATAGAGACATGTATGATACCCAAACTACAAGATACAATATATAAGCCATATGTCAAGTCGTGACATACGCCTCAAAGTCATTACTCAATATAACCACGGGTCTCGCGCTTCATAACATCAATCATGCCCGTGGAATCCCTTCCTCACCGCCAGCCCATGATATAATATAACACCAATAAACATACACGAACACCAAGTCCCACTCGTGGTCATAAAAACAAGACGCCAAGTAGGAAAGCGAACCACCGATCCACCGCATCATAAAATCGACTGGCAAGTATTTAACGCCAACTACCGATCCAGTGCCGGCCAACAATCGATCGGCAAGTACGGCTAACTACGATCCACTGCGTCCACGAGATATGACCAGACAAGTGCGAAGCTATCTACCGAGTCTACTGCACTAAATCGTTATAGAACCGATCGGGCAAGTACGAAGCTATCTACTGCACCATCCTACGCCGCCCATTGACCGGAAAGTACGGAAGCTATCTACTGCACCATCTCGCGCTACTAAACCTCATGGAGGGCTAGTCCACGGATAATAAAACAACCGAATCTAACCCGCCTCCCGGTCGCACGCCCGTAATCCTACATCGATAAAGCATGTCCAATGAGTAATAAAAACAATCCGGGAATCTAACCCGCATCCTGGTCGCATGCCCCGAAATCCCACATCATATAAGCATGTCCAAGGATCAATCACAATGGAAACATACCCGTGGAATCCCCCATCACTGTCGGTACGTCCAAGTCAACTCACAACAAGACAGTCGGCCCTCCAACAGAGAGTCACGACAGTGTACAAATATAATACTTGCACTTAAAGGCTATCACAAGCGAGCATAGGCAAGTTCATAAAATCTTTAGACTTTCATTATCATACAAAAATGAAGTTCATTTTATAAACTCAAGGCACTTTCGTTTCACATAAAAAAAATCCGGGAATTTAACCCTAAGTACTACGTACTTCCATTCTTTTCAAAAGACTTATTTTTATATAAAACCCCAAGATACTAACACCCGCAGTATCAACGCATGTCTATTTTTCAAATTAAGTTACTACACCTTTAGAAATTCATTTCAAGACTTTGAAACCAAGTAACTTCTAATTTCACAACCTAGGCAACTCAGGCCTATCAATCAAAATAGACAACTTTCTTAACCTTCCATAAAGCCGTTATAACTAACTTTCCATAAAACCGTTATAACTCTTTATGGATTTAGACAAATTCATTCTTTTTATAACCAAGAGACTTATACTTTCAAATCAAGTTACATAACTAAATAATTCAAGTCTCTTAACTTTAGAAATCAAGTTTCTTAACTTTAGAAATCAAGTTGCTTCTACTTTTAAATCTCAAGTAACTCGCACCTTTAAAACAAGTCACTTCTCTTTAAATCATGTCATTTCTCCTCTTTAAATCAATTAAGTAAATCACTCCTTCGACTTCTAAACTGCTATAACAACCTTTAGGTTATAGAACTAAGGCACTATCCAAAAGATTTGGAAACCACTTCTTTTTCAAGACTCTATGTACTTCAAGTAAAACACTTTCACTTTTGAAAATCCAAATTTCATCAAGGTAATGGATTGTAACAACTTCCAATTTAAACATCCAAAGTACAATCAAGGAAGTATATTGAACAACTTCTATATTAGGCAATTCAAGTACAATTAAGGAAGTATATAGAACAACTTCTATATTAGGCAATCCAAGTACAATCAAGGAGTGGATCATTTAAGGAGTAGGATTTACTTACTTTACCATAAGGAATCATGCTAGAAGAAGATGAGATGGTTCACATACCTTTTAGGCTTAATCCCCAAGCTAAGTCGAATAAGCTGCACGTAGAATTGTCAACCTATAATGGCCACAACACGACTATCAACTTCTAGTTTCTAACGTAGAATGATACTAAGTATACGGTCTCTTATTCTACGGAAAATTGGGAAGCACCTCCTTTGTTTCTACGTAATTTTCCACCTTTTTCAAGGCCCGAAAATAAATAACCAACATGCCACATTTAAGGCTCAATACATCAACCAATCAAAGGGGATTACACGCCTTACTATACATGTAAAATTCTGCCCCACAATTAATACCAAGTAGTTCAATATCCAAAGCCATTCTCAGCTAACATGTACAACAACACAAAGTCCTTTCCAATTCTTTTTCAATCCAAGTTGTTAGGTCTAACATGTTATATATGTCACGCACTAACCTGCCTGATCGTGCCTTACCCCGGCACCCTAGTGATACAACATCGTAGTAATCACTTAATATAAAACAATACATGAAACAATGTAAAGATACATGTTTATCTCAAGAAAAGTTGCCTTTCGCATACATATATGAAAACTTAACCAACAGCTACATCCCATATACAACTCGCCTACAATAAAGATTTCATGCACTTAAGAGTGACATGACAACAACGGCGACAGTGGTCCCGCCATACCCTCGAATGTAAGCACATACTATGACAGGACTATACCATCGTAAGCCTCCGAGAAACGGAGCTTCCCAAACGCCGAATCATGACTGAGAGCTAGATCAACGATCGCGATTTCAACTCATGCAGATTAACTCACTTCAAGGAGGTCAAGACAACAGTACTAAGTATGTGAAATCAGAATACCGTAAACGAAATCATAAGAGTCTATATAAAGCAGAGACATGTATGATAACCAAACTACGGCCACAATAAATAAGCAAATATGTCAAGTCGTGACTCACGCCTCAAAGTCATCACTCAAATATAACAACGGGTCTCACGCCCACAACATCAATCCTCGCCTGAATACCTTCCTCACCGCTAAGTCTATGATATAAAAGCACTAAGGAATACATATGAACACCGTGTCCCACCTGTCATCATAAAACCGCACGGTAAGTACGTAAGGCATAACCGGACTACTAACACCTACAAGACAAATGTGGTCATAAATCAGATTACGAGATCTCGCTTGCACTCACATGATCAAAGACGGTCACCGCTCGTAGTATCAAATGCGCTTTAGCCCTCGAACTTCCCGCACCCGCATAAAGCCACCCAACGCCCGCATGAGGTATTCCCGCATCGAGGGTAGCTACTCCCAAGATCCGCCTCGACTCGCAGTCCGCACGCCACATAGACCGCATAACCATAAAGGCCGCACACTAACTCGAACTTCAGAGCCCGCATAGTCCTCGGACCCGCATTTAGGTATTCTCGAATCACGGTCCTGCATCACCGAGATATACCCCCAGACGGAGGGCAGCTTAACCTCCGAACATGCTGGCGCGAGTGGTACAATACCAACATAACGGCTGATCGTTAAACAACTTAAGCGCAATCGAGGGAAACCCATTTACACAATCATCACAAGATACTAACACACATAGCATCCTAGCATGATTACTTATCAAATCAACAAGAAAGTATTTCAAGACTATCACAAAACAACACAATCAAGTTATTCACACAAGGTACTTTCTACTATAGGATTAACAAGATCGGGTTTTTATCCCCAAAGTACTTCATACCTTCAATCATCGAGTACACTATCGACTTTAACTCTTTAAAAGATACGTTACTTTCACAAAAGTCACACAATACCCGTAATATATAAAAATAGAGTGACTATCCTTTGAAGTAAATCAAAACACTTCTCTTTGTAAAATCAAGTAACAACATTCTCTTCCAAACGTTCAAGTTTGCCTAATTTCAATTACTCAAGTTTCTCATTTTCGAAAGGTTTCGTAGTTCATAGTTTTAATCCTTTAAAACAATTTGAGAAACATATACCTTATGTGTGAGTAGATTATTCTTGTTCATAACAATCTTATTACAGCAGCCATGATCTAGGAAATGTAATATCATTTTGTCTCATCTTAGCTTCTATGCAGATGGAAGTTTCTACTGGTTTTAATAATACTTTATTAGTCAAAACATTTCCCTTTATTAGCGCTGCTGTGGTTTGTTCGACATTCATTCTGATTTCAAATCAAGAAACATCATTCCTTTTGAAAACCAAAATACTCATTACTCACGACTGAGGTTTCACACTTTTTAACAAAATTCACATTAATATAATTAAGTCAAGTCTCTTATCTTGTAAGATCAAGTCTCTTAACTTCTTAAATCAATAAATCATTCTTTTTATCTCTCTTAAGCCGTTATACCTAACTTCCCATAAAGCTAGTATAACTCTTAAGCTTTTAAAACCAAGTGTTACTCTTCTTTCAAAAAGGTTTCTTAATTCTTTTGAAATACTTCAGATTCTCTTTATTCAGGCTTAAGTCGAAAGACATTGTCGTAATTATTATTCAGTTAACACACGTACGTCTACCGTACTATATATATATTCTTTAAAATATCATGCTCAAGAGTATAGGAAGAATCACATACCTCGTGACGATTTATCGACTATAAGCAAAACGCTCCAACGCATCGTAGTCCCGCTTAGCCTTTTCCACCCTCCGAGTAGAATACGCTACTCGCAGTACTTCAACCTATAACGGTTATACAAGTCTATCAAAGTCTAGACTACTCTGCAGGTTAATCTTCTGATGTGATTTCAGTTCAAGTCTTTTCTGTAATATCCTTCTATTACAGTTAAACTCTCTTCTATATACTTTCCTTGTATATACCTTATACTTAATTCTTATACTTCAATAGTATGCACACTTAATTACAAAAGGGAGACAAGATATTTACCTCGATAAGCCCAAAATTATCCAAGTATAAACGCTGGTCCCGAGCAACGCTAGCTCCTACTGGTGCTCCAACCCGCCTCCAACAACCCTTAGAAGTTCTACGCAACTTCTTCTTAAATACTTCAACCAACTGAAGATTTTCCTAGGGTTTCTGGCTTGAGACAAAAGGACATACGCTAGTATTTCCTGCTCTACGATGAGGTATCTTTAATACTACAAGGTATATGACTAAGGTATTTTGGGTATAGTAACAATACTTTGGAGAGTATTTCTACCAAGAGTGGTATTTATACGAGACAACACCACAACGTGGAGTATACCTTCTACCAACCCCACTGTGAGTGGTACTCACTGCCATGGAGGGGCTCTCGCCAGTGGCCTTCTCAAAGGGGAGTGGCTGTTTAGACGAAACACTACAAGGAGAGTGGGGAGTGGGGAGGATTTTAGACTTAGGAAAGTTTTTGGATGAAGAAGTCTTCACAAAGTGGTATTTATGTGAAGACCGCGGTCAAGATCTAGCCAAGGGTGCTGAGGGCCAAGACGTGCCCAAGGCCCCTAGTCCCTACTCCTTAAAACCTCACAAATATCCTACCAACTAAAGCCCCCAAAATCGCCACTTTATCGCCTCATCTTCGCCAATGAGAGGTGCCAAGTGTCGCCTCTCGCTGGTCCAACATTCTCGCCTCTAAAATCCGCAAAAATTAAAACGACATAGCCGAATTTTCCCTTCGCAAGCTTTGTAAAACATTTCGCAAAAACGACTCTAATCTGGTCAGGCACAAAATAAAATCGCCAAGCCTACTTTAAAGCCCAAACGCTTTCTACGCACGCCCTACATACATACTCCGAAATACGGTATAACATTCTCTCTTAGAAACATTCATTCCGAACGCTCCTTCTAAGTCTCAACAAACATGCGCCAAGATAGTCTTCATCGCTATACTTACGAAAAACAATCTCGCCACACCGCCACGTAAAACACCTGCGCAAATACTTACATCCATGTCCACGAGGGAACACCTCTAGCGACACAAAAGCCCTTACCCGAGGTCTAAAATATACTTCCTTCGCACATTCTCCTTACAAAAGAAATGATCACATCTATGCTCGCAATACATGCTCGCTTCTTCCCTTACGCTGCCGCACTTTCTCGCACACTCGAACTCTTTCTTACCATATCTCTCATATCGATTCGCCTAAATCTCGTTACTATCTCTAACTCGTCATCATTAATCGAACACTCGACGGATCTCCGATACTCTTCCGAACATAGCAACATGAAAGATCGGACGCATCGCTTCCCACGCCGACGCACAAGCTAACTTATAGGAAACCCGCCTATTATTCACATGCTCAAAGTGGCCCAAAGCAACTCGCTAAGTTTCTTCGCTTTTCCGGATCTCGCCACACCCTTCCGGTGGTACCTTCAAGAAGATCCTCCACAACTCAGACCTAAACGCCGCCGCCGAGTACCCGCGACAACTTCGCTGACTCGGCTGCCAATAACCTCTTCTCGATAAGCTTCACCCTATCCACACCGCCGGAACAAGCTCGAACCAACTATTCAACCTTGCCAACATCGAACCAATCGCAAGAACTTACACTTCCGCCCTACAAGGCTTCATAAGGCGACATCCGAGCACCGAAATGGTGGCTTAAACACTCCTCCACAGAGACAACAATCCTCACTACCCTCAAATCAAAACACCGCCCGAGGACGAATACGATACGACTCACCGAAGTTCCTAACCCCGCTCGTAAAACTTCCAAAACGAAATAGTCAGAATCTGGCTCCACCGCTCGACATAAGGTGAAAGCAGCACCTCGTGCAACCTTCCTAAAATAATCATCCCGCAACTTACTACCGAGTACACGCCTTTACTAGAAGACAAGACGGCCGACCTCCTCGCCCGACCATCGGGTAACGCATCCACGACTCGTGACTGGTTAACCAAACACGGGCCTAACACCTCATGACTATCACAAGGCGGACCACCACAAAATGACCCCACCACCATACAAAGTCGCGGTCGACCCGCAACGTGGCCTCAACCCGACCCGCAACGCCGCAAAACACTAGCTCCTCGATCCGAAACTCTCACTAATCACGCCATTTAAAACCTAGTTGTCTTCTTAGCTCAACTACCCTCTCTCATTTCATACTACTCGTGGACTTATCACACAATATATCTCTCGCACTATGCACCGATAAGTGGTCAAACATAAAATACCTCTTTACCCGAGACGGCCTTACCTCTAAGGTCTCCACGTATAAAGCTCTAAGGCTTACACTTTTTCTTATCCCCCAATCTTACCCCTTTTACTAACCATGGTTTCTAAGCACAACTAACACACTGCTATCGGAACGTAGCACTTATGATATATTCGCCTTATCACACATACCGATCTCTGTAGGGTTAAGGATATACCTTTTCTACCGCTTCACTCCCTTAGTCGCCTAATAAAACTCGCTCGTAGGCGATAGCTGGAAGATGATTTAACTACCCACCGATCCTCGGCGATGAGTCCTCCTACTAGATATCCTCGACACTGCCTCGACGGCCGTAGGTACAACAAGTACCAACTAAAAGACGACATTCCCGACGACGCCCGCCTTCACATCGCGAACACCGGGAAAATCAATCCGCCGGCCGAACCTACGATAGTCGTGGAACCTAAGTTCGAGCTCACCAACTCCCGTGATACCCCGAACGCCCCGAACCCCGCGAGGACCACTGCACCGTGGACGTGCATATCTAATTCGCCGCGAGGCGATTCGCCAAAGTTACCAGCGACTCATTGCTCGCCTCTTCGCCTCGTTAACCCGCCGATCTCTACGCTTGGCTCACGCGCATAAGCCCGCATACGTGCCATGCTCAAGCCCAATCAAGAATTTCTCTGCACAACCTCTCTTAGATAGTCATCAAGACTCGCGACATCGATACTCGATAGCCAAATCCATAGTTAGTAATGGTCGCTTTGCAATCTATATTCTCTGCTCGGCCGTGGAACCGGCGTTCAAATATCATGGTCGCAGAGGCATCGCCGCCATAAACTATGTCGGGCCGCGACGAGCATAACTCCCCAATGAAATACCACCCTGTGTGATGATTGGGCCCGTGCCTCAGAACCCTTCCGAACTCTACCAGCCTCCTACCGCCGCCTCCCGGGCCTGGCTTTGCTCTACGCGAGGCATAACTGCAAGTGGAAAGAAATACGTTAGAGGGTCCAACTTACAACACAAATTTCTAAGGCACGATCTCCGAGCGAGAATAAATAGAAACCAATCCTAACTATCCTATAGCCTCCTCGATTATCATTGGTGCACAACACACCGATAATCAAGACTCATCGGATACTTGTCAGACACTTTCCGAGGATTAATCAAGCTCGATACCACTTTTGTCACGACCAACCTGCCCGTGATCGTGCCTTACCTCGCACCCTAGTGATACAACATCGCAGTAATCGAATATAAAACAATAACATGAAGTATGAAATAATAACTGAGAAAATTGCCTTTCTGCATTTATCTATGAAAACTTAAACAACAATATCCCATATACAACTCGCCTACAACAAGATTATGCACTTCTAAGAGTGATATTGACAACAATGGCGGACAGGCCTCGCCATACCTCGAATGTAAGTACCTACAACGACAGAGACTATACCACCGATAAGCCTCCTGAGAAACGGAGCTTCCCAAACGCCGAATCGACCCTACGAGCGAGGATCAACATCGCGTACTCTACCGCAGATAAACGCAGCCCAAGGAGGTCAAGATAACAGTACCAAGTATGTGAAACTAAAACATACCAGAATGAAATCATAGTAGTCTATATAAAGCAGAGACATGTATGATAACCAAACTACGCTTCACAATAAATAAGCAACATAAGTCGTGGACTCACGCCTCAATTCATTACTCAAGTATAACAATGGGTCTCACGCCCACAACATCAATCA
Source organism: Przewalskia tangutica (assembly GCA_029844215.1). Classification (NCBI taxonomy): domain Eukaryota; kingdom Viridiplantae; phylum Streptophyta; class Magnoliopsida; order Solanales; family Solanaceae; genus Przewalskia; species Przewalskia tangutica. The sequence goes on from CM056738.1 coordinate 28,451,572, forward strand.
TGCCCGAATACCTTCCTCACCGCCGCAATCCATGATATAAAAGCACCAAGGAATACACATAAACACCGTGTCCCACCTGTCATAATACAATCGCACGGGTAAGTACGGCGCATAGCCGACTACTAAAACCCACGCATCAATAATGCTATAAAATCAGATCACGCAGGTCTTTCTAGACCACACTACATGATCGGTTGGCCACTCGCCCGCAATATCAATGTGCGCTGCCTATTCCCCGAACTTACCGCAGCCCGCATAGGTCACACATTGCACTGCACGAGGTATTCCTCAAATCACGGTCCTGCATCACCGAGGTATACCCTCGTGACGGAGGCAAATTTAACCCCAGATCCGCTCGACTCCCGCAGCCCGCATAGTCTCAATAGACCGCGATAGTCCTATGGACCGCATGTGGTATCTCAGACGGCTAAACACCCGAATGATCAATCCGAGCATACCGCTGCCCGCATAGTCTCACAGACCGCATAGCCGAGACCCGCATCAAGGCGGCAAGCCCTGTGATAATAAGTCAAGGGGGTAGGTGATATAATAATAGTACAACGGACTTACCGGTTAGCAACGTAAGCACAACAAGAATGACCCCCTTACACAACAATCACAAGATACTAACACACGTAGTATCCTAACATGTTTACTTATCAAATCAACAAGAAAGTATTACAAGGCTATCACAACCCAACAAAATCAAGCATTAATCCAAGAAAAGAGGAGTTAGAGAGAAGTTTCTCTCACTAAGAAAACGCTCTCAACGTTTCCCTTAGTTGCTCCTTCGGTTTCTTCCTCTTCAAACCCCCCTTAGATTTTCGTTTGTTTCATTATGGTTTAATTGTTATTGTCCACAATATGAAAAAGTCTAAACGTTACACACGTTCTAGCAATGATTCAGAGGTTCGTGCGCTTCCAAAGTTAGAACAAAGAAGAAAAAAGAATGGCAGAGTCCAACAATTACCGAGGAAAATCTTATTCCTAATCTTTAATTCTTCCGTGTTTGTTCATGTTACTCCGCATCGCGCTTTCCTTTAGAAAATGTAGTAGATGATTCTATGCTACAAAGGATACATGAACGGGCAAAATATAGAAATTGAAAGCTCGATATAAGTGAGTTTGAAGGCGTAACTTCCTACAGACCATTGACGCCCTAATGCTACTACGGTGGTCGATCATTCCGCTGGCCAATTTGTTGGTAAACGGATCATTTAGGAAGAACTAGACAATACTCCAAGATTAGTACCCGACACTACCCGAAATTCTCTCGTGTTAGCCTTAAAGGGTTAAAATCTAGGCCGACATCGCAATTGGAGTAAGCAAGACACGATGGCATTCTCTGCCCAAACCGGTCGTATGGGTCAAGTTCATGGCGTCGCAGTGTGTTCAGCGGGTCCAAGAGTAATCACGTCTTGTTTGATTCAAAGTCATTGAAAGCATTGACGGTACTTCCATCCTCGAAGTTCAACGCGATCGTCAAGAGAGCAAACTTCAACGCCCGAATCGGATGCGATCGCCTTATTACGGCCTGCCCGTCAAGGCTAAGGCGTCACGAGGATAACAATGATACTAGGAATATGCACTCTATACAAGGATCAAGATCAGACGTGGAATACGGCGGTTTCTATCCTCGACCCTAACGCCATTATTGAGGTGCCGAGGCGCCACACATTAACGCCATGTATCAACTTTTCACCACAACCACGCCTTTACGATGGTCTGATTTCCATGCGCAAGGGTGATAACCTAGTGATATTAACTACCCCGCTTTACGAGCTAAGTCATTGTGTTCTAACATTTTTATCGAGGTGCCGAGGCGCCGCATTTACGAGGCGTACCAATGACTCTCTCATAACTCCGGACTTTACGATGGTCTTAGTTCTAAGACGGATCGTGGATAATCTAGGCATCGACTACTCACGCTACACAAAAGAGCCAAGTCAATTGTGAGAAACAAAGCTATTTCTATGTCCACGAGCCTAGAACTCCATAACCATCAATAATGCGAGAGCCGAGGGTCATGATTGAATGACGCGGATTCAAAGTGCCCTCTCGTGATTCAAGACAACAACCCTGCATTTCTTTAAGTGTCACCAATGAAGCATTCTCTACTTTAGCTAGTTTGCTAAGCTGAGGCAATCTCAAGAATCACAACACTCCTTTCGCCTTTAACACTTCCTCGATTCAACAGAGTCTTAAACATCCCCTCTCTCATCTAATACCACTTCACTACTTCCCGAATTTCACAACACCTCACCCCTTCTATCTCCTCTTCCTTCTATTCCTTCCGAAACCAACACAAATTCCCTACCCTCCCAAATGGCACGCAAATCATCTCTTCTATCATGCCCAAGCTCACTCCCTTCTACCATTCCTCTCTCGCCATACCTCCGTATATACCTCCCAATGATTTACACACTAATGCGCCTTCTAAACCACTTCATATCCCTACCACGGCCACAACTCATAACAATCTTCCCAAACCATGGCAAAGGTCCCTTCCTCCTAAAAAGACTTACGCTGAGTCTTCATGAACTAGATCGAGGCAAAAGGTACGGTTACAATTTATTGAACAACAAGGCTAAGTAAATATAGAAGCCGAGGACGGTTCCTTTCATAGAAACTGGGCTATTGCCTAACAGGTCGCTTCACTGGTCCTTTCCTGAAAGAGAAGCATCAATACGATCAGAAAGCGACGGGAGTTAAATGTCCGATATACCATATGGCAAAGGTCGGATGTTGTTCAAATTCACGACGAGGAAGAGCGCACTAATGTACTTCACGGAGGCCCTTATATGGTCTACGGAAAACCACGATGCTCAAGGCTATCAATAAAGGAGTTCTTATAATGATGATTTGCTTACGGACATTCCTATTCGGGTCACTTTCCTGACATTCCCTTTCTATTCGAGGCAACGCCTTAGTAAGATTGCTTCACGGTAGGAAAACCTCTTTACACCGATCAATATACTAAGGAAAGGTCTAAAATGAACTATGCAAGAGTTCTGTGGAAGCGGATGTTGCGAGCCGATAATGGATTTTGTCGCCAATCTCCCCGATAATGTAAAGTATACTCAAAGTGGTAAACTATGAGAATTACCCGACTTTGCTATCATCAGCGCTTTTGGACACAACCATTTGAAGTGTAGGAAGCCGAGGATGATGTCAACAATGAAGAAGCTCCAAAACACGCAATACCGAGGTACTTCTAACAACAAGGACGATTCTACTCGCAAGGTCAACAAAGGTACGGTGGAACCAACCCTTCCTCCTCATCCACCAACTTCTCAACATCCCGTAGATGCCGATAACTTGACGGACATTCAAGAAACTGAGCACACAACACCTCCCGTACCGAAGTGGGAGAAGTATCACACGCCGCGTCCTCCGATTTTGGGTCATTCTCGCCCACCATGTTCATGGATTCTCTAGCAAAGTCCTCACCGCCTAATTCTCACAATGGCAAGACACAACATGTTAGGACGAGGTAGTCAAAACATTCTGACTCGAGATGCCTATGAACCCACCACCTTCATCGATGAAGTGACATACAACGCGCTACTAAAAGGCTCACCAGGTCAAGTAACGTTAACTTTGAACGCGGAACATAGCTTGGCTGGTATACGCTATGGCTTCCAAAGAACAAAGATGATGGATGGCAAGAGGTTTTGTCCAAAAGAACGGGCCAAAAGCGTGGGAAAGCGGCACTGCGCGAGGCGCTAATAAAACCTCCTTTGTTTCCTAATGAAAATACTTTGTTGAATGTCCGTGGTCTTTGCGACAAAGGATAGGGCTGCCACGCAAGCTCTAGTGCGTATTATCACAAAACAAAGATGACGCTGCTATGATTTGTCTATTGAAACTAAGCTATCTCGCCAATGACAGTCTTTCTACTCAAAGATTCAAAGCACGGAAGTTTTGCTCAAATTTGGAATTCATCGAGGGTAGAACGCTATTACTGGGATCCATCCAGGTTTGTCATGCGGCGTTTGGTATGGACTCTCAAAGATATCCATGTCCGTAAGTTGCAATATAACACAAGTGTCCTTCCTTGCCACATTTGGTACCCGCTTATAGATCTCTGATAAGGATGCTTCGCATCACCTTTCTCACCGGGCGCTGCATCACTAAGCCTTGACGATTATGGAGATTTCAACACTTATTGCTACCCTCATGATAAGGTGGGGTCCTCCTCTCACGCCTTATGACTTAGGATCTCGAGATTTCAGAATTCTCACGACTGTAAGACGCCCTTCTTCCTGCCTTCTACACTCGACGAATGGTTCGATTTGGTCTAAGCTTGATAGAGTGTTGATGAATCAAAATTGGAGTGATTTGACCCTAGAATGCACACCAATTTCACGCCTATGGAACCTGCCTCGACCACCGCCCCGTGATAGCCACGATTATCGTGATCCTATAACGCTGGGAAACGCCTTCAAGTTCATGAATATGTGGCTTTCTCACCCAAATTTTCGAGAACATTATGACTTCATGTTGAGACAAGACATATTGGGAATCGCCAATTGGCCCTTGCTCTCCAAATTGAAAGCCTTCAAGCAACCTTGGGCTTTGAACATACGTGACTTCGAGGTATCAAACAAAGAGCAAAAGTGGGCAAACATAGAGTTCAAGGAGGCTATCAATGCACACATGGAAAATCCTTTGACGAGGAGCTTAAAGCCAAGGTTAAGTCCTCAAAAGCTAGAGCAAACACTCATCGAAGTCAAAGACACTTCATAAGGCGTAAGTCAAGACAAACACTTGATCAGCGATAGATGTTCCAAATACTTTCATAGCTCGATCAAAGCGAGTAATGTCGTGAACTCCATTAACTTTCTTGTTAAAGCTAACGGTACTATCACTACATCACCGTAAGAAGTTAGGAAGTTGCTTGTTGAATTTTACAAAGATCTATTAGGTACTTCCCGCCCACTACCAACTTTGATCCCGTTGTTCAACTATGGCCCAAAGTCGAGCAAGAAGAGAGATTAGCCTTTGCATTTCATCACCCCAAAGGAGATTTGGGAAGCTCTCTCTCGATATAGGCAATGACAAGGCACTGACCGATGGTTATACTACGCCTTCTTCAAGAATAGATGGAAAGACGTGGGCCATGATGTTGTAAGACGTGGTCCAAGAATTCTTCTCACCGAGTTCTTTTGTGCAAGGTAAATCATACCATCATTACCCTCGCTACCAAAGACTGATCACGATCCCAAGGTAATGATTTCGTGCCAATCGGATTGACCAATGTGATCTATAAGATCATCACAAAGATTCTAGCTAACAGAATGGCATCGATCCTTCCTTCTCTCATCGACAAATCCCGCGGGCTTTTGTGAGCGAAGAAACACGATGGACAACGATATGTGGCACAAGAGCTCATGAGAGGATTTAATGAACCGAGTCTCACCAAGATGTATGCTACGCGGACCTTCAGAAACATTCGACATTTCGAGCTTCCTCGAATCGTACTAAGAAGTCTAAAATTTCCGCATGATTTACAAGACGGATCATGGAACGTGTTAGCTCAACCTCCTTCTCCCTTTCTATCAACGCGAGCTACATGGATACTTCAAAGGAAAGCGCGCCAAGACAAGTGATCCTACGCCTCTACTCTCTTTATCTCAGGCATGGAATACCTCTCAAGGCCGCTTAAAATGAAGGTCGAGGCAAGAGCTTTCATATTTTCCAAAGTGTAAGAAATCGGGCATTACTCATCCGACATTCGCACGACCTCATGCTTTTGCCAAAGGAGATATATCTTCACTGGGATTCTTATGAACCGTCCGAAGAGTTGAGGTCGCCTCAGATTAACTTCTTAACCCCGCTAAATCCTCCGCTCACTTAATGAATGCATTCTACGCTCGGGACTTGAGTATTGTCCGGAGTTGGTTTCGCCATCGAAGCTTTCCTGGCATTTATACTGGGGATCCCTTTGTCCCCAATTTCACTCTGTGAGATCAATTTGCCCCATCTACTAGTGCTATTTCGAATTACATTCAGAAATCGCATCACACCCTTCTTACGCCGTGTCGGAACTAATCGCCTGTCCGCCGGTCGAGAGCTTTTGGTTCCGCACTTCCTATCCCGCCACTATTATCAACAAGGTACGGCTCGCTTGTATTCGGCTTCTTACAAGGGAAACCACCAAGAGTTGCTTGGGATATCATTTGTCACCTCAAACCGAAGGTGGTTTGGTCTTACGAACATCAAGGAATGGAATCATGCCTTGTTATCCAGACGATTTGGCAAACTCACACTAAGCCGATTCTCTTCGGGTCCAAATTGATCAATAGCCACTATTTGAGAGGTATTACAATTTGGGATTATGAGGTACGCCCTGGACTCTTATTCAAAAGATTTGTGGGATTCGCGACAAATTTGTTTCTATCTTCGTAGCCACGGTGATGCTATCGACGGCTTTACAAAACGTCAGGCCAACTGTGATATTCGATTCAAGCTCGTGGTATGATATTCATGCGACTCCAAGCTAAAAAGCTCGATGTCACAAATTTGGAAAGGCTTCATTCCTCCCAAATTCTCTTTACTATGTGGCTAAATTGCAGAAAAAAGCTACAAAGGATACTCTATCATTTCTCAACTTCGAGGATAAATTCATGTTCTGCAAGCAAGCTAACGAAATAAGTGGAACACCTCTTCTTTGCCTCGCCTAAACACACATGATTTCAAGAGCATAAAGATTGGCTGGGTATTAGAAGAGAGATGACAACTGTTGAAAGCTCCTTAAATGGATTAAGAAAGAACACCATGACAAGCATCCGAGCCAAAGCTATTTTGCTTACTTTTTGCATAATGGTTTATGAGATTCGAGGTAAGAAACACAATGCTCTTTGGCGCACAAGCTTTCCTACAGTAAGAGGTCATTGCAAGAATCAAAACAACTTCTTATAAAGTTCTCTATGATTTTATCCTCTTGTAATGGCACCTTCGAGTGACCACCCTCTCCTCTTTCACTTCTTGTTTCAGATACGCTGAGGCTCGAGATACCTCAACGATCGATCAGAGCTACTTTCTTTTCAAGTATTAGTAATAATATTTGCATTTACCTAAAAAAATATTATTTTCCAAATGTTCAAGTTTGCCTAATTTCAAATGTTCACGCTTTATTTTAGAAAGGTTTCAGAGTTCATAGTCTTATTCATTTAAGAATATAATTCTCTTTAAACAACTGGAAACATATGCCTTATATGCGTAGGTTATTCTTTGTTCATAATCAATCTTATTAAGGCATGATCTAGGAAATGTAATATCATTTTGTCTCATCTTAGCTTCTATGCAGACGGAGGTTTCTACCGGTTTTAATAATACTTTAATCAAAACATTTCTTTATTAACGCCGCAGTTGGTT
>CM056738.1:28459051-28606745 GCA_029844215.1 Przewalskia tangutica
GTTTCTATCTTTCCTATAGAAAATTCGCGGCCTCACCATGACAGCGTAAATCTCCTCTCTGGCGGCTGACTACAACCAACCGGGGTTTACCGTCTAACTTGGGGCGTGTACAATTCTACTGATAATACTACACAGTCTCTTTGCAATGCGATCTGTAAATCTGATTGATTCGATTCTTTATTCTTGAGGCTTAAGTCAAAAGACATTGCAGAATACTAAGTAGTTCCATATATAGTATGCTTGACTATATACTACAACAAACATGTAATTTCCAATTACAATAGAGAACAAGATAATTACCTCGATAAGCCCAAAATTATCAAGTTATAATGTCGATCTGAGCAAGTTTAGCTCACAGCTCAGTGCGCTCAAACCGCTCCAAACAACCCAGAAGTTCTAACCAACCTACTCAAATCTTGACCAGTATGAAGATTTCCTTAGGGTTTCGGTTTGAGACTAAAAGGACAAAGGTAGTATTCAGGACTCTACGTATAGAGGTATCTTTGGAATACTACAAGGTACAAGGCTAAGGTATTTTGGGCGTTATAACGATACTTGGAAGACAACTTTCTACCAAGGGGTAGGCTCGGCTAGCACTAGGCTGGGGAGGGTGTTCTCGGCGAGGGCCTCTTTCTGGGGAGAAGGGGTTGGACGGAGCGTGACCAAAGGGAGAGGAGGGATTTCAGACTTAGACAAAGTGAGGAGTGAATGAATAAGTCTTGAGGAGGGGTATTTATAGCAAAGCCAAGGCCAACCAATGGCGAGATCTGGCCAAGTGCTACACAAGTGTAAGGCGAGATCAAGCCAAGTGCACCTAACCACCTCCTGAATCCCTGCCAAATATCTCACAAATATCTACCGCGACTTGCCCGTCCGTTCGGCCTGGCGCTTGCCAGTCGCGGCGAGAGGTGTGGTGTTGCCCTACCGTTGGTCCAAAGCGTTAAGGTCTCTCGGAAAAATTCGCAAAAATACTAAATGACATAGCCGGAATTTTCCGCCTTCGTAAGCAGTAAAGCGTTTAGTCAACGACTCTGTCGGTGTTGTGCGATAAATATTTCGGCGGGTGCCGCGTGGGGTGACACGTGTACGCCCCCAATTCGCCCGAATATTAGTCTTCAGAAAATATCCAAAATCAGAATCTCAAAAACAAAGCGGGCCAGCAAAGCCAGTAAATTTCTCGTGGGCCCAGCGTGACCATTCAGAAAATAAAATCTCAAAATTCTAATATAATCTATGAAGTCAAATACCAAATCACAGGAATCAATTCCCGTTCGCGAACCTTTCTTCACAAATTAGGAAACTTTTAGTGAAAACTCAGCGTCTTTCTTTCTTTTCAAAATTTACGCCGTACTCTAAATGCGTGCGTCCTCACATACATACCACGCAACTTCGGGGTATAACGAGTGCGATCTCGTGGCTTAAGGTAGCCGACGGTTGGAAGTACTTGGGCGTTTTGCTATTAGTCGATGCTAAATCGCGAGGTATGTGAACCTCTTCCTATCTCTTACAGCATGATATGTGTGAACTATGTAATGCGATGAGCGTCGTGTGCTAAGCGTATTTGATTGGTTTAAAACATAAAGTGTTATAACGGCTTTATGGGAAGTTGGTTATATGACTTTATGTTGGTAAGAAAATACTTGTGGTCTTTAAAAGGTAAGATTTGTTATAAGCGGCTTGTTATGTGTTAATAAAGAACTTGAAGTATTTCAAAAGATTTTGAATCATTTTGAAGAAGAAGTAATACTTGATTTGTTTGAAAACTTAAGTGTCATGCTAGCTTTATGGAAAGTTAGGTATAACGTCTTAAGAATGTTTCTTGATTTTGGAAATCGAGAATGTGTATCGACAAACCCTTTGCAGCGTTCATAAGAGGAAATGTTTTTAATAATTAAGTATTATTAAAACCAGTAGAAACTTCCATCTGCATAGGAGCTAAGATGAGACAAAATGATATTTCCTAGATCATGGCTGCTGTAATAAGATTGTTATAAACGAGAATATCCTACTCACATATAAGACTTATGTTTCTCAGATAGTTTAAAGGAGAATTATATTCTTAAATGAATAAGACTATGAACTACGAAACCTTTCTAAAATGAGAAACTTGAACATTGGAAATTAGGCAAACTTGAACATTGGAAATTAGGCAAACTTGATCATTGGAAAAGAATGTTGCTACTTGATTTTACAAAGAAATGTCGATTTACTTTAAAGGATAGTCACTCTATTTTTATACTACGGTATTGTGTGACATTGTGAAAGTAGCGTATCTTTTAAAGAGTTAATGTATGAAGTACTTTGGGATAAAACCCGAACTTGTTGGCATATAGTAGAAAGTACCTTGTGTGTATAACTTGATTGTGTTGGTTTGTGATAGCACAGTAATACTTTCTTGTTGATTGATAAGTAAACATGTTAGGATCTTCGTGTGTTAGTATCTTGTGATGTGGTGTAAAGGGGTTTCCTTTGTTGTGCTTATGTTGTAACGATAATTTGTTGTGTTAGTATTTTACATCACTCGTCTCTTGAGATGATTCAGGGTTAAGCGCCCTCCGTGCGGGGTGGACTTCAGGCGGGTCGATGGACTATGATTCGAGAATACCTCGTGCGGTCGAGGGCTATCTTGCGAACTCTGATAGTTCGAGGTTAGTGTCGTCCTTTATGGGCATGCGGTCCGTGGCCATGCGGACTGCGAAGTCGGGGCGATCTTAGGGAGTAGCTACCCTCGATGCGAGAATACCTCATGCGGGCGATGAGATTGGCCTTTATCGGGCTGCGGGAGTTCGAGGGTTAGGCAGCGTACATTGATCTGCGGGCAAGTGGCGGCTTTGATCATGTGATGCAAGCGGATCTTATAATCTGATTCGCGACCTTGTTAATGCTGGGTTTTTAGTAGTCGGCTATGCGCCGTACTTACCGTCTGATTTTATTATGACACGGTGGGACACGGTGTTCGTATGTGTTCCTTGGTGCTTTTATATCATAAGCTTGCCGGCGGTGAGAAGGTATTCCACGGGCGTGATTGATGTTGTGGGCACAGAGACCCGTTGTTATACTTGAGTGATGACTTGAGGCGTGAGTCACGACTTGACATGGGCTTTGTTGTAAGCGTAGTTTGGTTATCATCATGTCTCTGCTTTATATGGGCTATGATTTCATTTCTGATATGTATTTTCAGTTTCATGCACAAATTTTTGTTATGCGACCTCGCCGAAATTTGCGTTCATCACCGCGAGTTGAGGTACACGATCGTTGATCCTAGCTCTCAGTGTGATTTGGCGTTGGAAGCTCGTTTCTCGGAGGCTTATCGGTGGTATAGTCCCATGCGTAGTAAGTGTTTACATTCGGGGTTTGGCGGGGCCACTGTCCGTTGTTATCGTATCATTTCTTAGAAGTGCATGTAATGCTTGTTGTGGGCGGGGTTTGTAAAGAAAGGATTAAAGCTATTCATTTGAAAGAGATGTTATTATTATTTATGCAGAAAGGCAAGTTTCTAAAGATAAGCGTTATGCGCTTCTTGTTATTTCATGTTGTTGTGTTATGTTCGATTACTACGATGTTGTCTCACTAGGGTGCGGGGTAGGCACGATCGTAGGCAGGTTGGTCGTGACAAAAGTGGTATCGAGCGATTAATCCTCGGAAAGTGTCTCTGAACCGTATCGATGAAGTCTTGATTATCGGTGTGTTGTGCGCCACTTAATGTCGAGGAGGCTATAGGGTATTTAGGATTGGTTTCTATTCTTCTCACTCTGAGATCGTGCCTTAGAGTGTGTTGTAAGTTGGACCCTCTAGCGTATTTCTTTCCACTTCTTGTTATGCCTCGCGTAGAGACCCGGGCCGGGAGGCAAAGCGTAGGAGGCTGAGTAAATCTGAGGGTTCACGTGGGCCTGAGCCCAATCATCACCGGGGTGGTGCTTGTTCGGGAGTTTTGCGGCGTCGCTTGGCGAGTTTAGTGCGGCGGCGGCGATTCCTCTGCGGCCATGACATTTGAACGCCGGTTCCACGGCCAGAACGAGAATTTAGATTGCAAAAAGCGACCACATTACTAGCTATAGATTTGGCTACAGAGTATCTCGATGTCTGCGAGTCTTGAGGACTATCTAAAAGAGAGTTGTGCAAGGTAATCCTTGATTGAAGCGAGCATGGCACGTATGCGGGCTTATGCGCGCGGCCAGAAAGCGTAGAATCGGCGGGTTGCGAAGGACAGAGAAGAGGCGAGCGGCAAAGGTCGCTTTGGTAACTTTCGGCGAAGTCACCTCGCGGCGATTTGATTATGCACATCCGCGGTGCAGTGGTCTTCGCGAATCTCGGGGCGTTCGGGGTGTGCGAGTTGGCGAACTCGAGGCTTAGGTTCCTTGGTGTGGCGAGCGTCATCCGAGAATGTCGTCTTTTAGTTGGTACTTGTTGTACTATGGCCGTCGAGTCTAATGTCGAAAGAGTGTCACAGTAAGGAGGACTTAGCCTTGAGGATCGGTGGGTAGTTTGTCATCTCCTCGACTATCGCCTACAGGCGGGTTTGATTAGAAACGATTAAGGGAGTGAAAGCGGTATGAATTCTGGTATATCTTTAACCTCTAGAGTTTTGTTTATGTGATCAGGTGAGTATACCTTAAGTGCCGTATTCGATGGCGGTGTGTTAGTTTTGATTAGATCATGGTTGCTTAGCAGAGTAAGATGTTGAGGATAGAAAGTGTGAGCCTTAGAGATTTTTACGTAGAGACCTTAGAGGTGAGGCCGTCTCGAGAAAGGTGTAGTGTTATGTTTGACCCTTATCGGAAATGCATAGTGCGTGAGTTATGTTTGGGATAGGTCACTAGTAGTGTGGAAGGAAGGGTAGTTGAGCTAAGAAGGCAGCTAGGTTTTGAAACATGATTGTGAGATTGTTAGAATCGGGAGCTAGTATTGTGCGCGTTGGGTCGGGTTGAGGCCACGTTGCGGAGTCACGCGACACATTTGTTGGTGGGGTCAGTTTGTGGTGCTCACGTAGGTGGTGGGATCACGAGGGTGTTAGGCCCAGTTTAGTTAACGTCTGAGTTCGTGGATGCGTTCGACCCGATGGTCGGGCGATGGGAGCAGCCCGTACGTGTTTTTGATCGGGCCGTTTACTCGTTGTGTTGAGTTATCGAAAGGTTGTAAGGCTGCAGGTGCCTACCTTCACCTTATGGCGACAGTGGAGCCAGTTACGGCTGTTTTTGTTTGGAAGTTTTACCGAGCAGGTTAAGAACTTCGGTGAGTCTGAGTCGCATTCGCCCTCGGGCGGTGTGTGAATTTGAGGGTAGTTGTGGGGATTGTTGTCTCTGTTGAGGAGCGTTTAAGCTACAATTTCGGTGTTCGGATGTCGCCTTATGAAGCCTTGTAAGGCGGAAGTGTAAGTTGCGATCGATTGGTTGATGTTGGCAAGTTGACGATTGGTTGAGCTTGTTCCAGTGGATAAAGTAAAGCTTGTCTAGAAGAGGTTACGGCGGCTCGGAGAAATCGTGCGGATAATCGGCGGCGCTTAGAGTTCAGGTTGAGGTCGGTCTTGAAAGTACCACCGGGGAGGGTGTGGCGAGTTTTGGAAAAGCGAGAGGAACTTAGCCGAGTTACTTTGGGCCGCACGAGTTCATGTGAAGAATAGGCGGTGTTATACCGTATTTCGGTATGCGTGAGGAATACGTCTGGTTGGCTTTAAAGTTAGCCTTGGGCGTTTTATTTGTGCACAACACACTAGAAGAATCGTTTTCCGGCGAAGCGTTTCCACGACTTTCGTAGAAAATTCCGACTATGTCATTTAGTATTTTGCGGATTTTTCAGAGGCGAAACATTTTGGACCAGCGGGAGGCGACACTTGTCACCTCCGATTGAGTGAACTTGACACGACAATAGGGCGATTGGGTTGGCTTCTTTTGTCTTGGAGTTGGTAGGATATTTTGTGTGCAAGTTGGCGAGGACAACACTTGCCTAAATCCTCACCTACACTTGCCTTGCACTTGTCTTCATCTTGGCCATTGGTTGGCGAGGCTTGAGCTATAAATACCCTCTTGAGATGAAGAGTTCTTCGTCCACAAAGCTTTCAAGTCTAAAATCCTTCCTCTCCCTTTGTTAGCAATTCGTCCAACACTTCCATGCCGAGAAGCTTGGCGGGGGCCTACCCCTAGCTGGCAAATCTACCCCCTCTTGGTAGAAAAGTTGTCTTCTAATGCAGTTATAATGCCCAAAATACCTAGCCCAAATCCCTTAGTCCTTAGTAGAAGTTGTGAAGAACTTCTAAGGTTTCTTAGACTCTGGGCGTACAACTTAGGAGCTAAACCTTGCTCAGTGCGACTTTATCTAGGATATTATTGGGCTTACGAGGTAACTAATCCTAACCTCTTTTGAATTAGAGAATACTTCTTGTTGTAGTATTAGAACAAGTATTAGATACTTAGAAGAATATCACAGAATAGAATTGAGCTGTTATCACGGTAGAAGGGTTTAAAGAAGAATAATTGAGCATACTCACTTGAATTGTTTTCACGATGAACTTACATAGCTCGCGGGTAGGGTTGTGCTGCCCGACTTCTAGTAGAATTATGAACCCTCTGTTTAGAATGACCTTGAGTAGTCTAGACTTTGATTGATGTCTGTGACTATTATAGGTGACTCTGCTTGGCGACATATTGACTTGGCGGTGGTTTTATTTGAGAAGGTATGTGATTCTTCCTAAAGCATGATATTTTACAATATATAGTGCGGTAGGCGTACATGTGTTAAGCGAATAATAACTTCGGCAATGTCTTTGACTTAAGCACGAATAATACTTATGGCAATGCCTGCTTAAGCACGAATAATACTTACGGCAATGCCTGGCTTAAGCGAATAACAAGAAGCGAAAACATTTCAAAGAATCTGAATCATTTTTAACAGAAGATAAATATTTGGTTTTAAAACAAAAGCGTAAGAGTTATCACGGCTTTATGGGAAGTTAGGTATAACGACTTAAGAAGATAAAAGGCATTTACTTGTTTTGTTTATAAAAGCTTTGTATTGATTTACATTAAGTGTAAGATTGTTTGATAAGTAGACATGTTATGGCCTTCTGTGTTAGTGTCTTGTAATCTTTGTGTAAGGGTCATTCTTCTGTACTTCGTTGCTAACGGTAAGTCCATTGTCTTGTTATTGTATCACTACCCGGCTGTTATACGAGGGCTTGCCCGTGATGCAGTCTGCACGGCTTTATGCGATGCAGTGAGACTATGCGGGCGGCGGTATGCTCGAGGATTGATCATTCAGGCGTTTAGCTGATCGAGGACTCCTATGCGGTCTGTTGAGACTATGCGGTCTTTTGAGGCTATGCGGGCTGCGGGAGCCTAGGCGGATCTTGGGGTTAGCTGCCCCGATGAGAAATATCTCATGCGGGTGCATGTGGGACCTATGCGAGTGCGGAAGTCGAGGACTAGGCACGCAGAATGATACTATGGGCGATTGGCCTTGCCCGATCACTCGCGGCCTAGAATAGACACATTCTGATTTCCTATTCTTTGTTGTTGTTTGTGATGTGTATGTGCAATTGGTGATTGTATTTGTGAAAAGGTTTTAAATACTTTGATTTCATTTTAAGTACTTTATAGTTTCACATACTTGGTACTGTTATCTTGACCTCCCGGAAGCTGCGTTCATCTGCGCGGTAAGAGCGGCAGTGCTAGATCCACGTCCTTAGGATCTTTGCGTTGGTGTCGGGAGCTCCGTCTTATAGGAGGCTCTGCTTTTAGGTATGATCTCCTGTATTGTAGATAGTTTTTATGTGATCGGGGTATGGCGGAACCATCCGCCATAGTTGTTTTACTTCCTTAGAAGTGCAGCAATGCTATTATGCGGTTGGGATATAGCTTTGAAACTTGAGTTATTTATATTATGCTTAGAAAGGCAAGCTTTTCATCAGATAAAGCGTGTCTTATTTTATAAAGCATTTCTGTCTTGTTTATATTCATTGGTTACTCGATGTATGACTACTTGGGTGCCGGTGAGGCACGATCACGGGCCGGGCAGTGCGTGACAAAAGTGGTATCGAAGCGATTAATCCTCGGAAAGTGTCTACAGGCCGTATCTAGTAAGTCTTGATTATCGGTGTGTTGTGCACCACGATGTCGAGGAGGCTATAGGATATTTAGGATTGGTTTCCATTCTTCTCGTTACGAGATCGTGCTTTAGAGGCATGTTATAGGTTGGACCCCTCTACGAATTCCTTTCTATGCTGATTATGCCTCGCGTAAGGCAGGGCGGAAGGGCAAGCGGCCAGGAGGCGCTAGCGAGACACCCGAGTTACGAGGGCTCGAGCCCGATCTATACGAGGCAGCGAGTTCTATGGCGGCCCAGCGAACCAGTACCCGCGCCATCCCACGGCTGGGCGGAGGTTAAGTACAAGAGATAGCCCGGCTTTTGGCTAAAGTTGTGGCGTCACGAGGAAATTTGGATCGGCAGTTCGGCTCGGCTCGGTCGCGCCGTAGTGCACAGAGGCGAATAGTTTGAGGCTACGAGATTTCTTGAGTTGTAGCCGCGAGTTTTCTGGTCGGCGGAGGATGATCGCGAGGAGTTCATCCGTCATTTGCGAAGGATTATCGCGGTGTCGGGCTTGGCGAGGTGTGACTTTCGGTTCGCATCGGCTGCGTGATACAGCAGTCGACTGGTTTGATTCATGGGAGCTGTCCCGGGGAGAGCATGCACTTCCAGCTGTATGGGATGAGTTTTGAGGCTTTTCTCACACACTTCTTGCCTCGCGGATGAGGAGGGCCGCGGTGATAGATTCTTGTTCTTTGAGCGGGAGGGCCTTGCGGTGAGGAGTCTGATGTCGAGTTTGATTCTTTGGCTCGATATGTCCACTGCTTGTAGCGAGATGGAGGGCGAGTGCGTCGCTATGTCGCAGGCTAGATGATTACATGGCGAGTCTTGTGCGGGTGTGTCCGCCCGGCGGTATGGACATAACCGTATGCGAGCTCATCTGTTGGAGTTGTGAGGCGTAGAACCGCGGGTAAGCGATATCGGCGTGAAGAAGAAGGCGAGCGGTCGGTTCTTTTGGTGGTCCTGGGGTGGCGGCGTCGGCGAAGTCGGTGCACCACGGCCGGTAGCGAGCGCTCTACCTCATTCGGCCAGCCCGGCGGTCGGTGGCGGTCGGGGCGGGACTTGATTTCGAGTAGCGAGTGCTAACCGTTAGTGCGCTCGGTGTGCGTTGTGGCGAATACCGTGCAGGGGCGTACTCGGGAGCTTGCTATACTTGTGGCGGCGGTCACTGCGAGTTTGTCAGGCCGGGCGGCGGTGGTAGGGCTCGGCCTACGAGTGCATTGCGCTTCTTCGTCCCAAGCGATTACTCGCCCGGGAGAACAAGGTACGTGGATCAGCGGTGTGGCGGTCGTGGCGCGAGTCGATTCTAGCGGTCCTCGAGCGCGTATATGCTTTGTCGGCCAGCGGGATCGGGAGGCCTCGCGATGTAAATCGCGGTACCTTGCTCGGTTCTGGGTTTGATGTGTATGCTTTGATAGATCAGGGTTCTACTACGTCTATATATCTCCGCTTGTTGCTAGTAGGATAGGGATAGAGCACGAGTCCATAGACCACTCGAGTAGCTACGCGGTGGGTGATTCGGTGGTAGCTCGGCGGGTATATAGAGCTTGTCTGTGACCGTCTGCGATCGTCGGACCACTGGCGACTTGATAGAGTTGGAGATGATTGACCGGCGTGATTATGGGGATGGATTGGCTAGCTTCTTGCTACGCCAATGTAGGCTAGAGAAGTAAATGCGGTTCCAGTTTCTGAGGCGGTTGTTGAGTGGGAGGAGCGCGGTATCGCCGATGGGTAGGTTATTTCCTACCTCGAGGCTAGGAAGATGGTGCGAAGGGGTATATCTACCATCTCGTTCGGGTGTTTGATCACGAAGTTGCGGTACCAGATTTTGATCGATTCGATGGTCGTGAGTTCCCAGGCGTGTTTCGGATGACCTCCGGGTATCCCTCACGAGAGGAGATTGAGTTTTGTATTGACATATTGCGGACACTCGGCTATTTCCATTCCGCCATCTGAGAATGGCACTGCGAGTTGAGAGAGTTGAAGGATCGGCTTAGAGATTTCTTTGGAGAAGGTTTTATCGGACCTAGTGTTTCTCCAGAAGCGCCGGTATTGTTCGTGAAGAAGAAGGGCGGGGCGCTGCGCATGTGTGTTGACTACTGACGGTGAACAAAGTGACCATTAAACGAATACCCGCTTCCGGGATTGATGATTTGTTCGACCGATTGCGAGCGCGAGATGTTTCTCGAGATTGATCTGCGTTCGGGCTATCATCGAGTTCGTGTCGAGAGGTGGATGTCCCTAGGGCGCATTCGGACGATGCGGGCATTATGAGTTGAGTCATGTCTTTTGGGTTGACGATGCTCGTGGTATTCATGGATTTGATGAGCCGAGTGTTCAAACCATTTTGGACACGTTTGTGATAGTGTTCATTGATGATATCTGGTTTATTCTCGCTCAGGCGGGAGCATGCGGAGCATTTGAGGCTGTCTTGTGATTCTCGGGACGGCGATTATGCGCCAAGTTTTCCAAATGTGAGTTTTGGTTGACTTGATGGCGTTTCTTGGGCATATTGTCGGGTGATGGCATTCAGTGAATCACGGCGAAGGTCGGCGATCGAGGACTTGGCCTGAACCTACTACTCAACGAGAGGTTCGCGATTTTAGGCCTTGCGAGGATATTATCGGTTCGTGGAGAAGTTTGCTTATCTGCACCGTTGACTAGGGCGACTCGAGAAGGCGCCAAGTTTGATGGTGATGCTTGTGGCGGGGTTTCGATTCTTTGAAAGAGGCGGCGCGCCCGTTCTTACTCTTCGGAGGGTCGAGCGGTTATGTCGTGTATTGTGATCGTCGAGCATCGGGTTGGGATGTGTGTTGATGCGGCATGGCGGGGTTATAGCATATCGTCGGCGGTGAAGAAACACGGAGGAACTACCCGCGTGATTTGGAGTTAGCGGTAGTAATTCGCGCTTTGAAGATGCGGAGGCACTATTTGTATGGGGTTCGTGTGGATATTTATACAGACCACAAGAGCCTCGGTATATCTTCGACGGAGGAGAGTGAACTTACGGCGAGCGGTGTTTAGAGTTGCTTAAGGATTACGATGTTGATATCTGTACCACAGGGAAGGCGATGTTGTGGCGGATGCTCTTAGTCGTAGGTCGATGGGAGCCTATCGGATGTGCGACTAGAGAGGAGGGACATGGTTCGTGATTTGCATCGATTAGCGAGCCTTGGTGTCCGTTTGATTGATTACGATAGCGGTGGGGTTAGAGTTCGTGAGGTTGCGAGTCTTCCGTCGTCGAGGAGGTGAAGAGCAACGGTCGAGATCCGGCTTTGATTCGATATCGTGATCTGACTCTTACGTGAGGGCGAGGGTCGCTTTTGAGTAGCACGATGGGGTGCTAAGGTTTGAGAAGCGGTGTGTGTTCGGATGTTTGAGGACTTGGCGAGGTTCTTGGGAAGCCACGGTAGCGGCGTTACTCTATCCGTCAAATTCGACCAAGATGTACCCGCGACCTTAGATCGTGTATTGGTGGGATGGCTTGAAGAGAGGCGTTGCGAGTTCGTAGCTCGGTGCGTGTTGTCGGCGGTGAAGGTAGAGCACGAGGCACGGTGGCTTGTTCTGAGCGATTGAGATCGACACGGAAGTGGGAGGTAATCAACATGGACTTTATCACGAGATTACCTCGCACTCGGAGGAGACATGATTCTATATGGGTTATCGTCGGCGGTGGCGAAATCAGCCCACTTTCTTCCGTCCGGACGACTTTTTGGTGAGATTATGCGAACTTTACATCAGAGATCGTCGGTGCATGGAGTCCTATTTCGATCATATCGGCGAGAGCCGGTTCTGGCTAACCAGAGTCTTTCGAAGAAGGTTTAGGGGCGCGGTGAGCTGAAATCTTGCATTTCATCCACGAGCAGGCGGACGGCGAGCGCACTATCCGAACTCTTGAGGATATCTTTGCGAGCTTTGTGTTATTGACCGATGGTAGTTGGGAGGATCATTTGCCTCTAGTTGAGTTTGCGTATAATAATAGCTACCACTCGGTATTGGATGGCGCCTTATGAGGCCTTGTATGGGAGGAAGTGCGGTCGCCTATAGGGTGGTTCGATGTGGGCGAGTGCGGCTAGTGGGACGATTTGGTGCGTGAGCGATGGATAAGGTGAAGCTTATCAAGGCGACTATTAATGGCTCGAGTCGGCGAAGTCGTATCACGAGATCATCGTCGTCGGCATCAGGTTAGCGATGAATGATTGGGTTTTCCTAAAGGTGTCACCCATGAAGGGTGTGATGAGATTCGGGAAGAAGGAAACTTCGGCCCAAGGTACATTGGGCGTTCGGATTGTCGCGAGGTAGGCAAGGTTGCCTACGAGTTGAATCTGCCGTCCGTCTGGAAGCGATGCATCGGTGTTTCACGTATCTATCTTTGAGAGATGTATCGGGGATCATCTAGGTACACCGATTGGCGATGTCGGTGGCCAGGGGTTATCGTATGAGAGATTCCCATGCGATAGTCTATCGTCGGAGTTAGGCGTCTGCGGGCGAAGGGCGTGGCTTCCGTCAAAGTCTTGTGGCGGAGCGAGCTCGGAGAGGAGATGGCGTGGGAAGCGAGGAGGACATGAGACAGAAGTATCCTCACCTATTCCCCACACCTCCGGGTAATTCACTTTCCTACTTGTAAATTTCCATTATCATTTATGCCTAAGTGTTGTTTTGTGGCGTGTGTGGCATTTGCTAGCTGTTTAAGCTTCTTCGATAAGCGTCTTGAGAAGGAACATTCGGGACGAATGTTTCTAAGGAGGAGAATGTTATACCAGTATTTCGAGTATATGCGTGGGAATACGTCTGGTTGGCTTTAAAGTTAGCCTTGGGCGTTTTATTTGTGCACTGACACCTTAGAAGAATGGTTTTCGGCGAAGCGTTTCCACGACTTTCGTAGAAAATTCCGACTATGTCATTTAGTATTTTGCGGATTTTTAGAGAGGCGAAACATTTTGGACCAGCGGGAGGCGACACTTGTCACCCTCGATTGGTGAACTTGACACGGCAATAGGGCGATTGGGTTGGCTTCTTTTGTCTTGGAGTTGGTAGGATATTTTGTGTGCAAGTTGGCCAAGGACACTTGCCTAAATCCTCGCCCTACACTTGCCTTGCACTTGTCTTCATCTTGGCCGTTGGTTGGCGAGCTTGACTATAAATACCCTCTTGAGATGAAGAGTTCTTCGTCCACAAAAGCTTTCCAAGTCTAAAAATCCTTCCCTCTCCTTTGTTGCAATTCGTCCAACACCCCGCCGAGAAGCTTGGCGAGGGCCTACCCACTGGCCGAAATCTACCCCTCCCGGTAGAAAAGTTGTCTTCTAGTGCAGTTATAATGCCCAAATACCTAGCCCAAATCCCTTAGTCCTTAGTAGAAGTTGTGAAGAACTTCTAAGGTTTCTTAGACTCTGGAGGCGTACAACTTAGGAGCTAAACCTTGCTCAGTGCGACTTTATCTAGGATATTATTGGGCTTACAGGGTAACTAATCCTAACCTCTTTTGAATTAGAGAATACTTCTTGTTGTAGTATTAGAACAAGTATTAGATACTTAGAAGAATATCACGAGAATAGAATTGAGCTGTTATCACGATGAAGGGTTTAAAGAAGAATAATTGAGCATACTCACTTAGAATTTGTTTTCACGATGAACTTACATAGCTCATGGGTAGGGTTGTCTTTGCGGACTTCAGTAGAATTATGAACCCTCTGTTTAGAATGACCTTGAGTAGTCTAGACTTTGATTGATGTCTGTGACTATTATAGGTGACTCTGCTGTGCGACATATTCAACTTGGCGGTGGTTTTATTTGAGAAGGTATGTGATTCTTCCTAAAGCATGATATTTTACAATATATGATGCGGTGAAGCGTGCGTGTTAAGCGAATAATAACTACGGCAATGTCTTTGACTTAAGCACGAATAATACTTATGGCAATGCCTGGCTTAAGCTTTGAATAATACTACGGCAATGCCTGTGCTTAAGCTAGAATAACAAGAAGCGAAAACATTTCAAAAGAATCTTGAATCATTTTTAACGGAAGATAAATATTTGGTTTTAAAACAAAGCGTAAGAGTTATCTTGGCTTTATGGGAAGTTAGGTATAACGACTTAAGAAGATAAAAAGGCTGTTTACTTGTTTTGTTTATAAAAGCTTTGTATTGATTTACATTAAGTGTAAGATTGTTTGATAAGTAGACATGTTATGGCGCTACTGTGTTAGTGTCTTGTAATCTTTGTGTAAGGGGTCATTCTTGCTGTGCTTACGTTGCTAACAGGTAAGTCCATTGTCTTGTTATTGTATCACCTACCCGTATTTGTTATACGAGGCTTGCCCGCGATGCGGTCTATCGGCTTTATGCGATCTGTGAGACTATGCGGGCGGCGGTATGCTCGAGTTGATCATTCGGGCGTTTGCTGATCACGGGGACTCACATGCGATCTGTTGAGACTATGCGGTCTTTTTGAGGCTATGCGGGCTGCGGGAGCCTAGGCGGATGCCGGCGGTTGGCTGCCCCCGATGCGAGAAAAATCTCATGCGGGTCTGTGTGGGACCTATGCGTGCTGCGGAAGTCCAGGACTAGGCACGCAGAATGATACTATGGGCGATAGGCCTTGCTTGATCACTCGCGGCCTAGAATAGACACATTGATTTTCCTATTACTGTTGTTGTTTGTGATGTGGCACTATGTGCAATTGAGCTGATTGTATTTGTGAAAAGGTTTTAAATACTTTGATTTCATTTTAAGTACTTTATAGTTTCACATACTTGGTACCTGTTGTACTGACCTCCTTGGGGATGCGTTCATCTGCGGTAAGAGCGGCAGTGCTAGATCCACGTCCTTAGGATCTTTGCGTTGGTGTCGGGAGCTCCGTCTTCTCGGAGGCTATGATCTCCTGTATTGTAGATAGTTTTATGCGATCGGTATGGCGGGGCCCTGTCGCCATAGTTGTTACTTCCTTAGAGTGCAGTAGTACTATTATGCGGTTGGGATGTAGCGCAAAACTTGAGTTATTTATATTATGCGAAAAGGCAAGCTTTTCATCGAGATAAAGCGTGTCTTATTTTATAAAGCTGTTTCTGTCTTGTTTTATATTCATTGGTTACTCGATGTATGACTACTTGGGTGCCGGTAAGGCACGATCCACGAGCCGGGCAGTCGTGACACCAGTTGCCTATATGTTAGTTCTTCTTGCGTCACTTAGGAAGCGATGCGTCGATCTTCGTATTGTTATGATCGGGAAGTATCGAAATCCATCGAGTGTTCGATTAATGATGACCCGTTAGAGATAGTAACCAGTTTGAAGCGAAGCGATGTCGAAGTTTGGGTGTCACGATAGCGCGATGATCGCGTGCGATCGGTACCATTTGTTGGGTTGCCTGAGAAGGTTTATGCCTCGGGCAAAGTGACAAAAGTGGTATCATGTGGTAAGAATTCGAGTGTACGAGAAGGGTACGACACGTAAGGGAAGAAGCGAGCGTGTATGGCGAGCGTAGATGTGACCATTTCTTTTGTTTGGAAAAGTGTGGAAGAAGTATATTTTAGACCCCGGAGAGAGGTGTTTGTGGTGATGTTAGAGGTGATTCCTCGTGGACTTGGATGTAAGTATTTTCTTGTGATTGTTTACGTGGCCATTGTGGCGAGGATTGTTTACGTAAGTATGGTAGTGAAGACTATCTTGGCGCGCGTTTGTTTGAGACTTAGAAGGAACATTCGGGGCGAATGTTTCTAAGGAGAGGAGAATGTTATACCGTATTTCGGGTATGCGTGGGGCGTGCGTGAAAATTTGAACTTGAGAAAGTAGCTTGGCGAAATTTATTTGTGCCTGACACGTTTAAGTCGTTTTTCGGCGAAGCGTTTTCCACGACTTTCGTAGGGAATTTCGGCTATGCCATATTTTATTTTGCGGATTTTTAGAGGCGAAACATTTTGGACCAGCGGGAGGCGACACTTGTCACCCTCGATTGATGGATGTGAGGCGTTATTGTGGCGATTGGAATGGCTTTAGTTGGTAGGATATTTGTGTGTTAGTTGGTTAGGGGCACTTGGCAAGATCTTGGCCTACACTTGCCTTTGCACTTGGCATGATCTTGGCCGTTGGTTGGCCGTTGGTTGGCTATAAATACCACTATGTTGAAGACTTTCTTCGTCCTAAAATCTCTAAGTGTTAAAATCCCTCCTCTCCCTTCTTGTGGTTCTCGTCCAAAGCCTTCCTCCCATGGCGAGAGTTCCCCACAGTGGGGTAGGCCGAGGTATACACCCCCTCCTTGGGGTGCTAGCAGTGGGTACCCCACTGTGATTGTTTCGTATAATACCACTCTTGGTAGAAATACTCTCAAAGTATTGTTATAATGCCCAATTACCTTAGTCGTATACCTTGTTGTATTCTAGGTTTTACCTATACAAAAAGCCGAAATACTATTATACTTAGTCGGTCCTAAGCGAAACCACAGGAAAATCTCCATGGTTTGTTGGAGTAGTATGTAGAAGTTGGTTAGAACTTCTAAGGGTGGTTTAGAAGCGGGTTGGGCGCTCGGAGTTGGAGCTAACGATTGCCCGGGATCGACTTTAACTAGGATAATTATGGGCTTATCGGTAATTATCTTGTCCTCTATTGTAATTGGAAATTACATATTGTTAGAATATATAGTTGAGGTATACTATATATAGAGCGAGCGTAGTTATCGGCAATGTCTTTTGACTTAAGCTTTGAATAATACTTACGGCGATGTCTTGCGACTTAAGCTGAATTTAAAGAAGAATCTTGAGCGTAATTACATGGGGCTGTATTCTGAACTTGTGTAGTAGTGCAGTGGGTAGAATTGTACCGTTAGGGTTAGGCGTATAACCCCACGGTTGGCTTGGTGGCGGCCTCGATAGAGGAGAGATTTCTGTTGCGGGAGAGTCTTGCAATTTTACGTAGAATGTTCTCGAAGGGATCTAAATGTTAATAAGCGCCTTGTGGCCTTATAGGTTGAAGTACTACGTGTGGTGCGATCTCGTGGCTTAAGGAGTAGCCGGCGGTTGGAAGTACTTGGGCGTTTTGCTATTAGTCGATACTCGTCGCGGTATGTGAACCTCTTCCTATCTCTTCTAGCATGATATGTGTGAACTATGTAGTGCGGTGAGCGTACATGTGCTAAGCGTATTTGATTGGTTTAAAACATAAAGTGTTATAACGGCTTTATGGGAAGTTGGTTATAATGACTTTATGTTGGTAAGAAAATACTTGTGGTCTTTAAAAGGTAAGCGATTTGAACTATAAGCGGCTTGTTATGTGTTAATAAAGAACTTGAAGTATTTCAAAAGATTTTGAATCATTTGAAAGAAGAAGTAATACTTGATTTGTTTGAAAACTTAAGAGTCATGCTAGCTTTATGGAAAGTTAGGTATAACGTCTTAAGAATGTTTTCTTGATTTTGGAAATCAGAATGTGTATCGACAAACCAACTGCAGCGTTCATAAGAGGAAATGTTTTTAATAATTAAGTATTATTAAAACCAGTAGAAACTTCCATCTGCATAGGAGCTAAGATGAGACAAAATGATATTTCCTAGATCATGGCTTCTGTAATAAGATTGTTATAAGCGAGAATATCTACTACTCATATAAGACTTATGTTTCTCAGATAGTTTAAAGGAGAATTATATTCTTAAATGAATAAGACTATGAACTACGAAACCTTTCTAAAATGAGAAACTTGAACATTGGAAATTAGGCAAACTTGAACATTGGAAATTAGGCAAACTTGATCATTGGAAAGAATGTTGCTACTTGATTTTACAAAGAAATGTCGATTTACTTTAAAAGGATAGTCACTCTATTTTTATACTACGGGTATTGTGTGACATTGTGAAAGTAACGTATCTTTTAAAGAGTTAATGTATGAAGTACTTTGGGGATAAAACCCCGAACTTGTTGGCATATAGTAGAAAGTACCTTGTGTGTATAACTTGATTGTGTT
The DNA here is from genome assembly GCA_029844215.1 of Przewalskia tangutica. NCBI lineage: Eukaryota > Viridiplantae > Streptophyta > Magnoliopsida > Solanales > Solanaceae > Przewalskia > Przewalskia tangutica. The sequence continues at coordinate 28,477,078 of CM056738.1, forward strand.
GGTTTGTGATAGCCTGGTAATACTTTCTTGTTGATTGATAAGTAAACATGTTAGGATGCTACGTGTGTTAGTATCTTGTGATGTGGTGTAAAGGGGTTTCCTTTGTTGTGCTTATGTTGCTTAACGATAAGGCATTGTGTTAGTATTTTACATCACTCATCTCTTGAGATGATTAGAGTTAGGCGCCTCCGTCTGGGGTAGACTTCGGCGGGTCGATGGACCTATGATTGAGAATACCTCGTGCGAGTCCCGAGGGCCTATCGAGCTACGAGAGTTCGAGTTAGTGTGCGTCCTTTATGGGCATGCGGTCCGTGTGGCCATGCGGTGCGAAGTCGGGGCGATCTTGCGGGAGTAGCTACCCTCGATGCGAGAATACCTCATGCGGGCGATGAGATTGGCCTATCGCGGGCTGCGGGAGTTCGAGTTAGGCAGCGTACATTGATCTGCGGGCAAGTGGCGGCTTTGATCATGTGGCGGTCTAGGCAGATCTTATAATCTGATTCGCTGACCTTGTTGATGCGTGGGTTTTAGTAGTCGGCTATGCCTTCGTACTTACCGTCTGTTTTATTATGACACGGTGGGACACGGTGTTCATGTGTGTTCCTTGGTGCTTTTATATCATGAGGCTGGCGGTGAGGAAGGTATTCCACGGGCGTGATTGATGTTGTGGGCACGAGACCCGTTGTTATACTTGAGTGATGACTTGAGGCGTGAGTCACGACTTGACATGGCGCTTTGTTGTAAGCGTAGTTTGGTTATCATACATGTCTCTGCTTTATATAGTGCTATGATTTCATTTACGATATGTATTTTGATTTCACATACTAAATTTTTGTTGTCTTGACCTCGCCCGGAAGTGCGTTCATGCCGCGAGTTGAGGTACACGATCGTTGATCCTAGCTCTCGAAGTCACGATTTGCGTTGAAACTCCGTTTCTCCGGAGGCTTATCAGTGGTATAGTCCCCTGTCGTAGTAAGTGTTTACATTCAGGGGTTTGGCGGGGCCCTGTCCCGCCATTGTTGTCGTATCATTTCTTAGAAGTGCATGAATGTCTTGTTGTGGCGGGGTTTGTAAAGAAAGGATTAAAGCATTCATTTTGAAAGAGATGTTATTATTATTTATGCGAAAGGCAAGTTTTCTAAAGATAAGCGTATGCAGCTTCTTGTTATTTCATGTTGTTGTGTTATGTTCCGCTGATTACTCTGATGTTGTCTCACTAGGGTGCCCGGGGTAAGGCACCAGTCATGGGCCCGGGTTCGGGTCGTGACAACAGACCTCTAAGAGTTTTATACAACATGACGGGATAGGGCCCCGCCATACCACGAATGTACAGAACCTCTGACTCGAGTGCTAACATACCAAAAGATAAGCCTCGGAGAAGCGGAGCTTCCCAATGACGTGATCATGGCGAGGACCCAGCGATGTACCTCTACTGCGGCATGAGCGGCCCGAAGGAAGTCGATTACAACGGTACCAAGTATGTGGCGAAAAATCACGTAAATGAAATCATAACGATCTATATAAACACGGGAGACATGTATGATAACAAAACTACGATTCCACATAAAGCGATCATGTCAAGTCGAGGACTCACGCCTCAAGTCATCACTCAAATATAACGGGAATTTAACGCTGACGCGCGTGCGGCGTCTCGCCTCGGTATAAGCGTGGCCATGGAACCGTCGATGGAAGCATACGTGGGCCACCCGTCGTGTCGGTATGTCGAAGAAATATCGGATAGCAATCGAAATGGAAGCATACTCGTGGGCCACCCGTCGTGTCGGTATGTCCAAAGCAAATAACAAGATAACACTCACTAATGGAAGCATGCAGTGGGCCACCCGTCGTGTCGGTATGTCGAAGGAAATAACAAGATAACACTCACAATGGAGCGTACGTGGGCCACCCGTCGTGTCGGTATGTCGAAAGGATCGATTAGTGGAAGCATACTCGTGGGCCACCCATCGTGTGTCGATGTCCATCGATCAACGGATAACCAGGCCCTCGGCGAGGGCGGAAGCTCAATACAACACTTGCACAACAAAGGCTATCACAACAAGCATAGGCAAGTTCAACAAACTCATAGACTTATTGTCAAAACCGAACGGGCAGTGGTAGTGCCTTACCGGGCACCCTGGTGATACAACATCAGAGATAACCATCAGAAAAAATAAAACTTTAACAAGAAACAAGAGATATGATCATAAAACAGGTCAACCAAACGGTTAAGTCTCCTTTCCGAAATCATTAAATCATTATTCTTTTTAAAACCAAGTACTCGTTACTCGCGAATGAGATTTCACAACACTTTTAACAAAAGTTAATTACCAAGTAAAACAAGTTAAGTCTCTTATCTTTCAAGATCAAGTATCTTAACTTTTACAATCAAATAAACCATTCTTACCTACATGAGTCGTTATAACTAACTTCCCGTAAACATTTATAACACCACATGTTTAAACCAACCAACTCATTTAGCACGTATGCGTCTGCCGTACTACATAGTTTACAAAACATCATGCTCGAAGGATAGGAAGAGGTTCACATACCTCGCGGCGATTATCGACAATAAGCAAAAGCGCTCCACGATCTTGTAACGGCTGGCGTTTCCACTCTTCAAGTAGAATCGCTGCTCGTGTACTTCCACGCATAAGGCCACTGGCGTCTATTAACTTCTAACATGCGGTTCTATGTTCTCTGAAAATTCGGCGACACCTCCCCACTTGGCGTAAATCTCTCTCTCTATCGTGACTACCAAGCCAACCGGGGTTTACCGTCTAGCAGGGCGTGTACCATTCTACTACTCAACAATGCTACTACAAGTCTCATGTCTGATCTATGTAATTACTGATTCTCTCTTCTTTAAAATGGGCTTAAGTCAAAAGACATTGCCGCCGATAATGTTGATTCTATATAGTATACCTCAACTATATATTCCTACAACATGTAATCTCCGATTACAATAAGGGACAAGAATATTTACCTCGACAAGCCCAAAATTATCCAAGTTATAATGTCGATCTGAGCAAGGTTTAGCTCTACTCAGTGCACTCGATCCGCTCAAACAACCATAGAAGTTCTAACCAACTTCTGCTTAAATACTTCAACCAACTATGAAGATTTCCTTAGGGTTTCGGTTTGAGACTAAAAGGACAAAGGTAGTATTTAGGGCTCTACGTATAGAGGTAACTTTTGGAATACAACAAGGTAAAGGCTAAGGTATTTTGGGCATTATAACAATACTTGGAGAGTATTTCTACCAGAGGGGGTGTATTATCTGAAACAACTAGGCTGGGGTACCCTCGGCTGAACACTACAAAGGGGAGGAAGCTCTCGCCACAAGGCCACTCGAAGGGGAGGGGAAGGCTTGGGGCGAGAACAACTAGAAGAGGGAGGATATTTCAAGACTTAGAATGAAATGAGGATGAAGAAAAACCTTCAAGCAAGGGGTATTTATAGGGACACCAGACAAGATCAAGCCATGTGGGGGCAAGTGGAGGGCAGATGTGCCCCAGTGCCCCTAGTCCCTACTCCACAAAACAAGCCACAAAACATTGCACAAAACATTGCAAACAAGGCCAAAACAAGGCGTGAATTCGTCCCGCAGGCCTCGCTGCAGTCCACTTGAGGTGACAAGTGTCACCCTCTCGTTGGTCCAAAATGTTTAAATCGCTCGGAAAAATCCATAAAAATAAGAAAAGACATAGCGGAATTTTCCCCTGAAGTTCTGTAAGCGTTTAGTCGAAGCGACTAGCAGGGTGTTGTGCACAAAGATGATTCGGCCAAGCCACCTAGGGGTGACACGTGTCTCCCTCTACTAGTCCAAAATAATTCATCTTACGAAAATATCCAAAATGGCCAAAATCTCAAAATCAGCGGGCCCCACAAGCCAGTAAATTTCTCAGTGGGCCCACGTGACCATTCAGAAAATAAAATCTCAAAATTCTAATATAATCTAAGAAGCCCATATTCCAAATCTGGGAACCCAATTCCCATCAACGAACATTTTCTTTACAAAAGCGGAAACTTTTAGTGGAAAAATCACCTCTTTCTTATTTCCAAATTTACATGCGTGCTCAAATGCGTGCGTCCTCGCATACATACCCTGAGAATACGGGGTATAACACTTATATTTTATTACAACAAATCCGGGTTTTAACCCCAAAGTACTACATACATTAATTCTTATTAAAGGATCCGTTTCTTAAAAAGTCACCTGATACATGAGTATAAAAAATGAGTGACTATCTTTTTAAGTAAACCAAAATACTTCCCTTTGTAAAATCAAGTAACAACATTATTTTCCAAACGTTCAAGTTTGCCTAATTTCAAATTCTCAAGTTTCTCATTTTAGAACGGTTTCATAACTCATAGTCTTAATCTCTTTTAAAACCATTGAGTAACATATGTCTTGTATGTGAGTCATTTATTCTTGTTTATAACAATCTTGTTACAACAGCCATGATCTAGGAAATGTAATACAATTTTGTCTTATCTTAGCTTCTATGCAGATGGAGGTTTCTACTGGTTTTAATAACAATTAGTTATTTGTCAATACATTTTCCTTTATTAAGCTATTTGTGGTTTGTTCGATAATTATTCTCATTGAAATCGATAAAACATTATTCTTTTAAAACCAAGTACTCATTACCCGCGAATGAGGTTTTACAACATTTTTAACAAAATGTTAATATAACAAGTCAAATAAGTTAAGTCTCTTATCTTTCAAGATCAAGTCTCTTAACCTACAATCAATAAACCATTCTTTTACCCCCAGTAAGTCGTTATAACTAACTTCCCATAAAGCTATTATAACACCATGTTTTGAACCAACCAAACTCATTTAGCACGTATGCGTCTACCGTACTACATAGTTTACAAAACATCATGCTAGAAAGGATAGGAAGAGGTTCACATACCTCGCGACGATTATCGACGATAAGAAAAGCGCTCGCGATCTTTGTAACCTGCTAGCCTTTTTCCACTCTTCAAGTAGAATATCTACTCGTAGTACTTCCACTATATAGGCCACAAGCGTCTATTAACTTCTAAGCCGCGGTTCGATATTCTTGAGAAAATTCGGCACCTCCCCACAATGGCGTAAATCTCCTCTCTCTATCGAGGCTGCTACCAAGCCAACCGAGGGTTATACGTCTAACCGGGACGTGTACAATTCTACTACGATAATACTACACAAGTCTCATGTCTGATCCTATGTAATTCTGATTCGATTTTCTTCTTTATATTGAGCTTAAGTCAAAAGACATTGCCGAAAGCTATGTTCAGATTCTATATATAGTATACTTCAACTATATAATCCTACAACATGTAATTTCCAATTACAATAAGGACAAGAATATTTACCTCGATAAGCCCAAAATTATCCAAGTTATAATGTCGATCTGAGCAAGGTTTAGCTCTACTCAAGTGCGCTCCAACCCGCTCAAACAACCCTTATAAGTTCTACACAACTTCTTCTATATACTTCAACTCGCTATGAAGATTTCCTTAGGGTTTCGGTTTGAGACTAAAAGGGTAAAAGGTAGTATTTCCGGGCTCTACGTATAGAGGTAACTTTTGGAATACTACAAGGTATAAGGCCAAGGTATTTTGGGTATAGTAACAATACTTGGAGAATACTTTCTACCAAAAGGGGGGGTACTTTACGAGAACAACAAGGCAAGGGGGGGGGGGGTGTACCCCTCGGCCAACACTACTAGGAGGGTACCTCTCGCCACAAGGCCTCTCAAAGGGGAGGAGAGGCTTTGGGCGAACACAACAAGAAGAGGAGGAGATTTCAAGACTTGGAAACATTTGTGGATGATGAAGTCTTCACAAAGGGGGGGTATTTATAGGGAAATCAAGGGCCTTGATCAAGCCAAGTGCAAGGCAAGTGTAAGGCCAAGATCAAGCCAAGTGCACCCTAACCCTACTCCACAAAACAAGACACAAAACAAGGCACCAAACAAGCCACAAAATAAGCCACAAAATAAGGCCAACCGCGGCCTCTCTTACTGTCCAATGAGGGTGACAAGTGTCACCCTCCCGTTGGTCCAAAAATGTTCCGTTGCTCGGAAAAATCCGCAAAAATAATAAATGACATAGCCGGAATTTTCCCTACGCAAGTTCTGTAAAACGTTTCGTCGAAAAACGACTCTTTACGGGGGTTGTGCACAAAATTTCGAAACTTGCCTAACTTTAAGGCTCCAACTTCTCTACGTACGCCCACACGTACATACTCTGGAAATACGGGGTATAACATTCTCCCCTCCTTAGAAACATTCGTCCCGAATGTTCCTTCTCAGGCGATAACGATGCAGTTCCTTCTTAACTTAAACAAGTTGCCAATGCCACACATGGCCACAAGCTAACACACGCTCCAACATCACAAAAGCTTCCACCCTGGTCTAAAGGATACTCCCTTCGCAATTTCACTTCACAACAAAATGATCTCTTTTATGCTCTCAACACGTACCGCTTCTTCCCTTACTCGTCGTACTCTTCTCGAACACTTGAACTCTTCTAGTATCGTGCAAACACGATCGTTACTTGGTTTCCAAAATCTCAGAGTCACTACCTCGAGCTTGGTCATCTTACTAACCTCGATCTCGCTTTAAGGCGTTCGACCTTGCAACCAGTCTGGTTGAACATAACCACGAACTCATATGATGGTCATCTAAACTTGGGCCTAGCACCCTCGTGACCCTACCATCTGGCGGGACCATCCAGAACTGACCCCACCTAAAACCGGGCTACGGGTTGACCCGCAATCGCCATAACCCGACCTCCGTCGCGCCGACTCTTGCTCGCCGTCTGGAACAATCTTACTAATTCACATCATGAAAGCCACCACTTTCATTTTACACAACCCATGGACTTATTACACAAATATCTCCCACGTATACTACGCACTCTGATAAAGGTCAAACATAAAATAAATCTTTTGCTCAAGACGACCTTACCTCTAAGGTCTCAATCGTGATATATTCTAAGGTTCACACCTACCATGCCCCATACTTATCCTTCCAACTAACCATGTTTTCTAACTCACAAATAACACAACGCTATCCGTACATAACACACAATAATAAGATCATCATATCAAGCATACCAAAACTCTAGAGGGTTAAGGATATATCTGTATCCACCGCTTTACTCTAATCAAAGGCACATCTGCAGTAGCATGCGTAGAAGGTGATGAACCAGCCATAGATCCACGAAGGCCGAGTCTCTACATCCGCTACCTGCGGTGGACAATTTCGCAAAATGGCCTGCTGTCGCATGTAAACAAACTCCCAAATTAGCGACACTCCCAAAATGGAGCCTACCACAGTCGCAGCGAGGTAGGTGTGGCTTGGTGGCTAACACCCTGCTCTCCGAAATCAACCCTTGGAGCCACGACTGCTCACGAAGGCGGTGGAGGACCACTGCATCTTGGCGGGGTACATAACTAACTTCTTGAGGCGGTCCGCCTCGAAAGTCGCCAAAAGACCTGCTGTCACGGCCTCTTCTGGCGATCCGGTCGTTCCGTCAACCTCTCGGTGCCTCACATCCTGGTGCATGAGCTGCGTGCGGGCAATGTCCATGCCGGTGAAGAGCTACACCCGAACAAGCCTCTGTCAGTAATCATATAGCGGTGGCGTGGCGGTGCACTCTATCCTCCGTGGTTGCCACCAAAGCGGGGACATCACCGAGGCAGCGAGTCAAACTCCACGTTGTACTCACGAACCGTCGCGCCTGCGTCTCGGCATCATAAATCACCGGCCGTGCCCTCCTCATCTGCGGAGGCAAGAAGTGAGTGAGAATGCCTCACGAGAACTCGTCCCATCTTCTTTGGAAGTGCATGCTCTCCCGGGGCGGCTCCGCGAATCAAACGATCGGCTGCGGTATCACGCGGCCGATGCGAACCTAAGACCACCGACTCGGTCTCGAAGCCTTGATCACTCGCTCTCATGACCGTAGCGCCGGATGAACTCCTGCGGATCATCCTCGAGGCCTCGACCCGTAAAACTCGGCGGGCTCTGACTCGGAAAGTCCAGTAGCCTCAAACTATCCGATGTCGGGTGAACCACGGTGCTTCTTTGGCTGCTGCGTCGGTCTATCCTCATGTCGCCACGATCACGGCGATGGCGGGCCATCTCTTTGTAACCCATCTCCTCTGCTCCGGGTTGTGGGGTGGAGGCTCAGTCTTGTGGTCTCAGCGGCCCATCTGCTGCGGCTCTAAACTCTCTTTGGTGGCGGCGTCGCAAAACTCGGCCGTCTGAAGCACAATCTCAGTCTTGGCCAGGGCTGCGCCCTCGTACTCCTCTGTATCTCACTAGCGACTCTCTGCTGCCTTGCCCACTGGACCGGGTTGCCTTGCGGAGGCATAAGCGGTAAAAGCGAGATCGTCGGAGGGTCCAACTTACAACACAACTCTAAGGCGCGATCTCGGAATGAGAAGAAGAAACCAATCCTAAATGTCCTATAGCCTCACGATTATAGATGTGGTGCACAACACACCGATAATCAAGACTCTACTGACACGCGATGCTGTAGACACTTTCCGAGACTAAGCGCTCGATACCACTTTTGTCACGACCATTCACGGGGCCGTGGTAGTGCCTTACCGGGCACCTGGTGATCTGACATCGAGTAAATCGCGGAAATAAAACTTAAACATGAAACAAGATATATGATCATAAACAAAGCCAACCAAGCGGTCACCTTCCAATAAAATATATATATACAAGTCTTTCAAAGCGAGCAGTTTAATCCCTTTTACAAACCACACGCCCACAACTACTGACCTCACAGAGTTTTATACAACATGACGGGACGGGCCCGCCATACCACGAATGTACAAGAACCTACAACTCGGGGTGACATACCAAAAGATAAGCCTCCGAGAAGCGGAGCTTCCCAACGCTGACGTGATCCTATGGCGAGGACCAGGCGATGTACCTCTACTGCGGCATGAGCGGCCCCGAAGGAGGTCGATAACGGTACAGTATGTGGCGAAAAATCAGTAAATGAAATCATAATCTATATAAACACGGAGACATGTATGATAACAAAACTACGATTCACAACATAAAAGCGATCATGTCAAGTCGGGGACTCACGCCTCAAGTCATCACTCAAATATAACCCGAATTTAACCCGCACAACGCGTGCCGCGTCTCACTCGGTATAAGCGTGGCCATGGAACCATCCCAATGGAAGCATACCGGTGGGCCACCCATCGTGTCGGTATGTCGAAGGAAATATCCGGATAGCAATCGAAATGGAAGCGTACTCATGGGCCACCCGTCGTGTCGGTATGTCAAAGCAAATAACAAGATAACACTCTAATGGAAGCATACCGTGGGCCACCCATCGTGTCGGTATGTCGAAAGGATCGATTAGTGGAAGCATACTCGTGGGCCACCCATCGTGTCGATATGTCCATCAATCAACCGGATAACCCTCGGCGAGGACGCCAGAATACGTAAATACTACACTTGCACAACAAAGGCTATCACAACAAGCATAGGCAAGTTCAACAAACTCATAGACTTATATTTTATTACAACAAATCCGGGTTTTAACCCCAAGTACTACATACATTAACTCTTATTAAAGGATCCGTTTCTTCCACAAAAGTCACACGATACATGATATAAAAAATGAGTGACTATCTTTTAAGTAAACCAAAATACTTCCCTTTGTAAAATCAAGTAACAACATTATTTTCCAAACGTTCAAGTTTGCCTAATTTTAAATGCTCAAGTTTCTCATTTTAGAACGGTTTCATAACTCATAGTCTTAATCTCTTTTAAAACCATTTAGTAACATATGTCTTGTGAGTGAGTCGTTTATTCTTGTTTATAACAATCTTATTCTGATGACCATGATCTAGGAAATGTAATACAATTTTGTCTTATCTTAGCTTCATGCGGATGGAGGTTTCTCTTGGTTTTAATAACAATTAGTTATTTGTCAATACATTTTCCTTTATTAAGCGGCTATTGTGGTTTGTTCGATAATTATTCTCATTCAGAAATCAGTAAAACATTATTCTTTTAAAACCAAGTACTCATTACCCGCGAATGAGGTTTTACAACATTTTAAACAAAATGTTAATATAACAAGTCAAATAATTTAAGTCTCTTATCTTTCAAGATCAAGTCTCTTAACTTCTACAATCAATAAACCATTCTTTTACCCCCATAGAGTCGTTATAACTAACTTCCCATAAAGCTATTATAACACCCTATGTTTTGAACCAACCAAACTCATTTAGCACATGTACGTCTACCGTACTACATAGTTTACAAAACATCATGCTAGAAAGGATAGGAAGAGGTTCACATACCTCGCGACGATTATCGACAATAAGCAAAACGCTCCACAGTACTGTAACCCTGCTAGCCTTTTTCCACTCTTCAAGTAGAATATGCTACTCGTAGTACTTCCATCTATATAGGCCACAAATGTCTATTAACTTCTAAACGCACGGTTCCATATTCTACGTAAAATTAGCACCTCCCCGCATGACAGCGTAAATCTCCTCCTCTATCGAGGCCGCTACCAAGCCAAGGGGTTATCGTCTAACAGGACGTGTACAATTCTACTACACGATAATACCACACAAGTCTCATGTCTGATCACATGTAATTACTGATTCGATTCTCTTCTTTATATTCAAGCTTAAGTCAAAAGACATTGCGCAAAGCTATGTTCATTCTATATATAGTATACTTCAACTATATAATCCTACAACATGTAATTTCCAATTACAATAAGGGACAAGAATATTTACCTCGATAAGCCCAAAATTATCCAAGTTATAATGTCGATCTGAGCAAGGTTTAGCTCTACTCAGTGCGCTCCAACCCGCTCAAACAACCCTTAGAAGTTCTACACAACTTCTTCTATATCTTCAACTCGCTATGAAGATTTCCTTAGGGTTTCGGTTTAAGACTAAAGGACAAACGGTAGTATTTTCGGGCTCTACGTATAGAGGTAACTTTGGAATACTACAAGGTATAAGGCCAAGGTATTTTGGGTATAGTAACAATACTTGGAGAATACTTTCTACCAAGGGGGTACTTACGAGAACAACAAGGCAAGGGAGTGTACCCTCGGCCAACACTACTAGGAGGGGGGGTACCCTCTCAGCCACAAGGCCTCTCAAAGGGGAGGAGAGGCTTTGGGCGAACACAAAAGAAGAGGAGGAGATTTCAAGACTTGGAAACATTTGTGGATGATGAAGTCTTCACAAAGGGGGTATTTATAGAAATCAGGGCCTTGATCAAGCCAAGTGCAAGGCAAGTGTAAGGCCAAGATCAAGCCAAGTGCACCCTAACCCTACTCCACAAAACAAGGCACAAAACAAGGCACCAAACAAGCCACAAAATAAGCCACAAAACAAGGCCAACCGTGGCCTCTCTTACCGTCCAATGAGGGTGACAAGTGTCACCCTCCCGTTGGTCCAAAAATGTTCCGTCGCTCGGAAAAATCCGCAAAAATAATAAATGACATAGCCGGAATTTTCCCTACGCAAGTTCTGTAAAATGTTTCGTCGAAAAACGACTCTTTACGGGGGTTGTGCACAAAATTTCGAAACTTTCCTAACTTTAAGGCTCCAACTTCTCTACGTACGCCCACACGTACATACTCTGGAAAAACGGGGTATAACAAAAACCTCCAGAGGTTAGCCGTAAACTGAGCTCATCTGTCTGACATCATAAATGTAGGAACCCCGTGAAGTCTAACAATCTCCCTGCTATATAATCTAGCATAATCCTCAACCGAGTAAGTGGTCCTGACCAGACGAAAATGGGCTAGTTTCGTCAGCCTGTTTACTATGACCCTCAGGGAGTCGCACTTCCTCTGAGTACGATGCAACCCTGTAACAAAATCCATATTAATCACCTCCCATATCTAAGTCGGGATCTCAATCGCCTGCAGTAGCCCACTGGGCTTCTGGTGTTCAACCTTGACCTGCTACTAATTCGGACATTAAGCAACAAACTCGCTACGTCCCTCTTCAGGCCATCTTACCAATACATACTGTGTGCCTCCTCTAAAACCTGCTGACAAGTCCTGCAGCATCGGGCACACACAAGCTATTCTCATATCACAACACTCTATCCGGTGCTACCCAAACAGGTTCTTCTCTTCTCGGAGAGTCGTATTTCGATCCCGTACTAACACTGAATCCTCATATTGTCGCCTCTTCACCTCCTCGACGAAGGAAGACTCGGCAACCTCTCGGATCCAAACTCCATTAACCTTGGAAACAAATAATCGAACCCCCCGACTCGGTAGCTGATGAATCTCACGGACCACGTCCTGTCTAGATGACTGTCCATCTGATAGACTACCCATAGATCTACGACTAAGAGCATTTGTAACCATATCGGCTTTCCCCGGGTGGTATAAGATATCAACATCACAATCCTTGATTAACTCTAACCACCGTCTCTGTCGCAAATTCAGCTACCTCTGTCTGAAGATATACCGAAGGCTCTTGTGGTCTGCACAAATATCCACATGAAATCTATATAAGTAATGCCTCCAAATCTTCAAGGCATGATTAACTGCCGCCAACTCTAAATCGTGAGTAGCGTAATTCCTTTCATGGTCCCGTAACCGCCGGGAAACATAGGCTCTAACCTTATCGTGTTGCATCAGCACACAACCTAGCCCAACACCCAAAGTGTTACAATAATAACCTAACCCTCTAGTCCCTCAGGAGGGGTTAGAACTGTAGTCGTGGTCAACTTATCTTCTAATAACTGGAAGTCTTTCTCATACTTGCGAAATATTCGGGCATCATTAATCTCAATTATGGTTCCTGGTTCTAATTTTCTGTTGCAACCAGACTTGGTCGCTATACTAAAATTTAATTCCTTCACTTGTCTTATGGCTAAGACTTCCTGCAAATCGCACTTATAGGGGGGAGATTTCCTTGATCTCGTCAAGTAGTAATCTTATTATTATCTTCCAGTTCATAGAGCTTATAGTCAGGTGTTCAATCCCAATTCATGGTATTACATAATCCAATGGCTTGCCAAGATTTCTTATCGTTCGAGTGTCTACTCGTCTTACCTTTTATTTTTCATTTCAAGTTGCCTTGGGGTCTCTTACCTCCCCGTGTTTTTCCTACTACCTTTCTCGTCAGTACAGATCTTGCCACCTTTCCTCGAGGTGTTCTTACTGCCCATCATTCACTAATGGTCTTTACACAAGTCTGGGGTAATCATATCTGGTGCAACTAGTTACACCCCGTAAGTCCAGGACATGTATAAGAGAATAGACGCGAGAACACAAGACTTGAGAAATTGGTACGAAAGAAAGAATTGTTTTTCCGACGGAAAATCTTCCGAACGTCGGAAAGGAAAAATGTTCGTTGATGAGAATTGGATTCTCAAAATGCATTATTTGAAGAGTATGGAACCTATTATCATTATGGAAATTTATATTTACGGATTTGGTCACGTGGGGCCCACCCGAAAATTTTTATGTTTTGTGGGGCCCACGAGGGTTACGGAATTTTATGGACGAATGAGAGGCGACACATGGCACCCCACATGGTGTTGGGCGAAAAATTGCAAGGGTAAAATAGTCATTGACCATTAAAGATGAATAAGTCTTGAGCTTGAGATTGTTGACTTGTCAACTTGTCCACTCGCCAATTATCCGGGTAGGGCACGATCGGGCCGGGGTTTGGGGTGTAACAGTGGTATCGAGCGGTCGATCCTCGAATGTCTACGCATGTGTCTAGTAGAGTCTTGATTATCGGTGTGTTACGCGCCACACCCATAAACAGAGGCTACGGGACATTTAAGAGTTGGTTTCTATTTTTCTCACTCCGAGATCGTGCCATAGAGGCATGTTAGTAAGATAATTCCTCTCAGCGTATTTTTGTGTTCAGCTATGCCTCGAGGAGAAACAATTGCTGAGACGGGCAAAAGCAAGAGCATGAGCTACCGATCGGACTCGAGAGAGTTGATAGGGCTTATGCCCGAGGTATCTGAGATGTTGTCCGCGATGCGAGTTATTGCGCCAGGTTTTGAGGCCCCAGCACCAGAGCCTCCAGTTTCTCAGTTAGGAGAAGACTATAGGGTCATAAGCGAAGCAGTTATGTTATTGACCAAGATAGCATTGCTACAGTTTCACCAGCAGGAAGTTATTCGGCGATGCAGGCAGTGTACAGATGGTAGAGGCCAGCGGAGATCGGCGTAAGAGGGCTAGACCGGTTGGTTATCCCGGTGAGTTTTGACGAGCGACCTCGGCGAGTGAGATATTCGTCGGCCTACCCAGCACATACCCCACAGATCACATGTGGGAAATTGGACCCCATAAGGTATTTAGAGCGGTCCAAGCTCCGAGTCGAGGTTACCGAGGAGCAGATGATTTTCTCAGTAGAGGCCACTTATTCCTCAGTGTTTCCGATGTAGTAAGAGTCATATGGGGAAATGTCGTTATGGCACAGGTATTTGTTTTTATTGTGGCCGTCCGAGCCATATACTAAGGGTATGTCCTTTTAGAAAGAGCACCGGTGAGGTGGCTCAGTCTGTGAGGCCGATGGTTGATTCTCATCCCTCCACAGCTGTGCATCCCCCAGGGCAGGGTGTTCAGATGTCATCCAGTCGTGGTAGAGGTCAGGGTGGAGTTTATAGTTCTAGCGGTCCTTCGAACCGCATAGATGACGTGGCTACGGGGCAGGATCAGGAGGCAACATCGCAGGGGGCTACAGGTATATTTCGATTCTTTTGAATCATACGTGCATTGATAGATTCAGATTTTGCCCTAGCGTATATGTTTTCCCTTGTTGCTAGTAGTTGTAAGTGATAGCATTACCAGAGGTAGAGATACTCTGATTAGTAAAGTGAAAAGTTAAGAATGTTGACAAGAATGATAAAGTGAACTTAGACTATAGTTGTGTGGGGTTCACAAGTTGTAATTACCCCATAATAAGTGTAAGACCGATAGGGAAGAATGTCTGATGAAATACTTGCCTATGTGACGAACCTCTAGTGAATAAGAGGATATGGTAAGAAGTACCTTGAGATAAGAGAGAAATTTATTTCGGACTAAGAATGAGAAGTTAAGTATGGCGGGTCGGGTTATGGACTCATTTGGTCAGTAGATAGTATGGAATGGGGTGATGTCAATTGGATATGGTCCCTGTGATAGGGTCACGAGGATGCGTGCCCAAGTGGGTTAATCGTTGTGCGAGTTCGTGGGCGCGTTCCACCTAATCAGTCGTAAGGGCGAGAAGAGCCTTAGCGGAAATTCAAGTAGCAAAATGGCCAAGTTTGGATAGTAACTCGAGGAGAACAGAAAAAATATTTGAAATTTTGTCATTATACTAAATAAGTTTGGAAGTACGAGAAATTATGACAAGAAAAGGAAGGAACAAGGGTTAAAAGAACTATAGTGATTATAGTTATAAGTAATAAAGGTGCGTAGAGAAAATCATTTTTAGGCCATGAGTGGAGGTTATTTGTGATGATACACATGCCTTAGGTTCAGTAACACTCTCCATAGGTTCTCGTGATTGAGATGCTACTAGTATTAGAGTTTACACCGGTTGGTAAACTAAGCTAGGCAGATTATAGGTTCATGTCCCAACTAGTTTGGTGACTAAGTGAGACAGAAGGAAGTATCACGGGGAACACATCAGTTAGCTGAGTAGGAGTCCGACTGAAGGATTCAGATAGTGTTAGTCCCATGACTTAGAATACGACAGGACCATCCCTTTATGCGGAAAAAAGAAAGTAACCTCTAAAGATCCCGTTTTTTATAAGACTGTAACCTTCGAGTTTTGTGAGAAGGGACCGCGGACGGAAGGTCCATTGATATGTTTACGTATGTTATATGGAGTCCATGTGTGGCATCGTTGGTCTTGTGGTGTATTGATTGATAGGCATAGTATAGAGACTGTGCCGGAGTTTGTATAGCTTGACAACCGACTAAGAACATTCGGGGACAAATGTTTCTAAGGGGGGGGGGGGGGGAGAATTTTACACCCCGTAAGTCTAGGACATGTATAAGAGAATAGACGCGAGAACAAAAGACTTGAGAAATTGGTACGAAAGAAAGAATTGTTTTTCCGACGGAAAATCTTCCGAACGTCGGAAAGGAAAAATGTTTGTTGATGAGAATTGGATACTCAAAATGCATTATTTGAAGAGTATGAAACCTATTATCATTATGGAAATTTATTTTTACGGATTCCGTCACGTGGGGCCCACCCGAGAATTGTTTTGCGTTTTGTGGGGCCCACGAGGGTTACAGAATTTTATGGACGAATGGGAGGGAGACCCGTGGCACCCCCACCCCCCCCCCCCCCCCCACATGGTCTTGGACGAAAAATTGCAAGGGTAAAATGGTCATTGACCATTAAAGATGAATAAGTGTTCAAGCTTGAGATTGTTGACTTGTCAACATGCCTTGGCTAATTATCTAAGTGTTCTTCATCCTAGCCACACATTTGTTGATATCTTGACCCTCCATTGTGTTTTATATACCACACTAGTGCAATACAAGCTCTTCTAACACTTAGAAAAATTACACATTCTTGTTCTTCAAGACTAGTGCTCTCAGGCTCATCATTATATCCACACAAAAAAATTTAGTTTGTGATCCATTATTCACAAGACATTAACCCAAGGTCCCTAAGGGTATTGTAAGGATATCTTAATAGAAAGATTTCAGAAAAATGACATTTTCACGTTAGTCTCAAGGCGAAAACCTAAGTCGTTTTCACAAGTTTGGATTGGAAATGGAAGAGAAGTTGGTTGTGGACTTCTAAAGGATTCAAATAGCGGATTGAAGCGTAAAGGAAAGGAGCTAAGAATTTATAAGGAGCGACTTTGAATCATGGAATTTTTAAGGTCTTGTAAAGGTATAAATCTTGTCGTTTAGCAATTAAAGATTACTTATCATTGTAGTTATGGATATTAGCAAGCATGAGGTATATAGTATGAAGTTTGATAAGTGTATTGACTAATGGAACCCTAATCCGAAAACTAGTATGTTTAGCCCTTAAGATCACAATTCAATTTGATTATTAGTATAAGTCGTCACATGTTATATAAAGAAGGAATTATAGTTGTTAAGTTTTTTATGACTATATAACATGTTAGACCAGAGAGCTTGGATTGAAAAAGAATTGGAAAAGACTTTGTGTTGGTATTCATATTAGCCGAGAATGGCTTTAGACATTAAACTACTTGGTATTAATTTCGGGGCAGAATTTTACACGTATTATAAGGCGTGTAATCCCCTTTGTTGGTTGATGTATTGAGCCATAAATGTGGCATGTTGGTTATTGATTATCGGGCCTTGAAAAAGGTGGAAAAGTATGTAGAAACAAAGAAGGTGCTGCCCGATTTTCCATAGAATAAGAGACCGTATACTTAGTATTATTCTACGTTAGAAAATAGAAGTTGATAGTCATGTTGTGGCCATTATAGGTTGACACTTCTACGTGAGGCGTATTCGACTTAGCTTGTGGATTAAGCCGAAAAGGTATGTGAACCATCTCCTCTTCTTCTAGCATGATTCCTTAAGATAAAGAAAGTAAGTCCTTCTCCTTAAATGATCCATTCCTTGGTTGTACTTGGATTTCCTAATATAGAATTTGTTCTATATACTTCCTTGATTGTACTTTGATGTTTAAATTGTAAGTTGTTATAATCCATTTCCTTAGTGAAGTTTGGATTCTCAAAGGTGAAAGTATTTTACATAAAGTACATAGAGTCTTGAAAAGGAAGTGGTTTCCAAATCTTTTGGCAAGTGCCTTAGTTCCAAAACCTAAAGGTCGTTATAATGACTTTAGGGGAGTCAAAGGAGTGATTTACTTAATTTTTTTAAAAGAGGAGAAATGACATGATTTAAGAGAAGTAACTTGTTTTAAAGGTGTGAGTTACTTGAGGTTTAAAAGTAGAATAAACTTGATTTCTAATGATTAAGAGACTTGAAGTATTTTGAAAGTTAAGAAACTTGATTTGTAAGTATGTGATACTTGGTTTTAAAAGTATAAGTCTCTTGGTTATAAAAGGAATAAATATGTCTAAAACCATAAAGGGTTATAACGCTTTATGGGAAGTTGGTTATAACGGCTTTATGGAAGGTTAAGAAAGTTGTCTATTTTGATTAATGGGCATGAGTTGCCTAGATTGTAAAAATTGAAGTTACTTGGTTTCAAAGCCTTGAAATGAATTTCTAAAGGTGTAGTAACTTATTTTGAAAAATAGACATGTCTTGATATTACGGGTGTTAGTATTTTGGGGTTTTACATAAAAAGGAGTCTTTTGAAAAGAATGTACGTACGTAGTATTTTGGCTTGTTTAAATGAGAATTATTCTATGTGTGCCTTGATAGTACTTTGGCTTGTTTAATTGAGAATTATTCTATGTGTGCCTTGATAAGTACTTTGGCTTGCTTAAATAAGGATTTCTCTTGGTTTATGTAAAAAGAAGGCATGGTAGTTGTCTTGGTTTATGTAAAAAGAAGGCATGGTAGTTGTCTTGGTTTATGTGAAAAGAAGGCATGGTAATTGTCTTGGTTTGTGTAAAGGCATGGTATTGTCTTGGTTTGTGTAAAAAGAAAAGGCATGGTATTTGTCTTGGTTTATGACAAAAAGAAAGGCATGGTAATTGTTTTGATTTGTGTAAAGGCATGGTTTTGCCTTGGTTTGCTTGCATATGGGTTGCTCATATAGACATTCGTGCAAGTGTCATATTTCCACGTCTCCGCGTCCCTCCATAAAGGGTCGACAACTTGTTTCAAGGATACCATGGGTTAGCTCCCCATGGGGGTGAGTGGTACACACTCACGGCGGGTCGGTATTTGACTCGGCGGGTTAAATTCCCGGGATATATATACGCCATGGATTAGCTATCCGTGATGCGAGTATCGTGTACCGATGACTCATTGCGGGTCCACATGACCTAAGCGGATGAAATAGTCCCTTGCGGGTGAAATAGCCCTATGATAGGTTGCATTATAACACAGATGGTGGTTGACCCTGGCACTGGCACGGACTTCATGTTCTGAAACGGTAATGATTTCATTAATGAAAGGGTGCAGTGTGTGTATGACTTAAAGTGGAACAGTTAATCTCATTGTTAAAGGCATAACTTGAAAAGATAAAAAGGATTGCATTACTCTCATGATTGTAAGGTTCAATGTGCTTACTGATGTTATGTTATATCATGGACTGCCGGCAGTGAGGAAGGATTCCACGGGGATGATTGATATTATGGGCGTGAGACCCATGGTTATATTTGAGTAATGACTTTGAGGCACGCGCCCCGACTTGATATGATCGCTATGTATTGCATCGTAGGTTGGCTATCATACATGTCTCTGTTTTGTTAGATCGTTATGATTTCATTACGATTTATCGCTTCACATACTTGGTACATTCTTCGTCGACCTCCTTCGGCCGCGTTCATGCCGCAGTTTAGGTACGCAGCTTTGGTGATCTGCAGTGTAGGACCGCCGTAGTTTTGGATAGCTCCATCTGCTAGAGTTTATCATTTTGGTATAGATCCTTCAAGACATGCTTTGTATAGTTACGGGTACGGCGGGGCCTTGTCGTCATAGTTCAAGATAACTATTAGAGGTCCTGTATTCATACGTGGATCGACTCGTACAGTAGTACTTTATTATGTATGGTATATGATGACAGCCGGCTTTGGCCTCGCATGTACGTTGTTTTTTTATTTTAAAAAGAGGGTGTTATTTAAATTCGCAATTTAGTTGTGTCAACATGGTGGCGGTGCCCAGTAGGGCACCAACACGCCCGGGTTCGGGTGACAGAGTGGTATCGAGCGCTTCCTCTGAATGTCTACATGACCGTGTCTAGTAGAGTCTTGATTATCGGTGTGTTGCGCGCCACACCCATAAACAGGAGGCTACAGGACATTTAGGAGTTGGTTTCTATTCTTCTCACTCTGAGATCGTGCCATAGAGCTGTGTTAGTAAGATAATTCCTCTCTAACGTATTTTTGTGTTACAGTTATGCCTCTAAGGAGGGCAACAGTTTCCCAGGCAAAACAAGAGCAGTGAGCTACCAATGACTCGTGAGAGTTGATAGGGCTTATGCCTGTGGTATACCTGATGTCAGGCCGCAGCATGAAGTTCTTCGCGCTGTGTTTGAGGCCCCAGACCAGAGCCTCCATTCGCCAGAGAAGACTATAGGGTCATAAGGGAAGCAGTTATGTTATTGACCAAGATAGCATTGCTACAGTTTCACCAGCAGGAAGTTATTCGGCCAAGTACAGACAGGTGTACAGAGGGTAGAGGGATAACGCGGAGATCATCGTAAGAGGACTAGATCAGTTGGTTATCCCGGTGAGTTTTTGGACGAGCAAAGATCAAATGAGTGATATATTCGTCCCCACTTACCCAAAGACATACCCCGCAGATCACAGGTGGGAAATTGGACCCCACAAGGTATTTAGGAGCCGGTCCAAGCTCCAGGGGTCGAGGTTCTCAGAGGAGCAGAGGATTTTCTTAGTCGAGGCCACTTATTCCTCAGTGTTGATTCTCTTCCCTCCACAGATGTGCGCCCCCGTGTGGTGTTCGATGTCACCACCGTGGTAGAGGTCGTGGAGTTTATAGTTCTAGCGGTCCTTCAACCGCATAGATGACGCGTGGCTACAGGCAGATCGTGAGGCAAAATCTCATGGGGTTACAGGTATATTTTGATTCTTTTGAATCATACGTGCATTGATAGATTCAGATTTTGCCCTAGCATATATGTTTTCCCTTGTTGCTAGTAGTTGTAAGTGATAGCACCACCAGAGGTAGAGATACTCTGATTAGTAAAGTGAAAAGTTAAGAATGTTGACAAGAATGATAAAGTGAACTGAGACTATAGTTATGTAGGGTTCACAATTTGTAATTACCCCATAATAAGTGTAAGACCAATAGGGAAGAATGTACAGTAGAAATACTTCGGCCTATGTGACGAACCTCTAGTGAATAAGTGGATATGGTAAGAAGTACTGAGATAAGAGAGAAATTTATTTTACTAAGAATGAGAAGTTAAGTATGACGATGGGTCGTTATGGACTCTTTCGTCACCGATAGTATGGAATGGGTGATGTCATTGTGTTACACCCCATAATTCAAGAACATGATTATAGAATTAAGATTGGAATGTCGAAGGAAAGAATTTTTACATTTCCTTATACTAAAATTTTCAAGTTTAATGTGATGACAAGAATTAATTCTAGTAATGGAATTATTTTTCATTAGAATTATGGACTTAGTGGATTTATTAAGTCTTGGTATACTATGTTACATGTCCATCAAAATGGGATGAAAAATAACTAAGTGTGGATGAAATATTTTGTGAAGAAATACTTGGCCAATAAGAGGTTAGCAAGTGCCCTCCCCACTTGTCTTGTGAAGACTCCACACACCTTTATATAGATAAGTCTTGAAGACTTAGAACAAAATATATTCATCCATACAAACCCTCATCTCTCCAAAAACCTAGAGCAATTCGAAATCCCCATATCCAAAGACAAGATCAAGATCAAAGTATTTTCTTTCCAAGATTAAGCACCCTTAACCCCTAAATCTAGGTTGGGCCGAAAATAGAATGAAACCGTAGGGGTTTTCCGTCGACTTTTTGGAAGCGAAACGTGAAGAGAAGTTGATCCTAAGGTTGTAGGGGATACATATATGTGATTGGAACTTGAAGAAGTGGAGCGAAACTAAAATCATGGACCAATAAAGACCGGACTGTTTTGGGGCGTTTTTGGGCAAACAAATGAGGTAAAAGTCCTTATTCTTTTAAAGTAATTGGATATTACTTATTGTTATAATGTATGGATGAAATTGTGTTAAAAATAATGAAGAATAAAAAGCGTTTGAGCCATTTTTTGGGGCTAAAACCGATTTGGGACAGATTTGGTGTAAATGGAATTCGTTGGTTATTGTCGTTGTTATCTTCACCTATTGCATGTTATAATGGATTAATATTGTTGTTAATAAGTTTTTATAACTTATGTAGATGTTTTGGAACTCGAATTGGAATAAAAAGGATTAAGGAAAGAGTTATCGGATTTTAGTTGTTGCCGTAGAATCTATAAAACTGTTGGATATTGTCGTGCAGTTTTTAGGGACTGCTTTAGACGTGTTTTATGCTGGAAAATCAGACCCTATATTTCATGTTTAATGTAGTACATTGCTAATGAAAACCCCGAAGGAATAAGGGTGTGGAAAGGCGTTGAAAGGCCTCACATTCCACCCTCGTTATAGTAATTATGGATTGTTTTAGGGGCTGTTTTGGTATGGTTTTGGGGCAGAATTTTACACGTCCTGTTAAGGCGTGTAATCCCCTTTGGTTAGCTGAATTGTTGGGCCTTAAATGTGGCGTGTTTGGTGTTACACCCCGTAATTACAGGACATGTTTTAAGAACGTACGTAAGAACTCGCAAGTGTTAAATTAGAGACTTGTAAAAATTTAACGGAATTATGGAATTGTCGGAAAACGACATTAGATTTAATGGGAGGGCGACACGTGTCACCCCCCCTTATAGATGCCTTGGACGAAATTGGCATGGCCAATATGGTCATTGACCATAGTCCTAGATGGCAAGTCTTGCAAGTTGATTAGCTTGAGAAGTTTGACTAAGTCAAGGCCCCACAAGTCTTGATATTTGTTAAGAGATCATCCAAACCACCCAATTGTTCACATCTTGACCCTCCATGTTTCTTTATAATACTAGTAGTAGTATGACTAGCTTAACACTTAGAAAAATTCGCAAGAATTGAAGAGCAAGCAAGAAGCTCTTCCCTCTCTCCTTCAAAAGGAAAAAATTTCGCTTTCTTGTTCTTTAGGCTCCACACTTTAAAACCAAGGTTCTTGAGGGTAGTGTAAGCATATCTCAATAGAAAACCTTGAAAAAATAGTTTACTGTTAGTCGCAAAACGAAAACCTAAGGGTCTTTCTAGGTTTTGATCGAAGTCAAGGAAAGTTGTTGCATGGTTCTAATGGTCTCAACGAGCGGATTGAAGTGTCTTGGAGAGGTTCTAAACTACTAGGAGCGACTTCGATTGGAATTTGGATTAAGATTCGCTGAGGTATAATTTTGTCCTTTAACGTGTTACAAGATTATATATTTATATTGTTGTTGCTTTACGTGTTGCTAGCATGAAGTTGATATGTAGGTTTATAAGGATTGTGGATTGATTGTAGCATTGGAACCGGAATGTAATGTGTCGTGTTAAGTTGGATTTCAATTTAGTCGGTATTAGAATCGTCGCATGTTATTGATTTGAAGATTGTGGTAGTTTTAACCAAATGCGACTTGATATCATGTTATGATTAACAAATTGGATTGAAATGGAAATTTGATAAGTATTGGTATGGTTGAACTCTAGGTGGTCGAATTTGGACTACTTTCTAAATTGTGAGCCAATTGGGGCTGTTTAGTTATTCATTTGTATTGGACTACCTTCTTTATTGTTGTGAGCCAATTGGGGCTGTTTGGTTATTGTATTTCGGCCTTGAAAAAGGTGGCAAAGTGAGTAGAAACAAAGGAGGTGTCACGACCCGAACCCGGGCCCGTGACTGGTGCCTTACCCCGGGCACCCTAGTGATACAACATCAGAGTAATCAGCGGAACATAAAACAAGACATGAAAATATTAAGAAGTAAGAAACAGTAATCAGAGAAAACTTGCCTTACGGCTTATATATAAATCAATTTTAAAACCGAACAGTTACATCCCATTACAACTCGCCACAACAAGATTACATACCTCTAAGAATGATACGACAATAATGGCGGATGTGGCCCGCCATACCTCGAATGTAAATACCTACAACGACAGTGGACTATACCACCGATAAGCCTCCGAGAAACGAGCTTCCCATACGCCGAATCGTGACCAGAACTAGGATCAACGATCGCGTACCTCAACTTGGCGGATGAACGCAGCTTCAAGGAGGTCGCACAACAGTACCAAGTATGTGAAATCAGAAAGTACTTAAATGAAAACATATCATTTTAAAATCAGTTTTGCAAGTATGTATGAAACAACCAAGGTAACCGCGCATAGTGCCATATCATAAACAAGAGCAACAATAGGTAATGTGTAACAGGTCTTTTCTAGGTTGTGAATGATCGAAGCAGGGCTAATTGCCCGTAGTATCACCATGCAAGCCTAATCCTGGACTCCCGTAGTCCGCATAGGCCACTCATATAGGCCCGCATAGGGTATGTAACCCCGCATCGAGGGTAGCTACTCCTCGGCATCGTCCTGGACCCGCAGTCCGCATGGCCACAGAGACCGCATGACCACAAGGGCCGCAAACTAACCTGGAACTCCCGTAGTTCCGCATGGATCCCTTGGACCCGCATGAGGTATTCTCGAATCATGGTCCTGCATCGCCCGAAGTCTACCCCGCATCGTAGGCGCCTTAACCTCCTGAATAAGTCAGGCGAGTGGTACAATACCAACATAACTACCGATAGTCAAACAACTTTAAGCGCAATGAGGAAAACCATTTACACTAACATCACAAGATACTAACACACGTAGCATCCTAGCATGTTTACTTATCAATCAACAAGAAAGTATTACAAGGCTATCACAAACCAACACAATCAAGTTATACACACAAGGTACTTTCTACTATATGTCAACAAGTTCGGGTTTTTATCCCCAAAGTATTTCATACATTAACTCTTTAAAAGATACGCTACGTTTACAAAAGTCACACAATACCCGTAGTATATGAAAATAGAGTGATTATCTATTGAAGTAAATCAAAACACTTCTCTTCAGAAATCAAGTAACAACATTCTTTTCCAAATGTTTCAAGTCCGCCTAATTTCAATTACTCAAGTTTCTCATTTTCAAAGGTTTCAGAGTTCATAATTTTAATCACTTAATGATATAATTCTCCTTAAAAGCAATTTGAGAAACATATGTCCGATACGTGAGTAGTTATTCTTGTTTATAACAATCTTATTTAAGCAAAATGATCTAGGAAAATGTAACATCATTTTGTCTCATCTTAGTTTCTATGCAGATGGAAGTTTCTACTGGTTTTACTAATACATTATTAGTCAAAACATTTCCCTTTATTAGCGCTGCTGTGGTTTGTTCGATACTTATTCTGATTTTTGAAATCAGTAAAACATTATTGCTTTTAAAATCAAGTACTCATTACTCGCGAATGAGGTTTTACAACATTTTTTAACAAAATGTTAATTACCAAGTAAAACAAGTTAAGTCTCTTATCCTTTAAGATCAAGTCTCTTAACTTTTAAAATCAATAAACCATTCATTTTACCATTCTTAAGACGTTATACCTAACTTCCCATAAAGCTAGTATAACTCTTATGTTTTTCAAAACCAAGTATTATTCTTCTGTTAAAAATGATTCAGCATTCTTTTGAAATACTTCAAGATTCTTTATTATTACACATTAAGTCAGTTATAAGTCAAATCAGTTACCTTTTAAAACCATAAAGCATTTTCTTACTTACATAAAGCTGTTATAACCAACTTCCCATAAAGCCGTTATAACACTTTATGTTTCAAACCAATCAAATACGTTAACACACGTACGCTCACCGCATTACATAGTTATACACATATCATGCTAGAAAAGGTAGGAAGAGGTTCACATACCTCGCGACGATTATCGACTAATAGCAAAACGCTCCAAGTACCTCAAACCACCGGCTACTCCTTAAGCCAAGTAGATCGCGCCACGCATAGTACTTCCACATATAAGGCCACAAGGCGCTTATTAACATTTAGGTCTCTTCGTAGAACATTCTACAGAAAATTCGCAGCACTCTCCCGCAACAGAAATCTCCTCCTCTAACTGGCCGCTACCAAGCCAACCGGAGGGGTTATACGCCTAAACCGACGTGCACAATTCTATCTCACGTAAAAGTTACACAAGTCATCAGTAATACACCCCATGTAATTACAGCCAAAGACTCTTCTTTCGAAAAGGTTTCTTATTATTCAGGCTTAAGTCGCGAGACATTGCCGTATGTATTATTCAGGCTTAAGTCCAAAGACATTACCGATAACAACGTTCAGTTCTATATATAGTATACTTCAACTATATAGTCTAACAATCATGTAATTTCCAATTACAATAGAGGGACAAGATATTTACCTCGATAAGCCCATAATTATCCAAGTATAAAGTCGATCCTGGGCAACGCTTAGCTCCAACTCCGGCGCCCAACTCGCCTCCAACTACCCTTAGAAGTTCTAACCAACTTCTACATACTACTCCAACTAACCATGGAGATTTTCCTTAGGTTTCGGTTTGGTGATCAAGGGAAGTATAATAGTATTTCGGCTTTTCAGATAAGTATAACCTTAGAATACTACAAGGTATACTACTAAGGTAATTGGGTATAGTAACAATACTTTTGAGAGTATTTCTACCAAGAGAGGGTATTTATACAAAAACAACTAGGCAGTGGGTACCCTACTACTAGCACCACAAAGGAGTGGGTGTATACTCCTACTACCCCACTGTGGTGTACTCTCGCCATGGGAGAGGGCTCTCACGAACTCAACACAAAGGGAGGGAGGAGGATTTTAACACTTAGGAATTATTTGGAATGGATGAAGAAGTCTTCCAAAGGGGTATTTATAGGTTCAGCAAAGTGCCAACCAACGGCCAAGATCATGCCAAGTGCATAGCAAGTGTAGGCCAAGATCATGCCAAGTGCACCTTATCCATCTACCACCAAAATATCCTACCTACTACTTGACAAAACTCACCCAATTCGCCCACCCTTGACCGCCCAAGCCTATCCAATGAGAGGGTGACAAGTGTCGCCTCTTGTTGGTCCAAAATGTTTCGCCTCTCTAAAAATCCGCAAAAATTAGAAATGACATAGCCGGAATTTTCCCTACGAAAGTGGAAACGCTTCCGAAAAACGACTCTAACCGGTTGTGCACAAAGAATAATTCGCCAAGCCTATTCTCAAGTTCAAATTTTTCTACGCACGCCCCACGCATACCGAAATACGGTATAACATTCTCCCCTCCTTAGAAACATTCATCCCGAATGTTCCTTCTAAGTCTCAAACCAAACGCGTGCCAGTATAGTCTTCACTACTATACTTACCTGAACAATCCTGCCACAACTGGCCACAACAACACCTGCGCAAAATACTTACGTCCAAGTCCACGAGGAAACACCTCTAACATCACCACAAACACCTCTAACATCACAACGCTCCCATCCAAGGGTCTAAAATATAATTCCTTCGCACTTCCTCCATACAAAAGAAATGGTCACATCTCTGCTCGCAATACATGCTCGCTTCTCCCTTTACTCGTCGTGATACCACTTTTGTCACTTTGCCGCGAGGTTCTAGTGTCACCCGCGACCTAACAAATGGTACCGGCCGCATGCGACCGAGGTCGTCGTGACACTCAACTCTTACCACATTTCGATATCGCTTCGCCAAAACTCGGGTTACTATCTCTAACGTGGTCATCATTAATCGAACACTGACGGATCTCCGATACTTTCCCGATCATAACAATACGAAGACCGGACGACGCTTCCTAAGTCGGACGACAAATGCTAACATATAGGCAACCCGCCTATTCTTCACATGAACTCGTGCGGCCCAAAGTAACTCGCTAAGTTCCTCTGCTTTCCAAAACTCGCCACACCCAACCCGGTGGTACTTTCAAGAAGACCGACCAACTCAACTCTAAGCGCCGCCGATTATCCGCACGATTTCTCCGAGCCGCCGTAACCTCTTCTAGATAAGCTTTACTCCTATCCACATCACCGAACAAGCTCAACCAACTATCCGAATCTTGCCAACATCGAACCAATCGATCGGCGATTTACACATCCGCCCCTACAAGGCTTCATAAGGCGACATCCGAACACCGAAATGGTAGCTTAAACACTCCTCCACAGAGACAACAATCCCCACAACTACCCCGAATCCACACACCGCCCGAGGCGAACGCGACTCGAGACTCACCGAAGTTCTTAACCCCGCTGTAAAACTTCCGTAAACAAAAACAGCCGCACTGGCTCCACTGTCACATAAGGTGAAGGTAGGCACCTGCAGCTTTACAACCCATCGATATAACGCCGCAACATACCACCGAGTGCACGGTTTGGATTAAAAGATAAGACGGCCGACCTCATCGCCCGACCATCGATTGAACGCATCCACGAACTCGTGACGTCGTTAACTAAACTTGGGCCTAACACCTCATGACCCTACCACAAGGCGACCACCACAAACTCACCCCACCACCATACATGCCGCGGCTGACCCGCAACGTGGCCTCAACCCGACCCGCAACGCGCAAACGCTAGCTCCCGATCCTAACAATCTCACTAATCACTTTACGAAACCTAGCGGTCTTCTTAGCTCAACTACCCTCTTTCATTCCACACTTCGTGACTTATCCCACAAACATAACTCACGTGCACTATGCACTCCTATAAGGGTCAAACATAAACAATACATCTTTTACTCTGACGGCCTTACCTCTAAGGTCTCTACGTATAACACTCTAAGGCTCACACTTTCTATCCCCAATCTTCCCTACATCGAACCATGATTTCTAATCACAAATTACACACCGCTATCGTAACATAGCACTTAAGATATACTCATCTCATCATACGCTACTAATCTCTGTAGGTTAAGGATAAACTCAGATTCATCGCTTCACTCTCTTAGTCGCTCTAAACAAACCTACCCCGTAGGGCACATAGTGGGAGACGAACTACCCACCGATCCTCAAGGTTAAGTCCTCCTACTAGACATCCTTTCGACACATGGCCCTCGACGCCGCAGTAAAACAAGTACCAACTAAAAGACGACATTCCCGATGACGCTCGTCACACCGTGAACCGGAAACCCCGAGTTCGACCAACTCGCATACCCCGAACGCCCCGAAATCCGCGAAGACCACTCGCACCAAGTGAGGTGCATATCTAATCGGCCGCGAGGCGATTTGCCTCGAAGTTACCAGCGACCTTGCCGCTCGCCCTCTTCTCGCCCTTCGTTAACCCGCCGATCTCTACGCTTGGCTCGCCGCATAAGCCCGCATACGTGCCATGCTCGCTTCAATCAAGAATTACTTTGCACAACCTCTTAGATAGTCTTCAAGACTCGCAGACATCGGTATACTCTCCGTAGCCAAATCCATAGCTAGTAATGTGGTCGCTTTGCAATCTATATTCTCTGCTCGGTCGTGGAATCAAGGTTCATATATCATGGCCACAGGGAATCGCCGCCGCACTAAACTCACTGGCCGCGACGAGCATAACTTCCGAACGGCACCTAACTCAGTGATGGTTGGGCCTGCCCTCGTGAACCCTCAGATTTATTCGCAGCCTCTGCCGCTTTGCCCTCCCGCCCGGTTTGCCTACGCGAGGCATAACGATAAGTGGAAAGAATTACGTTAGAGGGTCCAACTTAAAACACACTCTAAGGCACGATCTCGAGTGAGAAGAATAGAAACCAACCCTAAATATCCTATAGCCTCCGATTATCGCGCGTGCACAACACACCGATAATCAAGACTTCATCGATACTGGTCTGTAGACACTTTTCGAGGATTAATCGCTCGATACCACTTTTGTCACGCACCGATCCTGCGTGGATCGTGCCTTACCTCGCACCCTAGTGATACAACATCGTAGTAATCATAACATAAACAAGACATGAAAATATTAAAAGTAAGAAACAAGAATCGGAGAAAACTTCGCTTACGGCTTATATAAATCAATTTTAAAACCAACAGCTATATCCCATTACAACTCGCCACAACAAGATTACATGCACTTAAGAATGATACGATAATAATGGCGACAGGCCCCGCCATACCCCGAATGTAAATACCTACAACGACAGACTATACCACCGATAAGCCTCCGAGAAACGGAGCTTCCCATACGCCGAACTGCGTGACCAGAACTAGGATCAACGATCGCGTACCTCAACTCGCGCATGAACGCAGCCTCAAGGAGGTCGACAACAGTACCAAGTATGTGAAATCAGAAAGTACTTAAATGAAAACATATCATTTTAAAATCAGTTTTGCAAGTATGTATGAAACAACCAAGGTAACCGCAAGATAAGGCCATATCATAAACAAGAGCAACAATAGGTAAACTGTAATGTGTCTTTTCTAGGTCGCGAATGATCGCCAGGCCAATTGCCCGTAGTATCACCACGCAAGCCTAATCTCGACTCCCGTAGTCCGCATAGGCCACTCATATAGGCCCGCATAGGTATGTAACCCCGCATCGAGGGTAGCTACTCTAAGATCGCCCCGACCCGCACCGCATGGCCACAGAGACCGCTGACCACAAGGGCCGCAAACTAACCCGAACTCCCGTAGTTCCGCATGGATCCTCGACCCGCATGAGGTATTCTCAATCACGGTCCTGCATCACCGAGTCTACCCCGCATCGTAGGCGCCTTAACCTCCGAAATAAGTCAAGGCGCGAGTGGTACAATACCAACATAACGATCGATAGTCAAACAACTTTAAGCGCAATGGCGGAAAACCCCTTTACACTAACATCACAAGATACTAACACACGTAGATCCTAGCATGTTTACTTATCAATCAACAAGAAAGTATTACAAGGCTATCACAAACCAACACAATCAAGTTATACACATAAGGTACTTTCTACTATATGTCAACAAGTTCGGTTTTTATCCCCAAAGTATTTCATACATTAACTCTTTAAAAGATACGTTACGCTTACAAAAGTCACACAATACCCGTAGTATATGAAAATAGAGTGTTATCTTTCAAGTAAATCAAAACACTTCTCTTCAGAAATCAAGTAACAACATTCTTTTCCAAATGTTTCAAGTCCTAATTTCAATTACTCAAGTTTCTCATTTTCAAAGGTTTCAGAGTTCATAATTTTAATCACTTAATGATATAATTCTCCTTAAAAGCAATTTGAGAAACATATGTCCGATACGTGAGTAGGTTATTCTTGTTTATAACAATCTTATTTAAGCAAACTGTCTAGAAATGTAACATCATTTTGTCTCATCTTAGTTTCTATGCAGATGGAAGTTTCTACTGGTTTTACTAATACATTATTAGTCAAAACATTTCCCTTTATTAGCGCTGCTGTGGTTTGTTCGATACTTATTCTGATTTTCGAAATCAGTAAAACATTATTGCTTTTAAAATCAAGTACTCATTACTCATGAACGAGGTTTTACAACATTTTTTAACAAAATGTTAATTACCAAGTAAAACAAGTTAAGTCTCTTATCCTTTAAGATCAAGTCTCTTAACTTTTAAAATCAATAAACCATTCATTTTACCATTCTTAAGACGTTATACCTAACTTCCCATAAAGCTAGTATAACGCTTATGTTTTTCAAAACCAAGTATTATTCTTCTGTTAAAAATGATTCAACATTCTTTTGAAATACTTCAAGATTCTTTATTATTACACATTAAGTCAGTTATAAGTCAAATCAGTTACCTTTTAAAACCATAAAGCATTTTCTTACTTACATAAAGCTGTTATAACCAACTTCCCATAAAGCCGTTATAACACTTTATGTTTCAAACCAATCAAATACGTTTAACACATGTACGTCTACCGTACTACATAGTTATACACATATCATGCTAGAAAATGTAGGAAGAGGTTCACATACCTCGCGACGATTATCGACTAATAGCAAAACGCTCCAAGTACCTCAAACCGCCGGCTACTCCTTAAGCCAAGTAGATCGCGCCACGCATAGTACTTCCACCTATAAGGCCACAAGGCGCTTATTAACATTTAGGTCTCTTCGTAGAACATTCTACGTAAAATTCGCAAGACCTCCCCGCAACAAACAGAAATCTCCTCCTCTAACTACGCTACCAAGCCAACCGGGGTTATACGCCTAAACCGACGCGCACAATTCTATCTCACGTAAAAGTTACACAAGTCTCATCAGAATACACCCTATGTAATTACAGCCAAAGACTCTTCTTCAAAAGGTTTCTTATTATTCAGCTTAAGTCGCAGACATTGCCGTAAGTATTATTCGAAGCTTAAGTCCAAAGACATCCGATAACAACGCTCAGTTCTATATATAGTATACTTCAACTATATAGTCTAACAATCATGTAATTTCCAATTACAATAGAGGACAAGATATTTACCTCGATAAGCCCATAATTATCCAAGTATAAAGTCGATCCCGGGAAACGCTTAGCTCCAACTCCGCGCCCAACCCGCTCCAAACTACCCTTAGAAGTTCTAACCAACTTCTACATACTACTCCAACTAACCATGGAGATTTTCCTTAGTGGTTTCGGTTTGGATCAAGGAAGTATAATAGTATTTCGGCTTTTCAGATAAGTATAACCTTAGAATACTACAAGGTATACTACTAAGGTAATTTGGGTATAGTAACAATACTTTGAGAGTATTTCTACCAAGAGGAGGTATTTATACAAAACAACTAGCAGTGGGTACCCACCCTAGCACCACAAGGAGTGGGGTGTATACCTTTCTACTACCCCACTGTGGGTACTCGCCAAGTGGGGAGAGGGGCTCTCACGAACTCAACACAAAGGGAGGGAGGAGGATTTTAACACTTAGGAATTATTTGGAATGGATGAAGAAGTCTTCCAAAGGGGGTATTTATAGTTCAGCAAAGGCCAACCAATGGCCAAGATCATGCCAAGGCATAGCAAGTGTAGGCCAAGATCATGCCAAGTGCACCTTATCCATCTACCACCAAAATATCCTACCTACTACTTGACAAAAACTCACCCAATTGGCCCACCCTTGACCGCCTAAGTTTATCCAATGAGAGGTGACAAGTGTCGCCTCTTGTTGGTCCAAAATGTTTCGCCTCTGAAAATCCGCAAAAATTAGAAATGACATAGCCGAATTTTCCTACGAAAGTGGAAACGCTTCACGAAAAACGACTTAACCGGGTCAGGCACAAAGAATAATTCGCCAAGCCTATTCTCAAGTTCAAATTTTTCACGCACGCCCCACGCATACTACGAAATACGGTATAACAGAGGTGTCACGATTTTCCGTAGAATTTAGCGACTTAGCACTTAGAATATTCTACGCTTGAATTAAGAGGTTAATGGACGACAGGCCATTATAGGTTCAAGTACTTTGGAGCCTTTTGCAACTTGTCGCTAGTCGTCGAGGTATGCGAACCTCTTCTTTCTTTGGCATGATCCTACGATGAAATCTCCATGTGATAGTATTTCAAGATTTCTTCTACTCTTAGAAGTTAAGAAGTATTTACATTGTCGAATCTAAGTTAAGAGTATGTTTAAATTGTCCTAAGTCCTTACTAGGTCTTATGGGAGACGCTGGTAAGAACGGTTAGGAAGTTATGAGATTTGATTTAAAGGCTATGTGTCTTGATTTGTTTAAAGTAAGTAAGTGGATTTTATGTTCAGAAATGACTTGAATTTATATGTGAAAAGGGGATTGATTTTAAAAGTGGAAGTTATATGATTTTAAGGAATAAATTACTTGGTTTTGGAAGGTATGGAACTTCATATGTTTTTGTATAAGTAATCGCTTTAAAGGAAGATGTTACGAAGTTTGAAGACTAAGAACTTTGATTGTCTTTAAGGATTATGAAGTTTTAAGCGATACGATTCTTTTTAAGTATGTATGTACGTAGTATCTTCGATCCCGCTTCCTAAATGTTGTAAGAATCAAAGTGACATAAGTTCTCTAAAATAAATGGTTGTTATAATAGCTTTATGGGAAGTTGTTATGACGACTTAAGTTAAGTGAAAAGATGGGTTAAAAATGTTATGTAAGGAAAATACACCGAGCCTACGAATAGGCCGATTACGTTATGAATACAAATGAGCCTACGAATAGGCCGGATTACGCATGAGATACACCGAGCCTACACATAGCCGACACGCCATATTACCCCGAGCCTTCACATAGGCCGGTTACGCTATCTTACACCGAGCCCCACAAAGGGCCGGATTATGCTACATGATTCCACAAGACACCGAGCCCCACAGCGGCCGGATTATGCCACATGATTTATGAGTACACCGTGTCCCGCAATGGCTCGGACACGTTATCACGCATGGATAATCAAAGTAAACTCCCAAATAAGCAGTTCCTCCCTAACGGGCCGGATTATGTTATGTAAGATATGTAAGTTATGTGAAAAGACTCAAATAAACTCTAAGTACGTATGTATGAATATGTCGTTAATTTTATTGAAAGAAGGAAAGGAACTGCTAATATATGATTGATTTCGTGAGTTAAAAGGACATTCTTTTATACGATACGATTTGGTTATTGCATTTTATTTCGTTCCATACTTGCACTGTTGATCGACTTCTTCGGGCCGCTCATGCCCGCAGTTATAGGTACCTGTGTCGCGATCCTGCTCTTAGATCTCTGCTCGCTTTTGGAAAGAAGCTCCTTTCACTCCGAGGCTTATCTTTTGGTACGGCTTCGTTATGGTAGACTTATGTACATTCGTGGTATGACGGCCCCGTCCCGCCGCAGCTTGTAATTCTGAGGTCCAGTCACATTTTGTGGGTTAGTTTGTAAAGGAAAGGAGACAACCGCTTCATGTATGTATCGTCGTGAAGGTAGCCCTATCCGCTAACCCGTTGTTTTATTATCGTTGTTTTATTTTATAAGTTTCATGTATGTTCCGCTGATTTTCTCTCGATGTATACTGTAGCGGTGCCTGTGTAGGCACCAGCCATGCCCGGTCGGTCGTGACAAAAGTGGTATCGTGAGCGCTTAGTCCTCTGAAAGTGTCTACGCACCGCGTCTAGTAGTCTTGATTATCGTGTCAGGCACCACATCTATAATCGTGAGGTCGCAGGACATTTAGGATTGGTTTCATTCTTCTCACTCGAGATCGCACAGAGTCAGATAGGTTGATCCGCTCTCGACGATTCTTATGTATGTGAATCGCCTATGCCTCCACTGGCGCCACTGTGGCCTGTGGCAAGGCAAAGCAGCAGGAGCCGCCAAAGAGCGCAGAGAGTTACTGCGAGTCGCACGCATATGCCCGAGGTAGTAGGCGGTCGGCGAGTTCAGCCACGCCGGCAGATAGAGAGCCGAGAGCGGCAGAGCTCCAGAGGTTCCTGCACTGCAGCCTCCAGCCCGCACCGGTTCTCGAGTATAGAGACTACGGGAGCAGATCCGATTATTGACCAAGATAGTAGTCGGGCAACACAGTGAGCAGCAAAACACCCTGCAGCCGATGGGCCATGGATTAGGGATTTTCTAGATGTCATCCACCAGTTTTATGGTTCGAGGTCCACGAGGATCCGCAGGAGTTCATTCTGGCAGCCTACAATGACCACGCAGTTCTTAGGCTTCAGAGAGTAGTTCGTTACGCTAGCCTCCTACCGTTACGCGATATCGCGTTGAACCGGTTTGAGTCGTGGTTGCTTTCAAGAGGTGATGATGCTCTTCCACTGCTTGGGAGGAGTTTACAGAGGCCTTCATGGATCACTTTTTGCCTCCTAAGACGGTGAGAGCCCTGCAGACAGATTCTCGACCTCGAGGCGTAACGGAGGACTATTAGAGAGTATAGCTTGAGTTTGACTCTCGCCGCATACGCGATACTATCAGGCTAACATGGCCGACAGAGTTCATCGCTATGTTACGGGCTAGACCGCTATATGATCACCGCTGTTCGAGTAGCCCTTCACCAGAATAGATATCGCAGATATAGACTTATGCATGCGGATCGAGGATGTGAGAGAGAGGACCGACCAAAGCAAGGCCACCAAGAGGCTGTGGATGACAGGGTTCCGAGTGATTTTCAAGGCGCGAGAGCCTCAAAGAGCAGTTAGGTCTACGGGCTCACCAAGACAGAGTGCTCCTTCCCGCCGCGAGGGTTAGATCACCGTAATTCGGGAGCCGGCCGAGCTCTGTGGCTTTGATTCAGATACGCACACGGGTTCTAGACACGGCCCTCTTCCTCAAGTTCACAGCTGGGCTGCATCACCACGGGAATGTCGCCGCTACTAGCGCCTGCTTGCCTGTGGCCGCTGTGGCCATATGTCGAGGGATTGTCCTAGTAGGAGAGTCGCAGGAGGGATAGAAAAGTCTACCTGATCAGCCATGTTCTTCGCCTTCAGAGCTAGGTGATGTTCATCCACCTACAGGCGCAGGGGTCGTGGTGAAGTTTCATTTTTAGCGTCCTTTGAACCGCCTATATGAATTCGTATATCTTCGCCCTTTACAGATTTGTACGCATGATAAGGTTATTTTATGTTTAAGTATCCGTAACTGATAATATTGAAGTTATGTATGTATGTTAAGGAGTTGGAAGTACGGAAAGGTAACCTCGCTTGGGCTTACGATGACAGATACGCGCGCTGGGTATTAGGCCACGTGTGGAATTGTTGGTATGTCGGGTTGTGAAAGGAAACTATGTCGCTAATTATAAGTTTGACTAAAGAACATTCGAGGACAAATGTTTCTAGGGGAAGAATGTTACACCTCGTAATTACAGACATGTTTTAAGAACATACGTAAGAACTCGCAAGTGTTAAATTGTAGACTTGTAAAAATTTAACTAATTGCTTGAAAACGTATTATCAGGACGAATGGGAGGCGACACGGTCACCCCCTTATATATGCCTTCGACGAAATTGGCATGGCCAATATGGTCATCGACCATAGTCCTAGATGGCAAGTCTTGCAAGTTGATTAGCTTGAGAAGTTTGACTAAGTCAAGGTCCCACAAGTCTTGATATTTGTTAAGAGATCATCCAAACCACCCAATTGTTCACATCTTGACCTCCATGTTTCTTTATAATACTAGTAGTAGTATGACTAGCTTAACACGTAGAAAAATTCGCAAGAATTCAAGAGCAAGAGCAAGAAGCTCTTTCCCTCTCCTTCAAAAGGAAAAATTTTCGCTTGTTCTTTAGGCTCCACACTTTAAACCAAGGTTCTTGAGGGTAGTGTAAGCATATCTCAATAGAAAACCTTGAAAAAATAGTTTACTGTTAGTCGCAAAACGAAAACCTAAGGGTCTTTCTAGGTTTTGATCGGAAGTCAAGGAAAGTTGTTGGTATGGTTCTAAGGGTCTCAACGAGCGGATCGAAGTGTCTTGGAGAGGTTCTAAACTACTAGAGCGACTTCGGATTGGAATTTGGATTAAGATTCGCTGAGGTATAATTTTGTCCTTTAATGTGTTACAAGATTATATATTTATATCATTGTTGTTAGCTTTACGTGTCGCTAGTACGGTTGATATGTAGGTTTATAAGGATTGTGGATTGATTGTAGCATTGGAACCGAATGTAATGTGCGTGTTAAGTTGGATTTCAATTTAGTCGTTATTAGAATCGCCGCATGTTATTGATTTCAAGATTGTGGTAGTTTTAACCAAATGCGACTGATATCACGTTATGATTAACAAATCGATTGAAATGGAAATTTGATAAGTATTGGTACGGTTGAACTCTGTGTGGTCGAATTTGGACTACTTTCTAAATCATGAGCCAATCGGGCTGTTTAGTTATTCATTTGTATCGACTACCTTCTTTATTGTTGCGAGCCAATCGGGCTGTTTGGTTATTGTATTTCGCCTTGAAAAAGGTGGCAAAGTGAGTAGAAACAAAGGAGGTGTCATCCGATTTTCCGTAGAATTTAGCGACTTAGCACTTAGAATATTCTACGCTTGAATTAAGAGGTTAACGGACGATTGTGGCCATTATAGGTCAAGTACTTTGGAGCCTTTTGCAACTTGTCGCTAGTCGTCGCGAGGTATGCTAACCCTTCTTTCTTTGGCACGATCCTACTTATGAAATCTCCACGTGATAGTATTTCAAGATTTCTTCTACTCTTGAAGTTAAGAAGTATTTACATTGTCGAATCTAAGTTAAGAGTATGTTTAAATTGTCCTAAGTCCTTACTAGGTCTTATGAGACGCTGTAAGAACGGTTAGGAAGTTATGAAATTTGATTTAAAGGCTATGTGTCTTGATTTGTTTAAAGTAAGTAAGTGGATTTTATGTTCGAAAATGACTTGAATTTATATGTGAAAAGGGGATTGATTTTAAAAGTGGAAGTTATATGATTTTAAGGGAATAAATTACTTGGTTTTGGAAGGTATGGAACTTCATATGTTTTTGTATAAGTAATTGGGCTTTAAAGGAAGTATGTTACGAAGTTTGAAGACTAAGAACTTTGATTGTCTTTTAAGGATTATGAAGTTTTAAGCGATACGATTCTTTTTAAGTATGTATGTACGTAGTATCTTTGGATCCCGTTTTCCTAAATGTTGTAAGAATGAAAGTGACATAAGTTCTCTAAAATAAATGGTTGTTATAATAGCTTTATGGGAAGTTGTTATGACGACTTAAGAAGAAGTGAAAAGATGGGTTAAAAATGTTATGTAAGGAAAATACACCGAGCCTACGAATAGGCCGGATTACGTTATGAAATACAGCGAGCCTACGAATAGGCCGGACACGCATGAGATACACCGAGCCTACACATAGGCCGGACACGCCATATTACCCCGAGCATTCACATAGCCGTTACGCCATCTTACACCGAGCCCCACACGCGCCTGACATGCTACATGATTCCACAAGACACCGAGCCCCACAAAGCGCCGATTATGCTACATGATTCCACAAGACACCGAGCCCCACAGCGGCCGGATTATGCCACATGATTTACGAGTACACCGTGTCCCGCAAATGGGCTGACACGCTATCACGCATGGATAATCAAAGTAAGCTCCCAAATAGCGTTCCTCCTAACGGGCCTGATTATGTTATGTAAGATATGTAAGTTATGTGAAAAGATTGAAATAAACTCTTAAGTATGTATGTATGAATATGTCGTTAATTTTATTGAAAGAAGGAAAGAAACGTTAATATATGATTGATTTCGTGAGTTAAAAGGACATTCTTTATACATATACGATTTGGTTATTGCATTTTATTTCTGCTCCATACTTGCACTGTAATCGACTTCTTCTGGCAAGCTCATGCCCGCAGTTATAGTACCTGTGTCAGCGATCCTGCTCTTAGATCTCTGCTCGCTTTTTGGAAAGAAGCCCTTTCACTCCGAGGCTTATCTTTGGTACGGCTTCGTTATGGTAGACTTATGTACATTCAGGGTATGGCGGCCCCGTCCCGCCGCAGCTTGTAATTCTAGAGGTCCGTAGTCACATTTTGTGGGTCGCTTTAAAGGAAAGGAGGCAACCGCTTGCTTATGACAGATGCTCAAGGTAGCCCTATCCGCTAACTGCTGTTTTATTATCGTTGTTTTATTTTATAAGTTTCATGTATGTTCCGCTGATTTTCTCCGATGTATACTGTAGCGGTGCCTGTGTAGGCACCGCCATGCCCGGTGGTCGTGACAAAAGTGGTATCGAGCGCTAGTCCTCTGAAAGTGTCTACTGCATCGCGTGTCTAGTAGTCTTGATTATCTGCGGTCGCGCACCACATCTATAATCGTGAGATCGCAGGACATTTAGGATTGGTTTCATTCTTCTCATTCCGAGATCGCGCACAGAGTCAGATAATAGGTTGATCCGCTCGACGTATTCTTATGTACGTGAATCACCATGCCTCTACGGAAGGCTACCGTGGCCTGTATAGGGCAAGGCAGCAGCAGAGTCGCCAAGAGGCGCAGAGAGTTACTGTGAGTCGGCACGCACATGCCCGAGGTAGTAGGCGGGTCGGCGAAGTTCAGCCACGCCGCAATATTAGGAGCCGAGAGCGGCAGAGCTCCAGAGGTTCCTGCACTGCAGCCTCCGCCCGCACCGGGCCGAGTATAGAGACTACGGAGCATCCGATTATTGACCAAGATAGTAGCCTGGCAACACAGAGCAGCAGCAAACACCCTGCAGCCGATGGGCCATGGATTAGGGATTTTCAGATGTCATCCACCGAAGTTTTATGGTTCGAGGTCCATGAGGATCCGCAGGAGTTCATTCGCAGCCTACAAATGACCACGCAGATTCTTAGGGCTTCAGAGACAGAGTCTGTTACGCTAGCCTCCTACCGGTTACGCGATATCGCTGAACTGGTTTGAGTCGTGGTTGCTTTCAAGAGGTGATGATGCTCTTCCAAATGTTTGGGAGGAGTTTACAGAGGCTTTCATGGATCACTTTTTGCCTCCCGAGACGGGAGAGCCCTGCAGACAGATTCTGACCTCGAGGCGTAACGAGGACTATTAGAGAGTATAGTGTAACGACCTGCCCGGCCCGCATCGTGCCTTACCCGCACCCTAGTGATACATACATCGAGAAAATCAGCGAACATAAAACATGAGTCATTTAACAAGAGATATAATAAATAAACAAAGCAACCAAAAATGCTTGCCTTCAAGATATACATAAAACTCGAATAGCTTTAACTTTTACAACCCCGCCCACAATAGTACTACAGCACTTAAGATATACACGACTATGACGGACAGGCTCTCGCCATACCCCTCAATGTACAAGAACCTACAACTCAGTGGAACACCTACCAAAGATAAGCCTCCGAGAAACGGAGCTTCAAATGCGCTGAATCGTGATCCTATGAGCGAGGATCCACGATCGATGCACTTACCGCAGATGAACGCAGCTTCAAGGAGGTCAAGACAACAGTACCAAGTATGTGAAACTGCATAATATCAGAATGAAATCATACTAGTCTATATAAAGGTGAGACATGTATGATAACCAAACTACGCTCACAACATAAAACAATCATCACTCCAATATAACTACGGGTCTCACGCCCACCACATCAATCAGTTCGTGATTATGGCCGCATGCCCCTGAATCGCAGACGGTGTAGACATGTCCATGATGCAACAATAATACCAATGTCCCATGGCCACATGCCCCGACTCGTGATCGGGTGTAGACATGTCCACGTGACCTCAACAACAAGACATCAATCCAAATGGAAGCATACCCGCGCGCCACGATCGTGTCGCATGTCCAAAGGGAAACAATAAGACAACTTTCCAAACGGACGATACCCGCAGCGCCACGATCGTGTCGCATGTCCAAAGCGGAAACAATAAGACAACTTTCCAAACGGACGATACCCGCAGCGCCACGATCGTGTCAAGATGTCCAAAGGGAAACAATAAGACAACTTTCCAAACGGACGATACCCGCGCGCCACGATCGCGTCGCGATGTCCAAAAAGGAAATCACAAGGCGATAATCGAAATGGAAACATACCCGCGCGCCACGATCGCGGTCCAAGATATCCAAAGCGACAACCACAAGACCTTAACCAAAATGGAAGCATACCCGCAGCGCCACGATCGTGTCGATGTCCAAAGCGATTAACAATAATACTATCACAGAACGCATCTGCGGAATTTCTCCGCCACACGCACATCCAAGTAAGTTCTCAACTACCAACCGAATCTATCGAGACGCGAATACGTAAACACAACGCTTGTACAATAAAGGCTATCATCACAAGATAGGCAAGTTTCACAACAACAAGCATAGGCAAGTTTCACAACAACAAGCATAGGCAAGTTTCACAACAACAAGCATAGGCAAGTTTCACACAACTCAAAGTACTTTCATTTTATG
Source organism: Przewalskia tangutica (assembly GCA_029844215.1). NCBI lineage: Eukaryota > Viridiplantae > Streptophyta > Magnoliopsida > Solanales > Solanaceae > Przewalskia > Przewalskia tangutica. The sequence goes on from CM056738.1 coordinate 28,518,646, forward strand.
CCAAAGTCCGGCTTTAACCCCAAAGTACTACATACGTTAAGTTCTTTTAAAAGAGATCCATTTCTTTTATAAGAGTCACCCGACACCCGTAGTATTAGAATGACCAACCCACCTTCCTTTTCAAAACCAAGTAACCACATTCTTTCCTAAGTTCCAGCTTGCCTAGTTTCAATTACTCAAGCTTCTCATTTTTCAAATGGTTTCATAGTTCCCAAACTTAATCACTTGATTCCTTTTAGAACAATCGAGTAACATATGACATATACGCGAGTAGTTTATTCTGCTTATAACGATCTTATTACAAAGAAATCATGATCTAGAAAATGTAATATCATTTTGTCTCATCTTAGCTTCTATGCAGATGGAGGTTTCTACCGGTTTTAATACAACACATCATTATTCAATACATTTTCCTTTATTAACGCCGCAGTTGGTCCTGTCGATACACATTCCGATTCCCAAATCAAGAAACATTATCCCTTTAAAACCAAGTACTCATTACTCACGAATGAGGTTTCACACAAACATCCTCGTTAAAACAAATAAGTTAAGTCTCTTATCTTATAAGATCAAGTCTCTAACTTCTAACATCAAGAAACCATTTTTCTTACCTACATAAAGTCGTTATAACCAACTTCCCATAAAGCCGTTATAACACTTTATGTTTTACAACAATCAAATACAATTAACACACGTGACGCTCACCGCACTACATAGTTCACACATATCATGCTAGAAGAGACGGGAAGAGGTCCACATACCTCGCGACGATTTATCGACAATAAGCAAAATGCTCCAAGTACTACAACCTTGCTAGCCCTTTCCACTCCTCGAGTAGAATACGCTACTCTTAGTACTTTCACCTATAAAGGTCAAAACGCCTATTAACCCCAAAACACAAGTTTCTATCTTTCTATAGAAAATTCGCAAAGACTCTCCCGCAACAACAGAAATCTCCTCCTCTATCGAGGCCGCTACCAAGCCAACCAGGGTGGGTTTACACGCCTAACCTGACGTGTACAATTCTACTCAAGAATACTACACAAGTCTCATCGCAATACACCCCATGTAAATACAGCCTCAGCTTTATTCTTCAGCTTAAGTCAAAAGACAGTGCCGAATACTAAGTATAGTTCCATATATAGTATACTTCAACTATATATCCTAACAAACATGTAATTTCCAATTACAATAGAGGGACAAGATAATTACCTCGATAAGCCCAAAATTATCCGAGTTTAATGTCGCTCCTGAGCAAGGTTTAGCTCCACCGCGCGCTCCAAACCACTACAAACAACCCTTAGAAGTTCTAACCAACTTCTACTCACATACTCCAACCAACAATGAAGATTTCCTTGGTTTCTGGCTTGAGACTAAAAGGACAAAAGGTAGTATTTCCTGCTCTACGTAAAGAGGTATCTTTGAAATACTACAAGGTACAAGGCTAAGGTATTTTGGGCATTATAACAATACTGGAAGACAACTTTCTACCAAGGTGGGTAGGCTCTGGCTAGCACAACTAAAGCAGTGGAGGGTGTTCTCGCCAAGGCCTCTTTCTAAGGGGAGAAGGAGTTGGACGAGAGCAACAACAAGTGAGATGAGGGATTTCAAGACTTAGACAAAGTGAGGAGTGAATGAATAAGTCTTCACAAGGGAGGGGTATTTATAGCAAAGCCAAAGGCCAACCAATGGCCAAGATCTAGCCAAGTGCTACACAAGTGTAAGGCCAAGATCAAGCCAAGTGCACCCTAACCCTACTCCACAAATCCCTCACAAATATCTACACAAATATCTTGTCACGACCCGATTCCGGGCCCGTGACTGGTGCCTTACCCCGGGCACCCTAGTGATACAACATCAGAGTAATCAGCGGAACATAAAACAATACAAGACATATTATGAAATATGAAACAATAACTGAGAAAACTTGCCTTTCGATAAATATAAATAACGACTTTTTCCAACATGAATGCTTTAATCCTTTTACAAACCCCGCCACAACAATGGCTGCACTTCTAAGAAATTATACGATAACAATGGCGGACAGGCCCCGCCATACCTCGAATGTAAACACCTACAACAACAGGAACTATACCACCGATAAGCCTCCGAGCAACGAGCTTTACCAAACGCTGAATCTGTGACCCTAAGAGCGAGGATCAATGATCGTGTACCTTTACCGCGCAGATGAACGCAGCCTCAAGGAGGTCGCATAACAGTACCGAGTACGTGAAACTAAAAATATCAGAAATGAAATCATAATAGTCTATAAAGCAGAGACATGATGATAACCAAACTACGCTCACAATAATAAGCGCCATGTCGTCGTAGACTCACGCCTCAAGTCATCACTCAAATATAACAACGGGTCTCACGCCCACAACATCAATCATGCCCGTGGAATACCTTCCTCACCGCCAGCTTATGATATAAAAGCACCAAGGAACACACATGAACACCGTGTCCCACCTGCGTACATAATAACACGCATGTGGTAAGGCGAAGGCATAGCCGACTACTAACACCTACAGCATCAACAAGGTCATGAATCAGATTACATAAGATCTGCCTAGACCGCCACATGATCAAAGCCACCACTTGCCCGCAAAGATCTAATGCGCGCGCTTCAGCCCCGAACTTTCCGCACCCGCATAGGCCAATCAGATCGCCCGCATGAGGTATAACCCCGCATCGAGGGTAGCTACTCCCAGCCGCCCCGACTCGCCGTCCGCACGCCACAAGGACCGCATGACCACAAGGGCCGTGATCTCAACTCGAACTCCCGCAGCTCCGCATAGCCCTCGACCCGCATGCAGGTAGTCTCAATCATAGGTCCATCGACCGCCGAAGTCTACCCCGCAGACGGAGGCGCTTTAACCCCTAATCATCTCAAGAGACGAGTGATGTATAATACTATCATAACAAATTATCGTTAAAACAACATAAGCACAACAAAGGAAAACCCCTTTACACAAACATCACAAGATACTAACACACGAAGATCCTATCATGTTTACTTATCAAATCAACGAAAGTATTACAAGGCTATCACAAACCAACACAATCAAGTTATACACACAAGGTACTTTCTACTATATGCTAACAAGTTCTGGTTTTATCCCCAAAGTACTTCATACATTAACTCTTTAAAAGATACGCACTTTCACAAAAGTCACACAATACCCGTAGTATATGAAAATATAGTGATTATCTTTTCAAGTAAATCAAAACACTTCTCTTTGTAAAACTCAAGTAACAACATTATTTTCCAAACGCCCAAGTTTGCCTAATTTCAAATGTTCATGTTTCTTATTTAGAAAGGTTTCGTAGTTCATAGTCTTATTCATTTAAGAATATAATTTCTTTAAACTATCCGAGAAACATAAGTCTTATATGCGAGTAGATATTCTTGTTTACAACAATCTTATTACAAAGAAACATGATCTAGAAAATATCATTTTGTCTCATCTTAGCTTCTACGCAGATGGAAGTTTCTACCGGTTTTAATAATACTTAATCACAAAACATTTTTTATTAACGCCGCAGTTGGTTTGTCGATACACATTCTCGATTTCCAAAATCAAGAAACATTCTTAAGACGTTATACCTAACTTTCCATAAAGCTAGTATAACTCTTAAGTTTTCAAAACAAATCAAGTATTACTTCTTCTCTCAAAATGATTCAAAACTCTTTTGAAATACTTCTTCTTTATTAACACATAACAAGCCGCTTATAGTTCAAATCGCTTACCTTTTAAAACCACATGTATTTTCTTACCAACATAAAGCCGTTATAACCAACTTCCCATAAAGCCGTTATAACACTTTATGTTTTACACCAATCAAATACATTTAGTACATGACGCCTACCGCATTACATAGTTCACACATATCATGCTAGTAAGAGATAGGAAGAGGTTCACATACCTCGCGACGAGTATCGACTAATAGCAAAACGCCCAAGTACTCCCAACCGCTTCGCTACCCTTAAGCCAAGTAGAACGCGCCACACGTAGTACTTCAACCTATAAGGCCACAAGGCGCTTTATTAACATTTAGACCTTATCGCAGTAACATTCTACCAAAATTCAGAAGACTCTCCCCGCAATGTCACAGAATCTCCTCCTCTAACTGGCCGCTACCAAGCCAACCGTGGGGTTATATATCTAACCCGAACGGTACAATTCTACTCCACAAGATTACTACACAAGTCTATCAGAATACGCTCAGCTTCTTCAGCTTAAGTCAAAAGACATTGCCAACTAACCACGCTCACTTCTATATATAGTATACTTCAACTATATATTCTAACAACATGTAATTTCCAATTACAATAGAGGACAAGATATTTACCTCGATAAGCCCATAATTATCCAAGTATAAAGTCGATCCCGCAATCGCTTAGCTCCAACTCCGAGCGCCCAACCCGCTCTAAACCACCCTTAGAAGTTCTAACCAACTTCTACACAATACTCCAAATCTGACTACGGAGATTTTCCTAGTGGTTTCGGTTTTGTGGACCGACTGAAGTATAATAGTATATCCTGGCTTTTCAGATAGGTATAACCTTAGAATACAACAAGGTATACTACTAAGGTAATTGGGCATTATAACAATACTTTAGAGAGTATTTCTACACCACAAAGGGGTATCATACGAAGCAACTAGGCAGTGGGTACACTTCTGCTAGCACCCCTAGAGTGGGTGCTCGCCACATGGGGAGGCCCTTGGCCGAACTCAACACAAGTGGAGGGAGAAGGAGAGCTTTCAAGACTTAGTAAATTTACGGACGAAGTTCATCAGGAGGGTATTTATACTACAAGCCAAGGCCAACCAACGGCCAAGATCTAGCCAAGTGTTACACAAGTGTAGGCCAAGATATGCCCAAGTGCCCCTAGTCCCTACTCCTTAAAACCCTCACAAATATCTACCAAAAATATCTACCACTGACACCCCCAAATCGCCCAAGTGCCGCCCACTTTGCCCACCACCAATGAGAGGTGCCAAGTGCCGCCTCTCGCTGGTCCAAAATGTTCCGCCTCTGAAAAATCCGCAAAATAAGAAAAGACATAGCCGGAATTTTCCTCTCGCAAGTTATGTAAACGTCATTTAAAAACGACTTAACCTGTCAGGCACAAATGCCATTCGCCAAGTTACTTAGCGGGGTGACACGTGTCACCCTCCTAATGGCCCAAAATAAAACATCTTCCAAAATATCCACAATGGCCAAAATCTCAAAACAAAGCTGGCCCCACAAAATCAGAATTTCTCCCGGGCCCCACGTGACCATTTCCAAAAATAAAATTCCATATTTTTCTAATATTCCAGAAGTCCGACACCAAACTGGGAATCCAATTCCATTAACGAACCTTTTCCTTCACAAAACCTAAACTTTTCCGTGGAAAAATTACCTCTTTCTTCCTTTCCAATCTTTCTGTCAGATTCTCGCACGCACGCCGCATACATACCCGTGAACTACGGGTATAACATTCTTCCTTAGAAACATTCGTCCCGAATGTTCATTCTAAGTCTCAAACATACGCGCGCCAAGATAGTCTTCACTTCTATACTTACGAAACAATCCTGCCATACCTGGCCACAGAAAATACCTGCGCAACATACTTATATCCAAGTCTACGAGGAAACACCTCTAACATCACCACAAATACTCTTTTGTCACTTTGCCGCGAGCATAGCTCCGACGACTCCAACAAATGGTACCGCCGCATGCGATCATCAAGATGTCGTGACACTAACCTCTTACCACATTTCGACATCGCTTAGTTTCCAAAACTCGGTTACTATCTCTTTACGCGGCATCATTAATCGAACATTCTCGACGGATCTTCGATACTTTCCAACATAACAATACGAAGACGGACGATCGCTTCCTAAGTCGGACGGCATCATAACATATAAAGCAACTCGCCTATTCTTCACATGAACTCAAAAGGCCCAAAGTAACTCGCTAAGTTCCTTCGCTTTCCACAACTCGCCACACCCGTCCGGTGGTACTTTCAAGAAGACCGACCGCCAACTCAACTCTGCCGCCGCCGCCGATTATCCGCACGATTCTCCGAGCCGCCGTAACTTCTTCTAGACGAGCTTTTCCTATCCACATACCGGAACAAGCTCAACTAATCGCTCAACCTTGCCAACATCGAACCAATCGACCGCAACTTACACTTCTGCCTACAAGGCTTCGTAAGGCGACATCCGAACACCGAAATGGTAGCTTAAACGCCCTCCACAGAGACAACAATCCTCACAACTACCCCAAATCTACACACCGCCCGAGGGCGAACGCGATTCTCGAGACTCACCAGTCCTTAACCCCGCTCGTAAAACTTCCAAACAAAACAGCCGTGAACTGGCTCCACTGCTCGCCATAAGGTGAAGGTAGGCACCTGCAGCACTTACAACCTTTCTCGATAAATCAACATCGCCGAGTGAACGGCCCCGATCAAGAACACGACGGCTGCTTCATCGACCGACCATCGGTCGAACGATCCACGAACTCGCACGCTTAGTTAACTAAACTCGAGCCTAACACCCTCGTGACTTACCACAAGCGCGATCACCACAACCAGACCACCACCACTAAACATGCCGCTGGTTGACCAACGCGGCCTCAACCCGACCCGCAAGGCGCAAAAATACTATCTCCCGAAGGAACAATTTTACTAAACATGCCACTAAAACCTAGCGGCCTTCTTAGCTCAACTACCCTCTTTCATTTCATACCACTTGTGACCTATCCCAAACATAGCTCACGTGCACTATGCACCCGATAAGGATCAAACATAACACTACCACACCGCTATCGTAACATAGCACTTAAGGTATACTCACCTTGAAAGTTACCGCGACCTCGCCGCTCGCCCTCTCGCCCTCGTTAACCCGCCGATTCTTACGCTACCGCTGACATAAGCCCGCATACGTGCCATGCTCAAGCCCAATCAAGAATTACTCTTGCACAACCTCTCTTAGGTAGTCATCAAGACTCGCGATACATCGTATACTCTCCGTAGCCAAATCCATAGCTAGTAACAGGTCGCCATACCCATATTCTCTGCTCTCGGTCGTGGAACCGGCGTTCAAATATCACGGCCGCAGAGGAACCGCCGCCGTATAAACTTTACCGCTAGCGACGCCGCAGAAATCCCCGAACGAAGCACCATCCAAGGTGATAATCGGCTGCGCCCACGTGAACCCTCTCAACTCTACTCAGCCTCCTCGCCGCTTTGCCCTCCCGGGCCCGGTTGCTTACGCGAGGCATAACGATAAGTGGAAATAATTTCCGAGGGTCCAACTTACAACACGCCTCTAAGGCACGATCTCAGAGTGAGAAGAATAGAAACCAATCCTAAATACCCTATAGCCTCCTCGACATCGCGTGGTGCACAACACACCGATAATCAAGACTCATCGATACGGTCGTAGACACTTTCCGAGGATTAATCGCTCGATACCACTTTTGTCACGACCGATTCCGCCCGTGGATCGTGCCTTACCCCGCACCCTAGTGATACAACATCGAGTAATCACGAACATAAAACAATACAAGACATATTATGAAATATGAAACAATAACTGAGAAAACTTGCTTTTCTAGATAAATATAAATAACGACTTTTTCCAACATGAACGCTTTAATCCTTTTACAAACCCCGCCCACAACATGGCTGCACTTAAGAAATTATACGACAACAATGGCGGACAGTGGCCCCGCCATACCCTCGAATGTAAACACCTACAACAACAGGAACTATACCACCGATAAGCCTCCGAGCAACGAGCTTTACCAAACGCTGAATCGGACTCCTAAGAGCGAGGATCAATGATCGTGTACCTTTACTCGCAGATTGAACGCACTTCAAGGAGGTCAAGACAACAAATTTAGTACGTGAAACTAAAATATCAGAATGAAATCATAATAGTCTATAAAGCAGAGACATGTATGATAACCAAACTACGCTCACAATAATAAGCGCCATGTCAAGTCGAGACTCACGCCTCAAGTCATCACTCAAATATAACAACGGGTCTCACGCCCACAACATCAATCATGCCCGTGGAATACCTTCCTCACCGCCAGCTTTATGATATAAAAGCACCAAGGAACACACATGAACACCGTGTCCCACTGTGCTATAATAACACGCATGGTAAGTACGAAGGCATAGCCGACTACTAACACCTACGCATCAACAAGGTCATGAATCAGATCATAAGATCTGCTTGCACCGTCACATGATCAAAGCCACCACTTGCCCGCAGATCTAATGCGCGCTGCCTAGCCCCGAACTTTCCGCAGCCCGCATAGGCCAATCCGATCGCCCGCATGAGGTATAACCTCGCATCGAGGGTAGCTACTCCCTAGCCGCCCCGACTCGCCGTCCGCACGCCACAAGTGACCGCATGACCACAAGGGCCGTGATCCTAACTCGAACTCCCGCAGCTCGCATAGCCCTCGACCCGCATGAGGTAGTCTCAATCATAGGTCCATCGACCCGCCGAAGTCTACCCCAGACGGAGGGCGCTTAACCCCTAATCATCTCAAGAGATGAGTGATGTATAATACTATCATAACAAATTATCGTTAAACAACATAAGCACAACAAAGGAAAAACCCTTTACACAAACATCACAAGATACTAACACACGTAAGATCCTATCATGTTTACTTATCAAATCAACGAAAGTATTACAAGGCTATCACAAACCAACACAATCAAGTTATACACACAAGGTACTTTCTACTATATGCTAACAAGTTCTGGTTTTATCCCCAAAGTACTTCATACATTAACTCTTTAAAAGATACGCTACTTTCACAAAAGTCACACAATACCCGTAGTATATGAAAATATAGTGATTATCTTTCAAGTAAATCAAAACACTTCTCTTTGTAAAACTCAAGTAACAACATTATTTTCCAAACGCCCAAGTTTGCCTAATTTCAAATGTTCATGTTTCTTATTTAGAAAGGTTTCAGAGTTCATAGTCTTATTCATTTAAGAATATAATTCTCTTTAAACTATCCGAGAAACATAAGTCTTATATGTGAGTAGATATTCTTGTTTACAACAATCTTATTACAAAGAAATGCATGATCTAGAAAATATCATTTTGTCTCATCTTAGCTTCTATGCAGACGGAAGTTTCACCGGTTTTAATAATACTTAATCACAAAACATTTCTTTATTAACGCCGCAGTTGGTTTGTCGATACACATTCGATTTCCAAAATCAAGAAACATTCTTAAGACGTTATACCTAACTTTCCATAAAGCTAGTATAACTCTTAAGTTTTCAAAACAAATCAAGTATTACTTCTTCTCAAAATGATTCAAAACTCTTTTGAAATACTTCCATTCTTTATTAACACATAACAAGCCGCTTATAGTTCAAATCGCCACCTTTTAAAACCACATGTATTTTTCTTACCAACATAAAGCCGTTATAACCAACTTCCCATAAAGCCGTTATAACACTTTATGTTTTACACCAATCAAATACATTTAGTACACGACGCTCACCGCATTACATAGTTCACACATATCACGCTAGAAGAGATATAAGAGGTTCACATACCGCGACGAGTATCGACTAATAGCAAAACGCCCAAGTACTCCCAACCGCTTCGCTACTCCTAAGCCAAGTAGAACGCGCCACACGTAGTACTTCAACCTATAAGGCCACAAGGCGCTTATTAACATTTAGACCTTATCGCAGTAACATTCTACCAAAATTCTAAGAAGACTCTCCCCGCAACAGAAATCTCCTCCTCTAACTGGCCGCTACCAAGCCAACCAGGGGGTTATATATCTAACCCGAACGTACAATTCTACTCCACAAGATTACTACACAAGTTCATCAGAATACGCCTGGGCCGCTTCTTCAGCTTAAGTCAAAAGACATTGCCAACTAACCACGCTCGCTTCTATATATAGTATACTTCAACTATATATTCTAACAACATGTAATTTCCAATTACAATAGGACAAGATATTTACCTCGATAAGCCCATAATTATCCAAGTATAAAGTCGATCCCGGCAATCGCTAGCTCCAACTCCGAGCGCCCAACCCGCTTAAACCACCCTTAGAAGTTCTAACCAACTTCTACACAATACTCCAACTGACTATGGAGATTTTCCTGTGGTTTCGGTTTGTGGACTGACGGAAGTATAATAGTATATCCGGCTTTTCAGATAGGTATAACCTTAGAATACAACAAGGTATACTACTAAGGTAATTGGGCATTATAACAATACTTTAGAGAGTATTTCTACACCACAGGGGTATCATACGAAAGCAACTAGCAGTGGGTACACTCTCGCTAGCACCCTAGAGGGGTGCTCTCGCCACATGGGAGGCCCTTGGCCGAACTCAACACAAGTGGAGGGAGTAAGGAGAGCTTTCAAGACTTAGGCAAATTTATGGACGAAGAAGTTCATCAAAGTGAGGGTATTTATACTACAAGCCAAGGCCAACCAATGGCCAAGATCTAGCCAAGTGTACACAAGTGTAGGCCAAGATATGCCCAAGTGCCCCTAGTCCCTACTCCTTAAAACCTCACAAATATCTACCAAAAATATCTACCACTGACACCCCCAAATCGCCCAAGTGTCGCCACTTTGCTCACCAATGAGAGGTGCCAAGCGCCGCCTCTCGTTGGTCCAAAATGTTCCGCCTCTAAAAATCCGCAAAAATAAGAAAAGACATAGCCGGAATTTTCTCTCGCAAGTTATGTAAAACGCTTTAAAAACGACTCTAACCAAGGTGTCAGGCACAAATGCCATTCTACTAAGTTATTTAGGCGGGTGACACGTGTCACCCTCCTAATGGCCCAAAATAAAACATCTTCCAAAATATCCACAATGGCCAAAATCTCAAAACAAAGCTGGCCCCACAAAATCAGAATTTCTCCCGTGGGCCCCACGTGACCATTTCCAAAATAAAATTCCATATTTTTCTAATATTCCAGAAGTCCGACACCAAACTGGGAATCCAATTCCCATTAACGAACCTTTTTCCTTCACAAAACCTAAACTTTTCCGTGGAAAAATTACCTCTTTCTTCCTTTCCAATCTTTCTGTCGTATTCTCGTACGTACGCCCTCGCATACATACCCAGGAACTACGGGGTATAACATATCTACCACAACTTGCCCATCCATTCGGCCCTAGCCGCCCCTTCAAGTCCACCAACGAGAGGGTGCCAAGTGTTGCCCTCTCGTTGGTCCAAAACGTTCCGTCTCTCGGAAAAATTCGCAAAAATACTAAATGACATAGCCGAATTTTCCTTCGTAGCTTAGTAAAACGCTTCGCCGAAAAACGACTTAATCCAAAGTGTCAGGCACAATAAATATTTCGCCAGTGCCACCCGGGGTGACACGTGTCGCTCGATTCGCCTAATATTTCGCCTTCCGAAATATCCAAAATACCGGAAATCTCAAAACAAAGCTGGCTCCACAAAATCAGAATTTCTCCCGTGGCCCCACGTGACCATTTCCAAAATAAAATCCCAAAATTCTAATATAATTTAAGAAGTCCAAATACCAAACTGGGAATCCAATTCCCATTAACGAACCTTTTCTTCACAAATTACCTAAACTTTTCCGAAAACTCACATCTTTCTTTCTTTTCAAAATTTCACTTTCGCACGCACGCCCTCACATACATACCCCGCAACTACGGGTATAACATTCTCTCCTTAGAAACATTCGTCCCGAATGTTCCTTCTCAAGACTGATATCGATGAAGTTCCTCTAACAAGTTGTCAACGCCACACCGCCAATAAATAACACACGTTATCTTCCTTCCTTACTCGCCGTGTCTCTTCTCGAACACTTGAACTCTTCTAGTATAACGCATCACACTTCGCCATCGCCTGGCCTCAAAACCTTGGAGTCACCACCTCCAAACTTGGTCATCTCTAGCCGTATCCCCTAAGGCCATTCCCGGCCTTCACGAACGATTCTCGGTCGAACGCATCCACAAACTCATACGACGAGTCGCTCAAACTCGCCTAGCACCCTCGTGACTTACCACCGGCGACCACCCAGAATCTGCCCCACCTCAAATCGGTTACGGCTTGACCCGCAAATGGTCCTAAACCCGACCCCAATCAAGTACAAACTCTTGTTCCCGATTCGAACAATCTTACTAATTCACATCATGAAAGCTACCACTTCCATCTCACACTACCCACGCACTTATCACACAAATAAATCCCACGATACTACTCTGATAAGGGTCAAAATAAATCTTTAACTCAAGACGACCTTACCCCTAAGGTCTCAGTCGTGACATAGTCTAAGGTTCACACTTACCATGCCCCCATACGTATCCTCCCAACTAAGCATGCATTTTAACTCACACATATCACAATGCTATCCGCATAGCACACAATAATGAGATCATCATAACAAGCATACCAAAACTCTAGAGGGTTAAGGATATACCGGCTACCGCCCACTCTAATCATAGGCCCTCACTGCAGGCGCATAGTCAGAGGTGATGAACCACAGATCCTCGGCGTCGAGTCGTAACATCCGCGCTCCTTGGCCTGACAGCCTCGCAAAATGGCCCCGCTGGCCGCATGTAAAACAAACTCCCAATCTAGCACGACACTCTCCAAAATGGAGTCTACTACAATGGTCACAACGAGGTAGGTGGCTTCACCGTTAACACCCCGCTCGCCAAAATCAACCTCGAGCCCCGACCGCCTCAAGACGCGGAGGACCACTGCATCGCGGGGTATATAACTAGCTCGCCGAGGCGGTCCGCCTCGAAGCCACCAAAGCGACCCCGCCGCCCCGGCCTCTTCTCGCGATCTGTGTCATTCCGCCGACCCTCCGTGCCTCACATCCTAGTGCACGAGCTCGCACGCGGCAATGTCCATGCCCGGCCAAGAGAAACACCCGCACAAGATTCGCCATATAATCATCAAGCCCGCGACGAGCGACGCACTCCTATCCTCCATATTCGCCACTAGCGCAGGACATATCGAGCCAAAGAATCGAACTCGACATTGTACTCCCGACAAAGGCGCCTCTCTCGCCAAGAATAAAAATCGTTTACTGCGTCTCCTCATCTCATGAGGCAAGAAGTGCGCGAGGAAAGCCTCAAAACTCATCCCATACCACTGAGTGCATGCTCTCCCGAAAGCTCCCATGAATCAAACCAATCGATCAGATCACGCACCGATGCGTAACCAAAGGTCACGCACTGGTTTCAAGCCTCGATCACCCGCATGATCCGGTCAGAATCGCCGGATGAACTCCTCGCGATCATCCTCGTGCCTCACCCATAAAACTCAAGCGCTAACTCGTAAAGTCCCGTGAGCCTCAAACTATTCGCTTCGGTGAACCATCAGGCATCGAACCGAATCGCCAGATCCACTGCCTCATATCTCGCCACAACCTCGCCAATAATCGCCATCTCTCTGACCTATCTCCCGCCTGCATCGCGGACCGAGGCTCGTGTATCAGAGTCTCATCGCCCATCGCCGCGCTCTAAACTCGGTGCCGGGCGGCGCCGCTAAACCCGCCGCTCAAGCACAACTCGTATCGCTCGCTCGCGCTCGCATTTCTCAGATTCACTAGCAGCACTCGCCGCTTTGCCCTTCGGGCTCGCTGCTTTGCGCGAGGCATAATCGTAAAACGAGATACGCTGTAGGGTACAACTTACAACACACTCTAAGGCACGATCTCTGAATGAGAAGAATGGAAACTAATCCTAAATGTCTCGCAGCCTCCGATTATAGACGTGGTGCACAACACATCGATAATCAAGACTCTACTAGACACGGTTCAGACACTTTCCGAGGATTAATCGCTCGATACCACTTTTGTAACGACTGCCCGGCCCGCATCGTGCCTTACCCCGGCACCCTAGTGATACATACATCGAGAAAATCAGCTAACATAAAACATGAGTCATTTAACAAGAGATATAATAAATAAACAAAGCAACCAAAAACAAGCTTGCCTTCAAGATATACATAAAACTCCAATGCTTTAATCCTTTTACAACCCCGCCCACAATAGTACTACAGCACTTAAGATATACACGACTATGACGACAGTGGCCCCGCCATACCCCGAATGTACAAGAACCTACAACTCGTGGAACACCTACTAAAAGATAAGCCTCCGAGAAACGGAGCTTCAAATGCGCCAATCGTGATCCTATGAGCGAGGATCCACGATCGATGTACCTCTACCGCAGATGAACGCAGCCCCGGCGAGGTCAAGATAACAGTACCAAGTATGTGAAATCAGATAATATCAGAATGAAATCATACTAGTCTATATAAAGCAGAGACATGTATGATAACCAAACTACGCTCACAACATAAAACAAATATCACTCCAATATAACTACGGGTCTCACGCCCACCACATCAATCAGTTCGTGATTATGGCCGCATGCCCCTACATCGTGACGGTAGACATGTCCATGATGCAACAATAATACCAATGTCCCATGGCCACATGCCCCTAATTCCAGATCGTGTAGACATGTCCACGTGACCTCAACAACAAGACAAAGAATCCAAATGGAAGCATACCCGCGCGCACGATCGTGTCGTGATGTCCAAAGTGGAAACAATAAGACAACTTTCCAAACGGACGATACCCGCGCCACGCGATCGTGGTCGTGATGTCCAAAGTGGAAACAATAAGACAACTTTCCAAACGGACGATACCCGCAGCGCCACGATCGCGGTCGTGATGTCCAAAGGGAAACAATAAGACAACTTTCCAAATGGACGATACCCGCAGCGCCACGATCGTGTCAAGATGTCCAAAAAGGAAATCACAAGCGCGATAATCGAATGGAAACATACCCGCGCGCCACGATCGCGGTCAAGATATCCAAAGCGATTAACTACAAGACCTTAACCAAAATGGAAGCATACCCGCAGCGCTACACATCGTGGTCGTGATGTCCAAAGCGATTAACAACAATAATACTATCAACAGAACGCATCTGCGGAATTTCTCCGCCACCGCCGCACATCCAAGTAAGTTCTCAACTACCAACCGACTTCTATCGAGAGACGCGCAGAATACGTAAACACAACGCTTGTACAATAAAGGCTATCATCACAAGCATAGGCAAGTTTCACAACAACAAGCATAGGCAAGTTTCACAACAACAAGCATATGCAAGTTTCACAACAACAAGCATAGGCAAGTTTCACACAACTCAAAGTACTTTCATATTATGCCAAAGTCCGTGTTTTTAACCCCAAAGTACTACATACGTTAAGTTCTATTAAAAGAGATCCATTTCTTTTATAAGAGTCACCCGATACCCGTAGTATTAGAATGACCAACCCACCTTCCTTTTCAAAACCAAGTAACCACATTCTTTCCTAAGTTCCAGCTTGCCTAGTTTCAATTACTCAAGCTTCTCATTTTTCAAATGGTTTCATAGTTCCCAAACTTAATCACTGATTCCTTTTAGAACAATTGAGTAACATATGACATATACGCCAGTAGTTTATTCTGTTTATAACGATCTTATTACAAATTATGATCTAGAAAATGTAATATCATTTTGTCTCATCTTAGCTTCTACGCAGATTTGAGGTTTCTACCGGTTTTAATACAACACATCATTATTCAATACATTTTCCTTTATTAACGCCGCAGTTGGTCCTGTCGATACACATTCTCGATTCCCAAATCAAGAAACATTATCCCTTTAAAAACCAAGTACTCATTACTCACGAATGAGGTTTCACACAAACATCCTCGTTAAAACAAATAAGTTAAGTCTCTTATCTTATAAGATCAAGTCTCTTAACTTCTAACATCAAGAAACCATTTTCTTACCTACATAAAGTCGTTATAACCAACTTCCCATAAAGCCGTTATAACACTTTATGTTTTACAACAATCAAATACAATTAACACACGTGACGCTCACCGCACTACATAGTTCACACATATCATGCTGTAAGAGACGGGAAGAGGTCCACATACCTCGCGACGATTTATCGACAATAAGCAAAATGCTCCAAGTACTACAACCTTGCTAGCCCTTTCCACTCCTCGAGTAGAATACGCTACTCTTAGTACTTTCACCTATAAAGGTCAAAACGCCTATTAACCCCAAAACACAAGTTTCTATCTTTCTATAGAAAATTCAAGAAGACTCTCCCCGCAACAGAAATCTCCTCCTCTATCGAGGCCGCTACCAAGCCAACCAGTGGGTTTACACGCCTAACCTGACGTACAATTCTACTCAGAATACTACACAAGTCTACCGCAATACACCCTATGTAAATACAGTCAGCTGGGCTTTATTCTTCAGCTTAAGTCAAAAGACATTGCCGAATACTAAGTATAGTTCCATATATAGTATACTTCAACTATATATCCTAACAAACATGTAATTTCCAATTACAATAGGACAAGATAATTACCTCGATAAGCCCAAAATTATCCGAGTTTAACGTCGCTTCCCGAGCAAGGTTTAGCTCCACTCAGGCGCCCAAACCACTCCAAACAACCCTTAGAAGTTCTAACCAACTTCTACTCACATACTCCAACCAACAATGAAGATTTCTTAGGTTTCGCTGAGACTAAAAGGACAAAAGGTAGTATTTCCTGCTCTACGTAAAGAGATATCATAGAAATACTACAAGGTACAAGTGCTAAGGTATTTTGGGCATTATAACAATACTGGAAGACAACTTTCTACCATGTGGTAGGCCTGCCAGCACAACTAGGCTAGGTGAGGGTGTTCTCGCCATGGCCTCTTTCTAAGGGGGAGAAGCGGAGTTGGACGAGAGCAACAACAAGTGGAGAGGAGGGATTTCAAGACTTAGACAGCGAGGAGCGAATGAATAAGTCTTCACAAGGAGTGGTATTTATAGCAAAGCCAAAGGCCAACCAACGGCCAAGATCTAGCCAAGTGCTACACAAGTGTAAGGCCAAGATCAAGCCAAGTGCACCCTAACCCTACTCCACAAATCCTCACAAATATCTACACAAATATCTACCACAACTTGCCCATCCATTCGCCCTACCGCCTTTTTCAGTCCACCAACGAGAGGTGCCAAGTGTTGCCCTCTCGCTGGTCCAAAACGCCCGCCTCTCTAAAAATTCGCAAAAATACTAAATGACATAGCCGGAATTTTCCTTCGTAGTTTAGTAAAACGCTTCGCGAAAAACGACTTAATCGCAAAGGCCAGGCACAATAAATATTTCGCCAGTGCCACCTGGGTGACACGTGTCGCCCCGATTCGCCTAATATTTCGCCTTCTCCAAAATATCCAAAATACCTAAATCTCAAAACAAAGCTGCTCCACAAAACCAGAATTTCTCCCGGCCCCACGTGACCATTTCCAAAATAAAATCCCAAAATTTAATATAATTTAAGAAGTCCAAATACCAAACTGGGAATCCAATTCCCATTAACGAACCTTTTTCTTCACAAATTACCGAAACTTTTCCGTAAAACTCACATCTTTCTTTCTTTCAAAATTTCGCCAGACTCGTGACGCACGCCCTCACATACATACCCCGCAACTACGGGTATAACATATAGCTTGAGTTTGACTCCTGGCCGCATACGCGATACTATCGTGGCTAACATGGCCGATAGAGTTCATCGCTATGCATGGGCTAGACCGCTATACGATCACCGCTGTTCGGAGTAGCCCTTCACCAGAAACGGATATTGCCAGATACGCACTTATGCACGTGGATCGAGGACAGGAGAGAGAGGACCGACTGTGCCAAGGCCACCAAGAGGCTGTGGATGACAGGGTTCCGGTGATTTTCAAGCGCGAGAGCCTCAAGAAGAAGCAGCTAGGTTCACGCTCACCAAGACAGAGTGCTCCTTCCCGCTTTCATGAGGGTTAGATCACCGTAATTCGAGCCGGCCGAGCTCTGTGGCTTGATTCAGATACGCATACGGGTTCTAGACATGGGCCCCTCTTCCTCGTTGTTCACAGCAGCGCCAGATCACCACGGGAATGCTGCCGCCATCGTGCCTCGTTTCCGTGGCCGCCATGGCCATATGTCGAGGGATTGTCCTAGTAGGAGAGTTGCAGGAGGGATAGAAAAGTCTACCTGATCAGCCATGGGTTCTTCGCCTTCGCAGCTAGGCAGATGTTCATCCACCGGCAGCCGTCGGTCGCGCGAAGTTTCATTTTTAGCGTCCTTTGAACCGCCTATATGAATTCGTATATCTTCGCCCTTTACAGATCCGTATGCATGATAAGGTTATTTTATGTTTAAGTATCCGTAACTGATAATATCAAGTTATGTATGTATGTTAAGGAGTCAAGTATGAAAAGGTAACCTCGCTTGGGCTTACGATGGATGTATACGCGCGGGTATTAGGGCCACGGTGGCATTGTTGGTATGTCGGGTTGGGAAAGGAAACTATGTCGCTAATGATCAGTGTGACTCCGAAAGAACATTCGAGGACGTCTGTTTCTAAGGGGGGGAAAATGTTACACCCCGTAATTACAGGATATGTTTTAAGAACGTACGTAAGAACTCGCAAGTTGTTAAATTGTAGACTTGTAAAAATTTAACTAATTATGGAATTGTCGAAACGTATTATTGTGATTTAATGGGAGGCTTACACGTGTCACCCCCCTTATAGATGCCTTGGACGAAATTGGCATGGCCAATATGGTCATTGACAATAGTCCTAGATGGCAAGTCTTGCAAGTTGATTAGCTTGAGAAGTTTGACTAATTCAAGGTCCCACAAGTCTTGATATTTGTTAAGAGATCATCCAAACCACCCAATTGTTCACATCTTGACCCTCCATGTTTCTTTATAATACTAGTAGTAGTATGACTAGCTTAACACTTAGAAAAATTCGCAAGAATTGAAGAGCAAGAGCAAGAAAAATTCACAAGAATTGAACAGCAAGAGCAAGAAGCTCTCGGGTTCCCTCTCCTTCAAAAGGAAAAATTTTCGTTTCTTGTTCTTTAGGCTCCACACTTTAAACCAAGGTTCTTGAGGGTAGTGTAAGCATATCTCAATAGAAAAACCTTGAAAAAATAGTTTACTGTTAGTCGCAAAACGAAACCTATGGTCTTTCTAGGTTTTGGATCGAAGTCAAGGAAAGTTGTTGTATGGTTCTAAGGGTCTCAACGAGCGATTGAAGTGTCTTGGAGAGGTTCTAAACTACTAGGAGCGACTTCGATTGGAATTTGGATTAAGATTCGCTGAGGTATAATTTTGTCCTTTAATGTGTTACAAGATTATATATTTATATCATTGTTGTTAGCTTTACGTGTTGCTAGTACGGTTGATATGTAGAAGTTTATAAGGATTGTGGATTGATTGTAGCATTGATATCCTAATGTAATGGAAGCCGTGTTAAGTTGATTTCAATTTAGTCGCTATTAGAATCGCCGATGTTATTGATTTGAAGATTGTGGTAGTTTTAACCAAATGCGACTTGATATCATGTTATGATTAACAAATTGGATTGAAATGGAAATTTGATAAGTATTTGTACGGTTGAACTCTGTGGTCGAATTTGGACTACTTTCTAAATCGCGAGCCAATCGGGGCTGTTTAGTTATTCATTTGTATCGACTACCTTCTTTATTGTCATGAGCCAATCGGGCTGTTTGGTTATTGTATTTCGCCTTGAAAAAGGTGGCAAAGTGAGTAGAAACAAAGGAGGTGTTGTCCGATTTTCCGTAGAATTTAGCGACTTAGCACTTAGAATATTCTACGCTTGAATTAAGAGGTTAATGGACGATTGCGGGCCATTATAGGTCAAGTACTTTGGAGCCTTTTGCAACTTGTCGCTAGTCGTCGCGAGGTATGCGAACCTCATCTTTCTTTGGTACGATCCTACGATGAAATCTCCACGTGGTAGTATTTCAAGATTTCTTCTACTCTGTAGTTAAGAAGCATTTACATTGTCGAATCTAAGTTAAGAGTATGTTTAATTGTCCTAAGTCCTTACTAGGTCTTATGAGACGCTGTAAGAACGGTTAGGAAGTTATGAGATTTGATTTAAAGGCTATGTGTCTTGATTTGTTTAAAGTAAGTAAGTGGATTTTATGTTCAAAATGACTTGAATTTATATGTGAAAAGGGATTGATTTTAAAAGTGGAAGTTATATGATTTTAAGGAATAAATTACTTGGTTTTGGAAGGTATGGAACTTCATATGTTTTTGTATAAGTAATCGGGCTTTAAAGGAAGTATGTTACAGTTTGAAGACTAAGAACTTTGATTGTCTTTTAAGGATTATGAAGTTTTAAGCGATACGATTCTTTTTAAGTACGTATGTACGTAGTATCTTCGATCCCGCTTTCCTAAATGTTGTAAGAATGAAAGTGACATAAGTTCTCTAAAATAAATGGTTGTTATAATAGCTTTACGGGAAGTTGTTATGACGACTTACAGTTAAGTGAAAAGACGGGTTAAAAATGTTATGTAAGGAAAATACACCGAGCCTACGAATAGGCCTGACACGTTATGAAATACACCGAGCCTACGAATAGGCCGGATTACGCATGAGATACACCGAGCCTACACATAGGCCGGATTACGCCATATTACCCCGAGCCTTCACATAGCCGTTACGCTATCTACACCGAGCCCCACAAAGCGGCCGGATTATGCTACATGATTCCACAAGACACCGAGCCCCACAGCGGGCCGGATTATGCTACATGATTCCACAAGACACCGAGCCCCACAGCGGCCGGATTATGCCACATGATTTACGAGTACACCGTGTCCCGCAAATGGGCTTGACACGTTATCACGCATGGATAATCAAAGTAAGCTCCCAAATAAGCGTTCCTCCCTAACGGGCCGGATTATGTTATGTAAGATATGTGTTATGTGAAAAGACGTAAATAAACTCTTAAGTATGTATGTATGAATATGTCGTTAATTTTATTGAAAGAAGGAAAGGAACTGCTAATATATGATTGATTTCGTGAGTTAAAAGGACATTCTTTATACGTATACGATTTGGTTATTGCATTTTATTTCTGCTCCATACTCTGCACTGTAATCGACTTCTTCGGGGCCGCTCATGCCCGCAGTTATAGTACCTGTGTCGCGATCCTTGCTCTAGGATCTCTCGCTCGCTTTTTGGAAAGAAGCTCCTTTCACTCCGAGGCTTATCCTTTGGTACGGCTTCGTTATGGTAGACTTATGTACATTCAGTGGTATGGCGGCCCCGCCCCGCAGCTTGTAATTTAGAGGTCTGTAGTCACATTTTGTGGTCAGCTTTGTAAAGGAAAGGAGGCAATCGCTTGCATGTATGTACGCTCAGAAGGTAGCCCTATCGCTAACTCGCTGCTTTATTATCGTTGTTTTATTTTATAAGTTTCATGTATGTTCCGCTGATTTTCTCGATGTATACTGTAGTGGTGCCTGTGTAGGGCATCAGCCGCGACCCGGTCGGGTCGTGACATTTGGTTATTGAATTCGGCCTTGAAAAAGGTGGCAAAGTATGTAGAAACAAAGGAAGTGTTGTCCGATTTTCCGTAGAATTTAGTGACTTTGCACTTAGAATATTCTATGTTCGGTTAAAGGTTAATGGACGATATGGCCATTATAGGTCAAGTACTAAGTATAGCGATTCTACTTGAATGATGGAATAACTATCAAGGTTGAAGTACTTTGGAGCATTTTTCATTTGTCGATAATCGCCGCGAGGTACGTGAACCTCTTCCTTCTTTTGACACGATTCTATGTATGGAATATACATGTAGTACTATTTCATGATTCCTTCTACTCTGGTTAAGAGGTATGTGTCACGACCCGACCCGGCCGCGATCGTGCCCTACCCGCACCTGCTCTGTATACATCGAGAATAGCAATGAACATACACAACATAAACACATATGTAAACAATATACAACACAAGCTAACCGATAAGTGTCGCTTTCCATAATATAAACAAAGTCAAAAGTACAACTTACAACTTAGTTCTTACAGCCCAACCACATACGTGAATACGCACTTAGAATAATAATCAAGTGACAGGTCTCGCCATACCCCTCGAATGTACATATATCTACAACATCGTGGAAAGATCAGACTAAAAGAAAGACAAGCCTCCGAGAACGGAGCTCCGACGCCCGATAGTGATCCTAAGAACGTGGATCCGCCACTGCTACCTCTTTCCTCATGCAGATGAACGCAGCCCCGAGGAAGGGGGTCAGTCCACAATATGTACTAAGTATGTAAACTCGAAAGTACAGAATTACAACATAAGTTTATGTAAAGCCTGAGACATGTATGATAACAAAATTACAAGACACAAAGGCCTTACTAACAATGAGAGTAAATCAAGAGAATACTTACAACATCATAATAATAGCCTCGAATCAAATCATGGGTAGCGAACCCATAAAAGCAGTGGTATAACGCCTTGGAGTTCTTACCCTCATTTACACTCTTACCCCAAGCAGTGGTATAACGCCTGGGGTTTGCCTCATTTATACTCTTACCAAGAAGATAGTAACGCAGTGGTATAACGCCTCGGGGCTTACCTCATTTATACTCTTATCCTCGAGAAGGTGGTATAGCGCTGGGGTTTTCCTCACCGATACTCTTACCCTATCTCACAACCTACACATACAATAATTAAGCAAGTTAGCAATCCCCTAACTTCTTATTAGTCTTATTCATCTACACTCTCATTTTAGTTTACTTAAGGCACTATCATGTCTTTTATAAGAATCTGAATTTAACCCCAAGTACCACGACTTCTACTCCTTAAACAAAAGACTCATTTTAGTAGAAAGCTTCCAAGACACTAGTAACCATAGTATCAATTCCAAATTACATTTCAAGACCAAATACAATACCTTTAGAATTTAAAGGTGTTTCTAAATCAAGTTGACTCATTTTCTTATTAAACCTCGGCAATTGATACCTTAAAATCAATTTGCCTTTCATTAACACAAGCCATTTACCTTGCATAAAGTCAATACAACCAACTCCCATAAAGTCGCTATATTCACTTTATACCTTAGTCAAGTACATTTTCCTATCCAAGGGACTTATACGATTAAAACGACACAAGTATTACATACTTTAAAATTCTTCAAGTCCCTTATCTTTAACAAGACTTAAGACATCTTTAATATTCTCAAAGAAGTGAGTTAATCTCCTAACTCACCCGACTTGGCATTTCATAAAACAAGTAAAGAATGTCAAGTCTCAGACGCTCACCGCACTATATACGTGAAACTAGTCATGCTCAAAGATAGGAAAAGTTCTACATACCTCGCTTCGTCAAACCACTTGCCAAGTACAAAGTCCCGCCTGTAGTATGTCAACCTATAATATTCACAATACGCCTATTAAAGCCTTACTACAATCGTAGAATATCATAAGTGTTAAGTCTCTAAATTCTACGGAAAATCGGGCAAGACCTCCTTTGTATTTACTCACTTCGCCACCTTTTCAAGGCCGAAATACAATAACCAAACAGCCCCAATTGGCTCACAATTATATAGAAAGTAGTTCAATACAATTGAATAACTACACAGCCCAATTGGCTCACAATTATATAGAAAGTAGTTCAATACAATTGAATAACTACACACCCCAATTGGCTCACAATTATATAGAAAGTAGTTCAATACAATCAATAACCAACCAATACAAACTACATTCCAAATTCGCCACCTTGATTCAACAAATCCAATTCTTATCCAATTTCCATTTCAATCCAATTTAGTAGCATAACAAGATATCAAGTCGCATTTGATTATAATAACCATAATCCTTAAGTCAATACGCGATTGCTCTAACAACGATTAAATTGTAATTCAACTAGTCATGGCTTACATTACATTTTGGATTTCCAAGGCTATAACCAATCCATAATTCTTATAACCTCTATATAACACTTCATGCTCGCAACATACAAAGCTATCAACAACAATATAAATATGCAATCTGTACACCTTTAAAAGACAAGATTATACCTTAACGATTTTTAATCCAACTCCAAATCAAGTCGCCCTTAGTAGATTAGAACCTCAAGACACCTCCAACCGCTTGTTGAGACCCTTAGAACAATACCAACAATTATCCTTCAAAACTCCAAGCA
This sequence comes from Przewalskia tangutica, assembly GCA_029844215.1. Lineage (NCBI taxonomy): Eukaryota > Viridiplantae > Streptophyta > Magnoliopsida > Solanales > Solanaceae > Przewalskia > Przewalskia tangutica. Next base: position 28,542,741 of record CM056738.1, read on the forward strand.
AAACCTAGAAAGACCCTTTAGGTTTTCATTTATGACTAACCCAAAACAATCTTTTCCAAGATTTTTCTATCGAGAAAGGCTTACAATACACCTAAGACCCTTGGTTTAAAGCTGGGAGTGGAATGAACAAGAAACAAAAAAATTCTCTTCTTCCTTGTGGCAAACCCGAGACCCTCTATAGCTCTTCAAAGTTTTCAAGAATTTTTCTAAGTGTTAAGCTCACACTAGCACTACTAGTATTATAGTGCAAAGCGAGGGTTATGATAAGAACACATGGATGGCTAAGATGTAGTCTTACATTAAAATCAAGACCAAGTGGACCTTGACCTTAGTCAATAATATCGTTTCAAGTTGCAAGACTTGTCTTGCAACAAAGGTCAAACGACCCTTATGCCCTCGCTAAAAAAATCGCCCAAGGCATAGTAAGGGGGTGACACGTGTCGCCTCCCATTCGCCATAACACTACGCTTTCCGACAATTTCATAATTCGACAAAATTTTACAAGTCTCAAATCTTAACATTGTGAGTTCTTACTACGCTCTAAAACACGTCCCAAATTACTGGTGTAATAAAGATGTATGTTGATTTACTCACGAAAGGTTATGTCTGTTATCCTAAGTTCTTACCAAGTCTTACTGGGACGCTGGTAAGAGTCGTTAGAGGTATTTGGAGCCAAGTTGACTTCGCTAAGTTACGCACAAATGAGAATAAAATCGAACAAGCCACCGCAAATAATAAAGGAAAATGTAATGACAATCAATTGCTAAAATGAGTAGAATTCTCCATCCGCATGTAAGCTAAGATAAGACAAAATTGTATTACATTTTCTAGATCATGGCTACTGATTAAGATCGTTATAAATAAGTATAACTTATTCACAACGCACCAAAGTATATGTTACTTAATTTATAAGAATTTACGTATGAAGTTTTAAGACTATGAACCTCAAATTTTTAAAAGGTTAAGGGACTTTATTTTTCATGTTATGGACTTGATTCTTAAAGGAAGAAATGAATTGATTTAAAAGTATGTAATACTTGATTTGGAAAGTATTGATTTCTTGTCATTCTAAAGTTAAGAAACTTGTTTTCTTAAAAGTTAAGAGACTTCAAGTATTTTGAAAGCTATGTGATTTGAATTGAAAGTATAAGTTTCGCAGCTTATTATGTCAGATGAGTATAAGCGGTGCCTGTAGTAGGCACCGGGCCATGACCGGTCGGGTCGTGACAAGTTGGATATGCTCCCGCTATGTGATAGGGTCACGAGGATGCCAAGCCCAAGTTGGGTTAATCGTTGTACGAGTTCGTGGACGCTGCTCCACCTAATCAGTCGTAAGCGGCGCAGAAGAGCCTTAGCTGAAATTCAAGTAGCAAATGGCCAAGTTTGATAGTAACTCCAAGGATTCGAGAACATAACCAATATTTGAAATTTTGTACGATACTAAATAAGTTTGAAGTACGAAATTATGACAAGAAAAGGAAGGAACAAGTGGTTAAAAGAACTATAGTGATTATAGTTATAAGTAATAAAGCGTAGAGAAAATCATTTTTAGGCCATGAGTGAGGTTATTTGTGATGATACACATGCCTTAGGTTCAGAACACTCTCCATGTTCTCGTGATCGAGATGCTACTAGTATTAGAGTTTACACCTTGGTAAACTAAGCTAGCAGACATGTGTTCATGTCCCAACTAGTTCGTGACTATGCGAGACAGAGAAGGGAAGTAACACGGGGAACACATCGCTTAGCCGAGTAGAGTCCGATCAAGGATTCAGATAGTGTTAGTCCCATGACTTAGAATACGACATGTGACCATCCCTTTACGCGGAAAAAGAAAGTAACCTCTAAAGATCCCGCTTTTTATAAGATCAGAACCTTCGAAGTTTTGGAGAAGCGGACCGCTGACGGAAGGTCCATTGATATGTTTAAGTATGTTATATGGAGTCCATGTGTGGAATCGCTGGTCTTCAGGTGTATTGATTGACAGCATAGTATGTAGATCGTCGAGTTTGTATAACTCGACAATCGACTAAGAACATTCGGACGAATGTTTCTAAGGGCGGAGAATGTTATCATACACCTCGTAGTTCCGTGGTATGTATATGAGGACGCACGCAGAATACGACATTAAAATTGGAAAGGAAGAAGACGTGATTTTTTCGACTTAAAAGTTTCCGGATTTTCAGAAGGAAAAAGGTTCGTTAACGGGAATTGATTCCCAAATTTGGTATTCGACTTCTTGGAATATTAGAGGATTTTGGAATTTTATTTCCGAATTGGTCACGGGGCCCACTGAGAAATTTACTATTGTGGGGTCCACTTTGTTTTCAAAATTTTGGCATTACTGATATTTTCTGAGATGAAATATTTTGGATGAGTAGGAGGGCGACACATGGCACCCCCATGTGGCCCTATGGCCGAAAATAGGGGACACTTGACATTGGGGCTTTTTTCTTGGAGACATGTGGCTAGCCACATGTCTCAAAGTTGTGGTGGACATATGGTTGGTAGAATCCACACACACATGTACCCAATCTACACCATACACATGCTTGAATCTTGGCCATTGAATGTCATATAAATACCCCCTTAATTTGCAAGACTTCTTCATCCACTTAAACAATTTCCAAGTCACAAAAATATATTTCCCCTTTGTAGAGTTCTCGTCCAAACACCCCCCCCCCCCTCTTGTGAAGAATTTCTTCAAGTGTTGTTGTTATCCCAAATACCTTAGCCTAATATCCCTAGTAGTATTCTAAAGTAATCTCAATACTAGGAGCCCGAAAATACTACTTTATTCCTTTAGTCGCAAAATGAAACTCTGGGAAAATCTTCATAGTTGGATGAAGTGTTAAGAGAAGTTGTTTAGAAACTTCTAAGGGTTGCTTGGAGCGGATTGGAGCGTAAGGAATAGGAGCTAAACGTTGCTCAGGATTGACTTATAAATCTTGGATAATTTTGGGCTTATCGAGGTAATGATCTTTGTCCTTCTAATGTAATTGGAGATTACATATTGTAGTAGTTGTAATTGAGTATAAGATATATGGAAGGATAATTTAAAGAAGAGAATTGAACTGTATTTACATTGGACTGTATTTATAGTAGACTTGTGTAGTTTTACGGGGAGGGAGGTGTTGCCCGATTTTCCGTAGAATAAGGAACTTTATGCTTAGAATATTCTACGAAGTAGTCTAGACATTGATAGACGTATTTGACTATTATAGGTTGATACTCTGCGCGCGACATATTCGACTTGGCAGGTGGATTTAGCCGAGGAGGTATGTAATTCTTCCTATTCTCTTGAGCATGATATTTGTAAACTATATAGTACGGTAGACGTACGTGTGTGAAATGAATTTGGTTTGTTTTTAACATAAAGTGTTATAATAGCTTTATGGGAATTTAGTTATAACGACTTTATGAAGATAAAAGAAAGACTTGGCTTATAAACGACTTGATTTCTACAAGAGAAAAGACTTGAGAATTTGATGTTATAAAGCTCAAACTACTTTGAAAAGTATAATGGTAACTTGACTTTAAAAGGAGAAGTGATTTGGTTTATTTAAAAGAAGGTATGGAAATTGTTTTGGTTTACTTAAAATAATAGTTACTCCATTTTGGATACTACGAGTGTTAGTATCATGTGACTTTTGTGAAAGAAATGGATCTTTTTAAGAGAGTTGAAGATGTAGTACTTGGGGTTAAAACCCGATTTTTGGCATAAAATGACGATATTGTTATTGTTGTTATACGGACATGTCTACACCGATGAAGAATTCCGGCATGCGCTACGCGGGCGTTAATCACCCAGATATTGTTATTGTTGTTATACGGACATGTCTACACCGGCGAAGAATTCCGGTACGCGCTACGCGCGGTTAATCACTCAGATATTGTTATTGTTGTTACATGAACATGTCTACACCGGCGAAGAATTCCGGCGTACGCGTTACGCGGCGTTAATCACCCAGATATTATTATTATTGTTACATGGATACGCCCGCACCGGCGAAGAATTCCGGGCATGGCTACGCGCGGGGTTGATTACCTCAGAATTGTTATTATTATTACATAGACATGTCTCGCATCGATGAAGAATTCCGGCATGCGCTACGCGCGTTAAACTCCCGCCATATTATTATTGCATCCTCGATACGTTTACACCGATTGAGAATTCGGCACGCGCCATGATGCGCATGATATACATGTAGATATATATTACATCGCCGCCGCCATGAGGAAGGAATTCCACCGCATGATTGATATTGTGGCGTAGACCTCGTTATATTTGGGTGATAACTTTGAGGGCGCGAGTCCTCGACTTGATACGATCGCATATCAGGTAATCGTAGTTTGGTTATCATACATGTCTCATGTTTTATATAAACTGTTATGATTATATTACCGTATTTTCGCCACATACTGCACTTGTATCGACCTCCTTCGTGGGCCGCTCATGCCGCAGTAGAGGTACACCGATTGTCGATCCTCGCCATAGGATCACTGCTCGCGATTGAAAGCTCCATTTCTCCGAGGCTTATCTTTGGTATAGTCCTCGTCATTGTAGGTACTTGTACATTCAGGTATGGCGGGCCCCGTCCGCCATAGTTATTATAAAAACTCTTAGAGGTCCAGTAGTACTCGCAAGGTGGTTTGTAAAAGGATGTAATCGTCGGTTTATATATATAAATGCAGTAGCGGCCGTTTTGGTTAGCCTGTTTCTTGTATTATATTGTTCATATCTTTGAGTTTTTATTTTTGCTGATTTTTCTCTGATGTATTATCACTAGGGTGCCCGGGGTAAGACACCAGTCGCGGGCCCGAGGTCGGGTCGTGACAAAAGTGGTATCAGAGTAGTTAATCCTCGGAAAGTGTCTACGCATCAGATCTAGTAGAGTCTCGATTATCGCTGTCGTGCACCACACCTATAATCGTAAGGTCACAGGATATTTAGGATTGGTTTCATTCTTCTCATTCCGAGATCGTACATGAGTCGTGTTATAAGTCGACTCTCCGACGATTCTTTTATGCCGCTTATGCCTCCACGCAAGGCAACCAGGTCCGTATGGCAAGGCAGCAGAGGGAGCTGCGAGTAGAGCACAGAGGGTTACCAGGGCACATGCCCAGTCTTTACCTGAGGTGGTGCTACAGACGGCGAATTCTACGACGCCATCAGCCCCAGGAGAGTTTAGAGCAGCAGCGGTCTCTACTGAGGCCGCAGTACCTGAGACTTCAGTCCCACGACCCGGAGCCGAGGATATGGGTTATAAGGAGATGGCCCAGTTATTAGCCAGGATCGTGGCAAGGCATGAGGATAGGCAGGAGACAGCGGTTCCGGTTGTACCCGTAGTTCACCCCAGATCTAATAGCTTGAGACTTCGGGACTTTTTGAGTTGCAGCCCACCAAAGTTATATGGGTCGAGGACAGAGGTTGATCCTCAGGAGTTTATCCGACAGTTGCAGCGGATCATGAGAGTGATCAAGGCCTCGGAGACCGAGTCGGTAGTATTGGGTTCACATCGACTACGCGGATACCGCAATGATCGTTTGATTCACGGAGCTATCCCGCGAGAGCATGCACTTCCACCGCTTGGGACGAAGTTCTCGAGGCGTTTCTTAGCCAATTCTTGCCTCCACAGATGAGGATAGCTCGGGCAGATAGATTTCTGATGTTGATGTTATACCCCGTGGTTCGGTCCGACCGCTGTCGTGGTCTCAGCGGCGCGCTAAGACGGCGATTGTAGGTCACGCGCCGGAAGCAGGCCGCCCGAGGCGGAAATCGCGAAAACTTAAGAAAATCTGATCTTTCTTTTAAAAAGGCATGGGGGACAAGTGTCCCCCCAATCTGATTTTTGCACGATTATATTGACCAAGTCTTAAAGACTTGGTCATCTTTCATCTCTCTTAGAAAAAGCTCCTCCTTCTCTCTTAATTATTTCAAGCTCCTCCTTCTCTCTAAAACTCCAAGAGATATTCTAGCCTTAGGAAAATCTGAAAAGTAAAGGCAAGAAGGAAGCTTGGGGCTAGCTTCAAGGTTGTTGTGGTGGTGTTCTTAGAATAGAGTCTAGCAAATTGTTGGATAAATTTTGCTAAAGCTCTAAGGTCATGATTCTTCCTCTATTATTAGTTTTTAGTCTTGCATGTTAAGAAGAAAGTACTTGTGGTAGTAAATAATGCTATTAGAGTCATTGCATGCAAGAAATGTGGGTCATGAAGGATTTGGCTAAAGAGATATTATGAGCATGTTGTAGCCTACAAACTACTTTAGAATTGTTATGTATTATTATAACTTATGGGCAGAATTTTACACACCCAAGATTAGGTGTAATCCCCTTTGTGTCAGTTTGGATGTCGCCTTAATGAGGCGCTGAGTGTTAAAAATCGCCTTTGAAAAAGGTGGCAAAGTGAGTAGAAACAAAGGAAATGCTGCCCAATTTTCCTTAGGAATTGGTAACTTGAATTTGGAATTTCTACATTGAAATTAGAGGTTAATAAACGCACTATGATTATTCTAGGTTGGCATATTACTCATGTGAGTTGGACTTAGCTGGATCGACCAAGAGGTATGTAGAGCTTTCCTATCTCTCGAGCATGAATAGTTGTATCTATGTAGTACGATATACGCACAAGATTTGATAATCTACACTTGTTTTAAAGATATGATACTTGTTTCATTTCAAAAGTATAAGTCCTCGTCGAGGGAAAATGTATTTGACAAAGGGATAACGCTAATATAAGGACTTTATGGGAAGTTGGTTATATTAGTTTTCTTGAAAGGTTCACAAAGAAAGGTTTACTCTAATTAAAACAAGTACGTAAAGGATTTGAAACTAAGAAAGGTGAATTGATTTTTAGGCATTCGTTGCCTAAGGTTTTAAAGGAAATGGTCACTTGATTTAAGCCTACTATATTTCTAAAAGGAAATGTGACTCGCCTTGAAAAGAATAGTAACTCGATACTATGGTGAATAGTATCTTCGAATCGCTGTGATAAAAAGAGTTTTTCTTAAAAGTTAAGTACATGGTACTTGGGTTGAATTCTGATTTTCTATTAAAAGACATTTTAGTGCCTTAGGATACTAAAATGAGAGGATATATTAATAATGTTAATGAAGTTAGGATTTCTTAACTTGCTTATATTATGATAGGCTAGAAGGCTTATGTTGTGATATGATAGCCAGAGTGCTTATGTATGGTATGATAGGCAGAGTACTTATGTTATGTATGATAGTCGGATGAGCTATGTTATATATTTATTATTACTGGTAAACCCCGTTATTAACTATGCCATGGATTTGCTACTCATGACGCGAAAAGCGCGACGCTGACTCACGCGATCCCACTACGTGATCCACGCGGTGAAATAGTCCCACGCGAGTACGAGACGGTACTCACGCGGTCCACAAGATCCACGCGGTGAAATAGTCCCACGCGGGTGAAATAGTCCCACGACGAGGCTGATGACCTCACGCGGCCCACACGACCCACGCGGTGAAATAGTCCCGAGTAGGATTGCTTAATGATACTACGCGCAGGTACCCGCTTTGATCGCGAGCCTCCTATTTTTATGCTATAAGATTTATACTTGTTACTCTCATTGTTAGTAAGGCACAATGCAAGGAAATTGATTTTATCTATGACTCAAATTATTTTTGACTTATGATATTACTACGCATTTTCCGCTTTACATACTTGGTACGTCAGGTATCGACTTCTTCCTGGGCCGTGTTCATGCCGCAGTAAAAAGGTGGTAGATCCTCATTCCTAGATCTTTTACTCAGTCTCGAAGCTCCATTCTCCTAAGCTTGTTTTTGGTACGGATATTCCCCGATGCTATAGGTATTTTGTACATTCAGGTACGTGGCCCCGTCCCGCCAGCTTGTTATCTTTAGAGGTCCGTGGTCACATATATGTTTTGGGCTATAAGAACCAGCTGTACTACTATACCTTGTTTAAGTATGTTTTATGGAAGGCAAATTTATCTACCGCGTTGATGTTTACCCTTTTATAAGTTACGGTATGTATGTTCACGCTATTCTCGACATATACCGATGCGGTACCTGTAGGGTACCACGCGCCCCGGTCGGGTCGTGACAAAAGTGGTATCGAGCGCTTAGTCCTCTGAAAGTGTCCACAGATCGTGTTCAGTAGAGTCTTGATTATCGCAGTGTCGCGCACCACATCTATAATCGTGAGGTCGCGGATATTTAGGATTGGTTTCATTCTTTCACTCTAAGATCGTGCAATGTAGCCGAGTTATAGGTTGAACCTCCTCCGATGTTTTCCTTTATGTATCGCTTATGCCTCCACGCAAGGCAACCGCGCTCGTGGCGGCGCAAGGCAGAAGGAACTACTAGTAGGCACCGAGGTTACTGTGGCACGTGCCCACCCCACGGATGAGGTGTTTTGACGGTGAGTTCTACAACGCCGCCAACCCAAAGAGAGTCCGAGGCAAAGCACTGCCATCATCGAGACATCGGTACCTAAGCCTCCACCCAAAGAAATGCCTGTAAGCGCAGGATACGGGCTACGCGAGACGGCCCGCTTATTAGCCGTGATCGTGGGCTGCATACGAGGATAGCCGAGACGGCAGCTCCACTGCACCGGTTCAAGACAGAGTCGCTAGCTCGAGACCGAGGGACTTTTGAGTTGTAGCCACCGTAGTTTTATGGGTCGAGGCTCGAGGATGATCCTCGTGAGTTTATCCGACAACACAATGATCGCGAGGGTGATCGGGGCTTCAGACCGATTCGTGGTACTAGGTTCGTGATCGGCCGCGGACACCGCAGCTGGATCGGTATGATTCACGGAACCGCCCTGGGAGCATGCGCTCCACCGTTGGGGACGAAGTTCTCGAGGCGCATTTGGCCATTTCTTGCCTCCGCAGATGGCGAGGGCTCGCCGATAGATTTTTGACATCGAGACAGAGCCGCGACGGTTCGGGAGTACAATGTGGAGTTTGACTCATTGGTTTCAGATGTGCCCGCTGGTAGCGTATACGAGGACAGGTGCACCGCTATGTCACGACTCGATGATCACTTGGCCGAGAGTTGCACGGAGTGGCTCTTCACCGCACGACATTGCCCGCATGCAGCATATGCACTGGGTGCGAGGAACGCAGGGCCGACGGATCGATGTGTATCGTTAGAAGAGGCCAGACAAGCAGGTCCTCCGGTAGTTTTAGGGTAGACAACCCCAAAGAAGAGACCATATTTGCACCACACCGGTCCAGAGCGCCTCCACCATTTTCGGACGACAGCAGTATTCAGAGCGGACAGGTTCCGTGGCTTCGTTTCCATAGTGACCGTAGTTCCGCCGACGAGGCCACCTATGCCTCGTGTGGTCGATGTGGTGATCGCCATGGGGTGTCGTGTTCCTCCGTGAGCTTGTTACTCTGTGGCCAGCAGGCCATTTGAAGAGATTGTCCACCAGAGGCGCGGAAATGCTATGGCTCACCGACCGGCCTGGGCTGCTGGTCTTCATCTTCGCAGAGCGCGCCTCGAGGCGGTGTTCACGCCAGCAGCCGCGCAGGGTCGCGGCAGGGTTCTAGTTCCACGGTCCTCGTAACCGCATCTATGCTATGTCCACCGCCGACCGTGAGGCGCCACCCGGCGTCGCCAGTACATTATTGGTTTCCGTGATGATATGCTTTGATAGATCCAGTTCTACCTTGTCCTATATATCTCCTCATATTGCCGGGTAATAGTGATGAGCCCGAGTCCATAGAATCTTTTGAGGTGGCTACGCTAGGTGCTTCCAGGTAGCCGAGCGGTATATAAGGCTTGCCCAGGACTATAGACGGTCGCCGACTTCAGTGACTTGATAGAGTGGATACGACACTTCACGTGATTACGGGTATGGATCGCTAGCGCCTCGATATGCCAACGTGGACCGCAGAGAGGTTAGTTCGGTTCCGCTTCAAAGCGAGCCCGTTATCGAGTGGAAGGGAATCGCACGCCGGCGGTAGGTTTATTTCTTACCTCAAGGCTAGGAAGATGGTACGGGGGTATATTTACCATTTCGTTCGTATTCGACATCGAGAATGAGATACCGACCTTCACCGCCCGGCTGTTAGAGAGTTTCCGCACGATTCCCGCACGAGCTTCCGCATCCATCCCGAGAGGAGATTGAGTTTTGCATCGATTTACGCCAGACACTCGATCGATATCTATTCCGCCATACAGATTTACACCGCCGAGTTGGAATCAAGGACCAATTGAAAGATTTGGCGAGAAAGGCTTTATTATGCCAAGTGTTTCTCAGGGCGCCAGTGTTATTTGTAAAGAAGAAGGACGGGACGCCACAGATGTGTATTGATTACAAATGAACAAGGTAACTATCAAGAACATGTATCCTCCCCGTGATTGATGATTTGTTTGACCAATAGTGGTGCAAAGTGTTTTTTCAAGATAGACCGCGGTCCGGTTATCATCAAAAGGTAGTTAGAGAGATAGATATCCCAAAGATCGCATTCAGACCCTGACGGGTACTATGAGTTCAGGTGATGTCTTTCGTCGACCAACGCCCCAGCAGATTCATGGATTTGATGAATAGAGTGTTCGTGCCATTCGATATGTTCGTTATAGTGTTTATCGATGATATCTTCGTGTATTCGCGCACGCAGCAGAGCATACGATCATTCGGCGACGCATCGAGAGTCCTCCGAGACCGACAACAGATGCCAAGTTCTCGGCGCGAAGTTCGCCGACGCCGCGGCTTTCTTAGACATGTTATCGGGCCGACGGTATTCGGTTGATACCGCTAAGATGAAGTTAGCCAAGACTTGGCCTGCACTCCACTACACCGACGGAGGTGCGCAACTTTTTGGGCCTTGCAGGTTATTATCGGAGGCTTGTAGAAAAGTTTGCTTTTATTTCAAAGACTTTGACTGTCGACTCGTAAGGCTATGTTCCGCCGACGGATACTATGAGGAAGGTTTCCAGCTAAAGGAAAGTCGACGACCGCCCAGCCTTACTCTTCCGCATGGCTTAGATGGATACGTGGTTTATCAGACGCCGTGGTGGACGGATAAGCAAGGTATTAGCTTATGATCTCGACAAACCTTAGGAAGCATGAGAAGAACTATCCCACACATGACTCGAGTTGGCAGCAGCGATTCATGCCTCAAGATCTGAGACATTATTTATACGGAGTTCATGTGGACATTTACACGCACTACAAGAGTCTCCGCACATCTTCACCGTATGAGCCGAACTTGCATGCAGACGTGGTTGGAGCTACTTAAGGATTACGATGTTGATATTCGCACCACCCGTGGAAGGCCAATGAGTCGCAGATGCCCTTAGTCGCAGATCGACGGGTAGTTTGTCCGATGTTCACCGCAGAAAAGGGATACGGTCCGAGAGTTACATCACCAATGAGCCTGGGGTTCGCTTGGTTGATTCTCATAGTGACGAAATTGTTCGAGAGGTTGCCGAGTCTTCCATCGCTCAGAGGCGAAGAGGCGACATGAGGATCCGATTTTGGTACGGCATCGAGACGCAACTTCCGTAAGGAGAAGAGTCTATTCGAGGTAATACCACGGGGTGCAGATTCGAGGTCCGGCCATGTGTGTTCCCGATGTGATAGACTTCGCCACAGATTCTCGTGAGGCACACGTTGCTCGTTATTCTATTCATCCGGGTCAACTAAGATGTATCATGACCTCGACGTGTATTAGCGGATGGCCTAAAGAGGATGTCATGAATTCGTGGCACGCGTCGAATTGTCGCAGGTTAAGATTGAGCACCGGTTCGCTGGTCGCTGCAGTTATTGATATTCGACTGAAGTGGGAGGTGATAAATATGGATTTTATTACAGGCTACCTACCACTCGAGGAAGCATGATTCCATTTGGGTGATTATCGACAGTCGATTTAAATCAGCCCATTTTCTTCCAATAACGACGCTTCAACCGAGGACTATGCCGATTATATATTAGAGAGATTGTGAGATCGCACGGAGTCCCAAAGGTCGATTATATCGTATAGAGGAGCCCGCTTCTCGCTAACTTCCTGAGGTCTTTTCGTGGCGGATTAGGGACACAAAGTAGTCTCAAGATCGCATTTCACCTCGCATCGACGGACAGCCGAGCGCACTATCCGCATACACTCGAGGATATGCCGCGGCTTGTGTTATTGATTTCGTGGGTAGGGAGGATCATTTACCTCGTGGAGTTTGCTTACAACAACAGCTACCATTCCAAGATTCGACGGCGCTTTACGAGGCCTTATACTTAGGAAGCGCAGTCACCGATAGTCGATTCGAGGTGGAGAAGTTCGCTTAGTCGGGCCGCACTTAGTTCACAGAGTGGATAAGGCGCGGCTTATCCAGAGCGTTGTTGAAGCTCGTGAGTTGGCGACGCCGATGCGCAGATCATCGGCGCCGACACTTGGAATTTAAGATGTATTGGGTTTTTCTAGCGTACGCCTACGGCGGCGTACGAGATTTGGAAAGCAGGAAGCTAGCCCAAGGTACATCGGGCCGATCGATTGTCCGTAGGTAGGCGTGGTTGCTTATGAGTTAGATCTCGTCCGATTTGGAGGCGGTACATCCAGCTTTCCATGTGTCCACGTTGGAAATGTATCGAGATCCATCTAGAGCGCACCCGCTCACGATGTTCATGACAGAGGAGTTATCGATGAGGAGAGTCCCATAGCGATACTCGATCGACAAAAGTTAGGCGACTTCGACGAAGGACGCGGCTTCCACAAGGTCTTATGGCGGAACGGGAACAGAAGGAAATGACGCGGAAGCAGTGACGGCATGAATAATAAGTATCCTCACTTATTCCCTACACCTCCGTAACCCACTTTCCCGCTTGTTAGTTTTTATTTAGCAATTGTGCTTGAGTATTGTTGTGGCCGTGCGAGCGCCTTTTATTTGCAAAAGAGTAGTTAAGAGCGCCTACGCCAATTTGTGATTCAAGTAAGTTTGTAGGAACATTCGGACGAATGTTTCGGGCGGAGAATGTTATACCCCGTGGTTCGGTCCGACCGCGGTCGTGGTTCAGCGCGCGCAGAGGCTGGCGCGCAAGGCGGGTGATTGTAGGCCGCGGCGCCGGAAGCGGCCGCGACGCCGGAAGCAGGCCGCGCGTTTAAGATCCGAGGTCCGCAGAGTCGCGCGCCGTGGCGCCGGAAGCAGGCCGCGCCGAGGCGGAAATATGGCGGAAAACTTAGGAAAATCTGATCTTTTCTTTTGTGCATGGGTGGGGACAAGTGTCCCCCATCTGATTTTTGCATGCATTATATTGACCAAGTCTTAAAGACTGGTCATCTTTCATCTCTCTTAGAAAAAGCTCCTCCTTCTCTTAATTATTTCAAGCTCCTCCTTCTCTAAAACTCCAAGAGATATTCTAGCCTTAGGAAAATCTGAAAAGTAAAAGGCAAGATGAAGCTTCAGCTAGCTTGTCAAGGTTGTCATGGTGGTGTTCTTGCAATAGAGGCTAGCAAATTGTTGGATAAATTTGGCTAAAGCTCTAAGGTAATGATTCTTCTATTATTAGTTTTTAGTGTTACATGTTAAGAAGAAAGTACTTGTGGTAGTAAATAATGCTATTAGAGTCATTGCATGCAAGAAATGTGGGTCATACAAGGATTTGGCTAAAGAGATATTATGAGCACGTTGTAGCCTACAAACTACTTTAGAATTGTTGTGTATTATTATAACTTATGGGGAAGAATTTTACACACCCAAGATTAGTGTAATCCCCTTTGTGTTGGTTTCGATGTCGGGCCTTAATGAAAGGCTTGAGTGTTGAAAATCGCCTTTGAAAAAGGTGGCAAAGTGAGTAGAAACAAAGGAAATGCTGCCCAATTTTCCTTAGGAATTGGTAACTTGAATTTGGAATTTCTACATTGAAATTAGAGGTTAATAAACGCACTATGGTTATTCTAGGTTGGCATATTACTCATGTAGTTGGACTTAGTGCTGGATCGACCAAGAGGTATGTAGAGCTTTCCTATCTCTCGAGCATGAATAGTTGTATCTATGTAGTACGGTATAATGCACAAGATTTGATAATCTACACTTGTTTTAAAGATATGATACTTGTTTCATTTCAAAAGTATAAGTCCTCGTCGAGGGAAATGTATTTGACAAAGTGGATAACGCTAATATAAGGACTTTATGGAAGTTGGTTATATTAGTTTTCTGAAAGGTTCACAAAGAAAGGTTTACTCTAATTAAAACAAGTACGGTAAAAGATTTCAAACTAAGAAAGGTGAATTGATTTTTAGGCATCGTTGCCTAAGGTTTTAAAGGAAATGAAGTCACTTGATTTAGAAGCCTACTATATTTCTAAAAGGAAATGTGACTCGCCTTGAAAAGAATCGTAACTTGATACTATGGTGAATAGTATCTGAATCGCAGATAAAAAGAGTTTTTCTTAAAAGTTAGTAGTACATGGTACTTGGGTTGTATTCCTGATTTTCTATTTAAAGACATGTTAGGCCTTAGGATACTAAAATGAGAGGATATATTAATAATGTTAATAAGAAGTTAGGGATTTCTTAACTTGCTTATGCTATGATAGGCCTAAAAGTGCTTATGCTGTGATATGATAGCCAGAGCGCTTATGTATGGTATGATAGGCCTGGAGCGCTTATGTTATGTATGATAGTCGACGAGCTATGTTATATATTTAGATTATTACGGTAAACCCCGGTTATTATCTATGCCATGGATTTGCTACCCATGACGCGAGCGCGCACTTGCACTCACGCGATCCCACCACGTGATCCACGCGTGAAATAGTCCCACGCGAGTACGCGACGGTACTCACGCGTCCACAGATCCATGCGGTGAAATAGTCCCACGCGGTGAAATAGTCCCACGACGAGGCTGATGACCTCACGCGCCCACAGACCCACGCGGTGAAATAGTCCCGTGAGTAGGATTGCTTAATGATACTACGCGAGGTACCCCGCTTTGATCGCGAGCCTCCTATTTTTATGTTATAAGATTTATACTTGTTACTCTCATTGTTAGTAAGGCACAATGCAAGGAAATTGATTTTATCTATGACTCAAATTTTATTTTTGACTTATGATATTACTACGCATTTTCCGCTTTACATACTTGGTACGTCAGGTATCGACTTCTTCCTGGCCGCGCTCATGCCGCAGTAAGTGAAAGCAGTGGTAGATCCTCATTCCTGTGGATCTTACTCGTGTCGAAGCTCCATTCTCCTAAGCTTGTTTTTCGTACGGATATTCCCGACGCTATAGGTATTTTGTACATTCGTGGTAATGGCGGCCCCGTCCCGCCACGCTTGTTATCTTTGTGAGGTCCGTGGTCACATATATGTTTTGGGCTATAAGAACCAGCTTGTACTACTATACCTTGTTTAAGTATGTTTTATGGAAGGTACTTATCGCTGCTGATGTTTACCCTTTTTATGTTATGCGTATGTATGTTCCGCTATTCTCGACATATACTGATAGGTACCCCAGGTACCGCCGCGCCCCGGGTTGGGTCGTGACAAAAGTGGTATCGAGCGCTTAGTCCCCTGAAGTGTCCACGCTAGTCTTTTGTCCCGCTTTTGTACATATAAGTATCAGACAGGATATTTTTCCTTTCTATTGAGTCAAAGTGGTTAAAATGGCCAAACGGCGAAAAGAGCTAAAAGAGGGCAAAAGAGAAGACGCCGAAAAACAGAAAGTGGCGAACGAGGGTAAATCGCATCAGCACCGCGCCCCGCAGCTTAAAAGCGTGGCGCGCCCACTATTCAGAGGTCGCAGAAGACTGGCACGCGCGCCTCGCATGCCAGATGCAGGCGCGCGCTAAACATCCGGAAGTTACAGAGTTGCAGCGCCGTGGCGCCTCGCATGCCAGATATCGGGCATGGCGCCAAAACACACGACGGATTGCATAACTTCCGTCGACTGAAGGAAAAGAGAGAGGCGGCCTTATAAAAGCGAGAACCCTAGGCGCTTTTAAGTTCCCTTTCTTGCACAACACAAGACTTTTGCTCGAGATCGATAGCATAGTTTAGTAATTTCTTTTCCTTTCTTGTTTTATTTCTATTTTGTATGATGAACATGGAATTAGTTCTCGTCATGTCAATGACTAGAACTAATTCTCTTATGGCTTTCCATGTTGAATTGATAGAGACTTATTTTATAAATTAATGTATGATTATGGTTTTTTTTCTTATGAGATCTATCCAATAATTGAGTTGAATTCTGGTAATTAATTGACAACTAATTATCACTATATGATTTCTAATCGATTCAAAGGGGATTGTGAATATGTAAGTCTGGTAGACATTCTCGATCGGGGATTAAAATACCTCAATTATTTACGTAGCGCTGATGCAGAGGCTTAACAACCCTAATTTTGCGCATCAGGCGTGACGGCCAACTAGGTTTTTGTTCTTAATCCTCCTATAGAGTTATCCTTATCACCGAAAGGTAGGTAAGGTGCGATCAGTCGGGTGTTTATATAACTTAACGGAGTATAAAATGATTTCAGAACCCGCTTTCTCCAAAAGAAGTTAATATCATAAGTTAATGCATTAATAAGTAGCATAAGTGATAGTAAGAATACATGGAAGCCCTATTCTCATCACCACCGAAATAAATCTTTATATTTAAATAGCTTGCATAATTCTTAGTTATAAACAACAAATCAATTATCAACGCACCAAATAGATACTAGAAAATAGATAGTCGTAATCAACCCTAATCCTCGTGGACGATATTCTCATATCAAGACTATACTATTTGTCACGATAACGCACTTGCGCTTAAAGTGTGTGCATCTTACCGCGCATCAAGTTTTTGGCGCTGCTGTCGGATTAGGCATAGTTCAATATCAAATTTATCTATTTTTAATTTCTAATTTGGTTTTTACTTTGTTAATTTTTATATGTTTTTATTTATTCTATTTTATTTTATTTTTTTCGCTTTATGTATTTATTGTGTGAAAACAAGGGTGTCGTGATCCGTTGTTGGTTTTGATGATCTCGTGATCCTCAAGACATGGATTTCATCAATATGATCGAGCTCCAACCATAGAGGAAGAGAGAGAGAGGAATTATGGTAAGTCATACTGGGCCTCACTAAGTATCAAGCGCAGCTCATGGACTAAATGAGATTGGCCATAAAGAAGCTCGAATCGCAACAGGATAACTCACAACATTTTTAACAATAACAACAATTTGAGTGAGCTAACCAAACCCAACTATCGAGGAATCGTGAGATAGTTGGTAGAAAAGGAAAAGATTGCAGAGATCCAATTATTTACCTTCGACTCAGAGAAATCCTTTTCTCGCACCTATTACGTAAGAACCACCACTAGCTATCACTACTGATCCCCAATTAGAAGCCTATACCAGCAAGGGTACCCCTAGAGTTGAGAGATGTAGAGAATTTCACTGATTCCTACGTTATAAAGCATAAAAGACAAGCCCGCCTTGTGTACTGGGGATAATCAGATGTTTAAGGTTCTGGTCGAGCAAATAGTTATAGGGAAATTGAGACCTATAGCAATAAATCGCGAATTGCAAGTAGTTCGCAGGCGGTCCAATGAGCACTGCATCTGCTAATTGCGTCCGCTAAAAGACGTTAAAGATAACGCTTGTCGAGGCAACCCAACGCTTTCAATTATGTTATTTTAATTTCTCGCTTTAGTTTATTTTATAAGAAAGCCTCACGGTCTTGGGGTCTTGTGTTTGTGCTGATTGATGTGCAGTGGAAATAAATCAAGGGCGAAAATCAAGAAAAGCCGTAATTTCTGCAGCGTAGCCACGCGCTAAGCGAGCAGGGCGCGCGCCAAAAATTCCAGAAAATTTGCCAAATTTAGGCGCCGCGCCTCGAATAGGGCCGCGCGCAGAAATCCCGGCGAGCGCATAAGTTTGGGCGCCGCGGAGCCAAAAGCTGGCTGCGCTGGCCGGGAATCCGTAACTTAAAACGCCTAATCGATTTTCCCCAAATCCAATTTCAAAAACCTAACCCTTCCTCTCCAAAAACCCACGAAATTCCGAAAAATCGCCCACAAATCCTCCATAAATCCAACCCAACCACAATCAAAACTCTTAAATTCATAAAAATCCTTAACTATCTCAAACAACAAAGCTCCATTCCATAGCCTCAAACCACCAATTGAAACAAGAACAAGCTTGAATCTTCTCATAAAAAGTTAATCTTTTCTCGTTTCAGTCCTTTATCAAGTCACAGGAGGTAGTAGTTTGAAGGAGCATTGTAGTCAAGGAGTTGGGCATCAAAAGTTGATTGTGAAGTTTGAAAAAGAGTAGAAAATGAGTGTGGGTAGTGGTAGAAAAGTTCAAGTCTGGGGGTGTCAGGTTCACGCTAGTCAGAGATTGTGTAGAATCCTTTGTGCCACTAAATTGAAAGCTCCTTAAACTATTTTAAACCATGGCCACCAGGAAGAGAAGAGGCTCCACATCCACCCCAACCCCACATTACGATCATATTAGGTTTGTGAGCTACAAGTTTCCAAAGATACAAAAGCTTCGACACTGCACTCCATAATACTGTAGTGGGAACGGACTACCGCAGGAGTCATACGGGAGGAATATGTTTACGAGCCCATCCGGCTATGATTGAGTTAAGGGGGTGGAGGAGATTCAGAACTGAGAAGATAGCACCAAGGAACACAACAATGGTGCGTGAATTTTATGCCAACCTTCCGAGAAGTGGAAAGGGATGCTTTGTTAGGAGCTTATGTGGTCGTGACAAACAGAGAATGTAAATTCACAATCAAGACGGCTGATGTTGAAGAAAGAAGTGATTGAATCACTTTAGAACACGGTCTGAAGACCGACCACATCGATCGGAATGCCGCTGCAGATACCGCGAGCTACCATGGGGCTGTTTTTGATATTCGAAGAAATGGATCAAGAGCACCGAACAGTGTCAATTCAACAAAGTGGCCAAAGGTTATTATATTTCGTCAATACCGCACGATTCCATCCACACACTTCACCAGAGTGCCAGAGGATAGGATTAAACCGTATATGGAATTATGGCGAGGAATGACGATTGACGCTGGAGAGAAATAGTGCAGAGCATTGAAGAAATCAGCAGGTTGGTGACAACAGGTGGATTGGGACACGGCTCTCTTATTACCGCCTCCGCCACACGAGTGCAAATCCCAAGACTACCCACTCGACACTCATGAGAGAAACCAACCGCCGTGTCCCGGGATAGTGCACTCTTTCCTGCACTCCAAGCCCCAAAGAGCATTTAAGAGTACCAAAGAGAGCAGAGGCCGCCACGGACGAAGACGAGCCCAAATAGGCTCAATACGAGGCGTGACCCAGCCACCGCCAACCACAGAGCAGTAACCTCCAACGCCCACGATGGAGCAATTGTTTCAAAATCGATGAGGATGATGTAGACCTTGGATACAAAGAGTACAAGGACAGCAAGAAACAAGGCAACAAATCAACGAGCCGAGTTCCTTGTTCAACCAATGGTCGATGCATTATCCACCGCCACCACCACCATTTTAGCCAAAGTCTGTAAGTCCTATTTCTTTTATTTTTCAGTCTCGCACACATCGGGACAATGTGATTTAAGTTCGGGGGTGTTTATTTGTGTTTTATTTTCTTTGGTCATGTTATGTTTTAGTTAAGTCTTTTTATTGTTTTATGTTTATTTTGAGTCACCAAATTTTTTTCTTTTTGAGTCATAATTGTCTCACAAAGATCATGTACGTCAGAGTCGCTAGAAACACCTAGTGAAGTAAGGTGGAATAATGTAACTAATTGAAGCAACTATCTAAACACCTGTTAGATATGCCAAAACTCACGTAATCCTATTCGAGTTTCGCTGAGTTATGCATGCTAAATGATAAATACTTATGTGTTATGATTGCTTGCTATTTGAGGCAAAATAGTTAGGATATGCATGCTAGGGATATGACTCAGGCATTTCTTTGATAGCCAATTCTTACCATTCTTTTCTATCCCGTACTTTAAAAATATCCCTAGTCAGCCCCATTGAGCCTAAATTTGAAACTTCTTCTTTGACACCCTATATTCCCACAAATTGTACCATAAGTGAAAATATGAAATAGGGAATACATCAGGTTAAAAAGAGACAAAAAGAGTGAATAAGTCTGCAGACCACAATACAAAAGTAATAAGAAATAGGCAAAAGCCTAAGTTTGGGGGTGCTTGTCATTATTATATACTTCACTCTCCCAAAACAAAAGAGGGGAAAGATAGAATCGAAATGAAGAAAAGAACAAAAAGAAAAAGGAATTATCAAAAGTCAAGAGCTTATGGTACACGAAATGAGCCTAAATTGCCTATTTTTACCTACCTATACCTAAGCCTACATTACAACCCTTAAAGTCCTGAAGATCTCTTCTATGCATATCCAAGATTAGTGGAGAATAGCAAGTAAGCATGCCATAGGAATTCTTGAATTTATATGCATAATTTAGTATATTGACTTCCATCAAAGCATGATAAGTATGAGTTTGCGAAATATCTAGCTTAATGTATAAATTTCATGCTATATGTTCCTCGCATATTATTCTCGCTAGCCTTCATGTTTTTCTAGTTAACACTTATGCAAAGAAAAGTGATCAATGGCAATGAGTCTTTTATTTTTTCGCTCTTTGAGTCTTTTATTTTATTTCTTTCTATCTTTGCTCGAGGCGAGCAAAGGTTAAGTTTGGGTATTTGATCTGTATTTTATATACACCTTTTGAGTCAGTTTTAGTTAGTTTTTTGTCCCGTTTTATACATATAAGTGTTGTATTAGGATAGTTTTCCTTTCTATTGAGTCAAAGTGGTTAAAATGGCCAAATGGCGGAAAATGAGCTAAAAGAGGGCAAAAGAGGAGATGCCCAGCCGAAAAAGAGAAAGTGGCGAACGAGGGTGAAATTAAACCAGCGCCGCGGCTTCCCGCAATAAAAGTGTGCCGCGCGCCCACTATTCAGAGAGGTCGCAGAAGACTCCGCACGCGCGCCGTGCATACAGATGCAGGCGCGCGCCAAACATCCGGAAGCTACAGAGCTGCAGGCCGCGCGCCTCGCACAGCAGATATCGGGTCGCGCGCCAAAACACCCGACGGATTGCAGAACTTCCGGCCGCGCTGCTCGCAGGCTGGGCGCCGACGCGAAAATTAGGTTTTTGACGAATTTTTGGGCCAGCCCAAGGAAAAGAGAGAGGCGTTTTCACTTATAAAGGAGAACCCTAGGCGCTTTTAAGGGTTCCCTTTCGCACAACACAAGACTTTTGCTTCGAGATCGATACCATAGTTTAGTAATTTCTTTTCCTTTCTTGTTCTTTATTTCTATTTTGTAGGATGAACATGGAATTAGTTCTTGTCATGTCAATGGCTAGGAACCAATTCTCTTATAGGCTTTCCATGTTGAATTGCTAGAGACTTATGTTATAAATTAATGCACGCTTATGGTTATTTTTCTTATTGTGAGATCTATCCAATAATTGAGTTGAATTCTTGGTAATTAATTGACAACTAATTATCACTATATGATTTCTAATCGATTCAAAGGGGGATTGTGAATATGTTGTAAGTTGGGTAGACATTCTGGATTGGGATGAAAATACCTCAATTATTTATGTAGGTTGATGCAGAGGCTTAACAACCCTAATTTTGCGCATCAGGCGTGACTGGCCAACTAGGTTTTTGTTCTTAATCCTCCTATAGAGTTATCCTTATCACCGAAAGGTAGCTAAGGCGCGACATCAGTTGAGTGTTTATATAACTTAACGGAGTATAAAATGATTTCAGAACCCGCTTTCTCCAAAAGAAGAATACCATAAGTTAATGCATTAATAAGTATAAGCGGATAGTAAGTAAACATGGAATCCCTATTCTCATCACCACATAACTAAAATCTTTATAGTTAAATAGATTGAATAATTCTAAGATATAAAAAAAAAATCAATCATCAATACACCAAATAGATACTAGAAAATAGATAGTTCGTAATTGAACCCTAATCCTTGGGACGATATTCGGCCTTATCAAGACTATACTACTTGTCACGATAACGCACTTGCTAAAGTGTGTGCATCTTACCGCGATCAAAGCGCTGGTCAACCCGAAAGACATTACCCGAACTCATAGTGCCCGCATCGGTCCCGAATGCGCTTTCGGATATACGCCTCTAACTCGTGACTGATGGTAACCAGATCGCAGTCTATCTTGGAAAAGATCTCGCACTCGCAATCGTCAAACAAATCATCAATCCCGGGAGGGGATATCTGCTTTTGATAGTTACCTGTTCACCGCTCAGAATCAATACACATACGCAGCTGGCCCCATCCTTCTTCTTTACAAATAACACTGGTGCTCCCCAGGGAGAAACACTTGGCCTAATAAAGCCTTTCTCCAGCAAATCTTTCAGCTGGTCCTTCAATTCCTTCTACTCGGCAGGTGCCATCCTATATGGAGGAATAGATATCTACGAGTGTCCGCGCCAAATCAATGCAAACTCAATCTCCTCTCAGAGGATACCCTAAGCTCGCTCAGAATACGCCTGAAACTCTCTAACGACCGAATCGATCAAGGTCCGTACTCACCTCGATTTAATACCCAACCATATGGTAGATATACCCTTTCCGCACCATCTTCCTAGCCTTGAGGTAAGAAATAAACTTACCCATCGGCGCCGCAGTATTCCCCTTCCACTCGATAACTAGCTCGCCGGGAAACTGGAACCGAACTAATCTCTCTCTACAATCTACATGGGCATAGCAAGACGCTAGCCAATCCATACCCATAATCACATCAAAGTCTGTCATATCCAACTCTATCAAGTCGCCAGAGTCCGACGATCGCCTATAGTCACCGGGCAAGCCTTATATACCCTCTCGCCTACCATCAATCACCCATCGCGTAGCCACTCAAAAGGTCTTATGGACTCGCTCTATCCCTATTCTACCGCAATATGAGGAGATATATAGGACAAGGTAGAACTCGACCTAGTCTCGACAGGCCCGCTTCTCAAACCGCCTGAGACCTCGCTGCTCGCCTCTTGGCCGGGCCTAAATCTAACTGGATCCCGCTCTCTCGCCTCAATCCTCGCGTATGCTCGCATCTCCGCAATATCCATCCTCGCCAAGAGCCACCCCCAAGCATGCAGTAATCATATGACGGTCTAACCCCATCACATATTGATGAACCCTGTCTGCCATTTCCGCTACAATGGTGTGCGCATACCTGACCAAGGAGTCAAACTCTAGGCTGTACTCTCTGATAGTCCTCCCGTCCTGCCTCAAGGTCAAGAAGCTATCTACGCGGGCTCTCCTCATCTCAGGAGGCAAGAAGTGATCCAGGAAAGCCTATGTGAACTCCTCCCAAACAGCTGGAAGAGCATCCTCACCTCTCGACAATACCCATGACTCAAACCAGTTCAACGCAATATCGCGTAACCGGTAAGAAACTAGTATAATGCACTGGCCTCCGATGCCCTACACTGCATGGTCCGCAGAATACCGACAAACTCCTCGCGATCCTCCTCAAATCTCAACCATAGAACTCGTGGTGACAACTCAGAAATCCCAATCCAGAACCGCTTCAGGGTTCGCCGCCGCCTCTGCTAAGGCCGCTCGCATTATGCTGGTCAAGAATCGACCGCTCTCGTAATTCTATACTCGCACTTCGATCGTGGACCGAGGCTCCGGCATCATGTCTCGTGAGCCGCCACGCCAAATTGCTGGGCCGGGCGACGACGGAACTCGCCGCCTAAACATCATCTCTCGTAAGGATCGCTCAGGCTCTCGTGACTCCGGCCCCACTAGCAGCTCCTCGGCCGCTTTGCCCTTCTCGGGCCGCTGTTGCCTTGCGTAGAGGCATAACTGATACATAAAGGAAAACATCAGAGGAGGTTCAACCTATAACTCAGCTCTATTGCACGATCTTAGAGTGAAAGAATGGAAACCAATCCTAAATATCCTGCAGTATCCTGATTATAGATGTGGTGCACGACACACCGATAATCAAGAGTTTACTAGACACGGTCTGTAGACACTTTCTGAGGACTAACTGCTTTGATACCACATTTGTAACGCACTGACCGGACCGCGATCGTACACTATCGGGTACCCCGCCGTATACGCCGTAGAATAGCAAATGGAACATACATAACACATAACTTATAAAAAGGTAACATCACTGGCCAGCCGATAAGGCTGCCTTCCATAAAAAACATACTTAATCAAAAGTATAGCAGTACAACTGGTTCTTATAGCCCAAAACACATATGTGACCACGCACTTAATGATAATAAACTGGCGGACAGGGCCCCGCCTTACCCCTGAATGTACAAAATACCTATAGCATCAGGGAATGTCCGTACCAACAAACAAGCTTCCGGAGGAATGGAGCTTCTAACACCGGAACAGTGATTCTAAGAACGAGGATCCACAATCTGCTTACCCTTACCTGCGCAGATTTAACGCAGCCCCGAGGAAGCGGGTCGACACAATATGTACCAAGTATGTAAAGCTGGAAAATACTGTAATAATGATATCATAAGTCTAAAAGTAAGCTGGGGTCATGGAAGATAATCAAAATACCTTTTACTGTGCCTTACTAACAATGAGAGTGACAAGTATATATATAATACTGCATAAAATAGGGGCCTCATGATCAAAACAGGGTACCTCGCCCGTAGTATCAATAAGCACCCTACCCCGGGACTATTTCACCCGTGATAGTCCCGCGGACCCGCACGAGGTATTCCTCGATAGTCAGACTACCCGCACGGGACTATTTCACCCGCATAAGCCCATAAGGACTCGCATGAGGTATTTCTCGACGTGGGTAGCAAATCCACGTAACAGTGGTATAACGATCTGGGACTTACCCTCGATATACTCTTACCTCAAGCATGGTATAATGATCTGGGACTTACCCATCAGATATACTCTTACACTGAAGCAGATGGTATAACGATCTTGGGGATTTACCCCTCAGATATACTCTTACACTGGAGAAGGTGGTATGACGATTGTTACACCCCGTAATTCAAGAACATGATTATAGAATTAAGATTGGAAAGTCGAAAGGAAAGGATTTTTACATTTCCTTATACGGAAAATTTTCGAGTTTAATGTGATGACAAGAATTAATTCTAGTAATGGAATTATTTTTCTTTAGAATTATGGACTTAGTCGATTTATTAAGTCTTGTATATCAGGTTACATGTCCATCGAAATGGGATGAAAAATAACTATGTGGATGAAATGTTTTATAAGAAATACACGGCCATAGTGAGGTTAGCAAGTGCCCTCCCCACTTGTCTTGTAAGACTCCACACACCTTTATATAGATAAGTCTTGAACACTTAGAACAAAAGATATTCATCCATACAAACCTCATCTCTCCAAAACCTAGAGCAATCTGGAAATCCCCATATCCAAAGACAAGATCAAGATCAAAGTATTTTCTTTCCAAGATTAAGCACCCTTAACCCCTAAATCTAGGTTGGGCCGAAATAGAATGAAACCCTAGGGTTTTCCGTCGACTTTTGGAAGAAAAACGTGAAGATAAGTTGATCCTAAGGTTGTAGGGGATACATATATGTGATTGGAACTTGATGAAGTGGAGCTAAACAAAACTCATGGACCAATAAAGACCTGACTATTTTGGGACGTTTTTGGGCAAACAAATGAGGTAAAAGTCCTTCTTCTTTAAAGTAATTGGATATTACTTATTGTTATAATGTATGGATGAACTTGTGTTAAAAATAATGAAGAATAAAAAGCGCTTGAGCCATTTTTGGGGCTAAAACAGATTTGGGACAGATTTGTGTAAATGGAATTCGCTG
Source organism: Przewalskia tangutica (assembly GCA_029844215.1). Lineage (NCBI taxonomy): Eukaryota > Viridiplantae > Streptophyta > Magnoliopsida > Solanales > Solanaceae > Przewalskia > Przewalskia tangutica. Next base: position 28,568,518 of record CM056738.1, read on the forward strand.
GTTATTGTCGTTGTTATCTGCACCTATTGCATGTTATAATGGATTAATATTGTTGTTAATAAGTTGTTATAACTTATGTAGATGTTTTGGAACTCGAATTGGAATAAAAAGGATTAAGGAAAGAGTTATCGGATTTTAGTTGTTGCCGTAGAATCTATAAAATCGCTGGATATTGTCGCAGTTTTTAGGACTGCTTTAGACGTGTTGTATGCTGGAAAATCAGCCCCTATATTTCATGTTTAATGTAGTAGATTGCTAATGAAAACCCGAAGGAATAAGGGTGTGGAAAGGCGTTGAAAGGCCTCACATTCCACCTCGTTATAGTAATTATGGACTGTTTTAGGGCTGTTTTAGGGGCTGTTTTGGTATGGTTTTGGGCAGAATTTTACACGCCCTGTTAAGGCGTGTAATCCCTTTGGTTAGCTGGAATTGTTGGGCCTTAAATGTGGCGTGTTTGGTTATTGAATTCGGCCTGAAAAAGGTGGCAAAGTATGTAGAAACAAAGGAAGTGTTGTCCGATTTTCCGTAGAATTTAGTGACTTTGCACTTAGAATATTCTACGCTCAAGCTAAAGGTTAATGCACGACATGGCCATTATAGGTTGAAGTACTAAGTATAGTGTATTCTACTTGAAGGATGGAATAGCTATCAAGGTTGAAGTACTTTGGAGCATTTTGCTATTTGTCGATAATCGTCATGGCGATGTGAACCTCTTCCTTCTTTTGACATAATTCTATGTATGGAATATACATGTAGTACTATTTCATGATTCCTTCTACTCTTAGAAGTTAAGAGGTATGTATGTTGATTTACTCACGTAAAGGTTATGTCTGTTATCCCAAGTTCTTACCAAGTCTTAGGGACGCCAAAGAGTCACAGAGGTATTCGAGCCAAGTTGACTTGGCTAAGTTACGACAAATGAGAATAAGAATCGAACAAGCCACCGCAGCGTTAATAAAGGAAAATGTAATGACAATCAATTAAGCTAAAATGAGTAGAATTCTCCATCCGCATAGAAGCTAAGATAAGACAAAATTGTATTACATTTTCTAGATCATGGCTACTGATTAAGATCGTTATAAATAAGTATAACTTATTCACAACGCATCCGAAGTATATGTTACTTAATTTATAAGAATTTACGATGAAGTTTTAAGACTATGAACCTCAAATTTTTAAAAGGTTATGGACTTTATTTTTCAAGTTATGGACTCGATTCTTAAAGGAATAAATTAATTGATTTAAAAGTATAGAATAATTTATTTTGAAAGTATTGATTTCTTGCCATTCTAAAGTTAAGAAACTTGTTTTCTTAAAAGTTAAGAGACTTGAAGTATTTTGAAAGCTATGTGATTTGAATTGAAAGTATAAGTTTCTTGGTCATAAAAGGAATGAATTTGTCTAAGACATAAAGAGTTATAACCCTTTATGGGAAGTTGGTTATAACAACTTTATGGAAGATTAAAAGAATGGTTTTCTTCAGTAATGTAAGCAAAGAAATGATTTGAAATAAAGAAAGGCAAATTGTTTTAAAGGTATCAATTGCTTAAGGTTTTAAAGAAAGAAGTCACTTGATTTAGAAGCCTATAAACGTATTTCTAAAAGGTATCATGACTTGTCTTGAAAAGTAGATATGACTTGATACTACTACATATTAGTATCTTGAAAGTTTTATTTGAAAAAGAATCATTTTAAAAGAGTAGAGGCACGAGTACGTCAAGTTAAATTAATTTTATAATGACATGTTAAGTACTTAAGTAAACAAAAATGAGTGTAAACGAATGTTTAATAAGAAGTTAGGATTTCTTAACTTGCTTATGTAATGTATGATAAGCCGGTGGTGCTTATGTTATGTATGGTAAGCCGGTGCTTATGTTATGTATGATAAGCTCAGAAGTGCTTATGTTATGTATGATAAGCCTGCAGTGTTTATGTTATGTATGGTGTTCACAGGTGCTTATGTTATGTATGATAAGCCGGTAAGGCTTATGTTACGATGATAAGTCGGTAGGCTTATGTTATGTATGATAAGTCGGTAGTGCTTATGTTATGTGATGATGTCAGAGGACTTATGTTATGTACGATGGCCATTGAGTTAGGTAAGAGTATAAACGGCGGGTAAACCCCAAGACGTTATACCACCTTCTCCAGGTAAGAGTATAAATGCGGTAAACCCCAAGACGTTATACCACCTTCTTCAGTAAGAGTATAAACGGCGGTAAACCCCAAGACGTTATACCACCTGCTCCGCGGATTTGCTACCCATGACGCGAGAATACCTCACGCGGTCCACAGAACTACGCGCGTGAAATAGTCCCGCGAGTAGGATTGCTATCGATACTACGCGAGGGACCTCGCTTTGATCACGAGCCTCCTATTTTTACGCAGATACCTTTACGGGCGACTTATGTGATTTTATCGCTATCCCATTAGGTCGGCAAGATACCTTACGGGCGCATTTACGTGATTTTATCGCGCCCCATCGGGTCGACAAGATAAAGGCGCTCCTCCATAAAGTGGACTGATTAGGTTATGCAAGATACGTGAAATTATATGTTTATGAACTTGATGAGTTTTCTAAGTATGTACGTAAGAATTTGACTATACTCTTATGAAAATGGGAAAAGATAATAAGGTACGATTAAGTTCACGAGATGGAAATGACACTAGGATCTCGCATTTACCTTTCTTTATACTTGCCCATGTCATTCTTTTGTACAGCTTATGATTTGTTATCGCATCTTATTTTTCGCTCCATATTCGCACTGTTGTAATCGACTTCTTCGGGCCGCGCTCATGTCCGCAGTTTAGGTATTACGCTGTGGATCCGCGAGCTTAGATCCCGATTCAAAGATTTTGAGACGGCTCCAATGTTTCGGAGCTTGCCGCCATGGTTATGTATATTCGTGGTACGGCGGCCCTGCTCACATAACATCGTCCAACTCTGTGAGGTCCGTATTCATCCGCGGCTGGATCAAGCAGAGTTGTGTTTACATTGTTAAACAGTAGACCCTTTCTGTAATTTTATGTTACGGCCTTTTATCTTGGCCTTAGTTTTAAAAAAAAAAAGAGTGTTAGTTATCTTCCGCAGCTTTATTATGTCAGATGAGTATAAGAGTGCCTGTAGGGCACCGCCATGCCTGGCCTGGTCGTGATAACGATCTGGGCTTGCCTCATTCATACTCTACCCCGAGAAGTGGTATAACGATCTGGGGCTTGCCTCGATATACTCTTACCCTAGCTCAAATCACATCATATCATAATCATAAATAAGTTAAGAAAACTTATAACTTCTTCTTAGTCTTGTTCATATACCCTCTCATTTTAGTTTACTTAAGACACTTAATCATATCTTTAATAAAAGAAAACCGGGAATTTAACCCAAGTACTACATACTTCAACTCTTTTAAAAGTGACTCTTTTTCATACATAAAACCTTTGGGCAATTGATGCCTTAAAATCAATTTGTCTTTCATAAATCAAATCATTTGTCCTTACTTGTCTTACTTAGAGTAAACCTCTTCTCATTAACCTTTTATAAAGCTAATAAACCAACTTCCCATAAAGTTGTTATATTAACCCTACGCTTTAGTAAAATTACACTTTTCCCCTAACCAAGGGACTTATACATTCTTAAAACGAAACAAGTCTTTATATACTTAAAACAAGTAAGAATACCAAATCTCAGACGCTCACCGCATTACATAGTTACATCTATTCATGCTCAAGAGATAGGAAAGCTCCACAAACCTCTTCTCAATCCACTTGCTAAGTCCAACTACCGCAAGTAATATGTCAACCTAAAATAACCATGATACGCTTATTAACCTCTAATTTCAATGAGAATAATCCAAGTTCAAAGTCACTAAATTCTATGGAAAATCGGGAGCATTTTTTGTTTCTACATGTCACGACCCGATCCTGCTCGTGGATCGTGCCTTACCCGCAAACAAGTAGACATATATCGAGTAATCACTTAATATAAAAACAAGACATGAAACAATTATAGAACGAGAACAGTTTATCAAGAGAAGATTGCCTTTCTACATGTATATATACATAAAATTTGAACTAATGCTATATCCCTTTACAAACTCTCGCCACAACAAGATTTCATGCACTTAGGAGTTTTATAACAACAACGACTAACAGGCTCTCGCCATACCCCGAATGTAAGTACCTACAATGACAGGACTATACCAAAGATAAGCCTCCGAGAAACGGAGCTTCCCAAAACGCCGAAATGGATCCTATAAGCGATGATCGACGATCGTGTACTCTACCGCAGATGAACGCAGCTCAAGCGAGGTCAAGACAAACAGTACCAAGTATGTGAAATCGAAAATACCAAATGAAATCATAACGCTTATATAAAACAGAGACATGTATGATACCAAACTACGCTTTACAACATAAAAGTAGTCATGTCGGGCAGTGGACTCACTCTCAAAGTCATCCTCACGCCCGTGAACTCTTCCTCACCGCAGTGCCTAGGTATAAATCGATGATACATATAACATGCCCTACCATCCTACGGGACTCGAGGTGAATCGCAGATACATGTCTCACCCATCCCACGGGACTCGAGGTAAAATCGGCGGAATACATGTCTCGCCCATCCCACGGGACTCGAGGTGAAATCGGGTGGAATACATGTCTCGCCCATCCCACGGGACTCGAGGTAAAATCGGTGGAATACATGTCTCGCCCATCCCATGGGACTCGAGGTGAAATCTGGAATACATGTCTCGCCCATCCCACGACTCGAGGTGAAATCGGTGGAATACATGTTCCCCCATCCCACGGACTCGAGGTAAAATCTGGAATACATGTCTCGCCCATCCCACGGGACTCGAGGTGAAATCGGTGGAATACATGTCTCGCCCATCCCATGACTCGAGGTAAAATCGGGTGGAATACATGTCTCGCCCATCCCATGGGACTCGAGGTGAAATCGGTGGAATACATGTCTCGTCCCATCCCACGGGACTCGAGGTAAAATCTGGAATACATGTCTCTACCATCCCACGGGACTCGAGGTAAAATCGCCCATAACATTTAAACCCTCTTTAAGACAGACAAGACAATACCATGCCTTCATTTTAAACCAACACATTTTCCCTTTTTAAGGTCAAGTAACAACATTCTTTTCCAAAAGTTCAAGTTGCATATTTTTAAATACTTAAGTCTCTTATTTTCGAAAGATTTCATAGTTCATAGTCCTAATCACTTAACAACGTAATTTCTTCTTTTACAAAATTGAGTAACATATATCTTATGTGTGAGTAGTTTATTTGTCTTATCTTAGCTTCTATGCAGATGGAGGTTTCTACTGGTTTTAATATAATTAATTATTTGTCAATACATTTTCCTTTATTAACGCTGCAGTGGTTTGTTCGATACTTATTCTCATTTCCGAAATCAATATAACTTATTAGTTAAAAACCAAGTACTCATTACTCACGAATGAGGTTTCACAACTTTTTAATAAAATTCATATCAAGCCAATTAAGTCAAGTCTCTTATTTTCTTAAAATCAACAACCCATTTCTTACCTACATAAAGTTGTTATAACAAACTTCCCATAAAGCCGTTATAACACTTTATGTTTTAAACCAACCCAATTCATTTAGCACACATACGTCTACCGTACTACATAGTTTACAAACATCATGCTAGAAAGGATAGGAAGAGGTTCACATACCTCGCGACGATTATCGACAAATAGCAAAACGCTCCACCGTACTATAACCCTGCTAGCCTTGTCCACCCTTCAAGTAGAACACGCTACTCGCAGAACTTCAACCTCGATAAGCCCAAAATTATCCAAGATTATATGTCGATCCTGAACAACGTTTAGCTCCTAATTTGCACGCTCCGATAGCTCCAAGAAACCCTTAGAAGTTTCCAACCCACTTCTACTTAATACCTCAACCAACTATGAAGATTTTCCTTAGGGTTTCGCTTATGACTAATGGATATAAAGTAGTATTTCGGCTTTTAGTATAGAGGTAACTTTGGAATACTACAAGGGATTTAGGCTAAGGTATTTTGGCATAGTAACAATACTAGAAGACAACTTTTCTACTGGGGTATTTCGACGAGACAACTGGTAAGTGGAGAGGGTGCTTGGACTAAAGCTTCCAAGTGGGGCTGACGAAAGCTTTACTACAAAGGGGAAGGATTTTGTGACTTGGAAAGTGTGTTTGTGGATGAAGAAGTCTTGCACAAGAGGGGGTATTTATAGAACCTTCAATGGCCAAGATTAAAACAAATAGAGGCGAGGATTGTCGTTGTGCGAGCGAGTCTTCCACCAAGTTGTCCACTACAATATTGGGACATATGTCCACCACAACATTGGGACATATGTCCCCCACAAAAATGAGCCATGTGGCCTCCCACTTGCTCAAGAAAAATGTCCACAAGGCCTTCCCTCATGCCCCACAAAAACGCCCCCACCTACTCCCACTAACCCAAAGAAAATATCTTCCAAGACTTTGACCACTGACCTTGTCCACTGACCATACAAATCATCCAACATGGCCTAAGTGGGGTGACACATGTCGCCTCCTATTGGTCCAAAATATTTCATCTTTCTAAAAATCTGTGAATCTGCTAAAATATTAAAACGAGAATTTCCTTCACAAGGTTCGAATCTTTTCACGAAAGTTCACAATTTCATCCTTAACCTAATTAGTGGCTTCAATATTCGTGACGCACGCCCTCGCATACATACTCCGAAATACGGTATAACATTCTCCTCCTTAGAAACATTCGTCCCGAATGTTCCTTCTCAAGACAGATAACGATAAAGTTCCTCATAGCTTAACCAGTTTGCAAATGCCACACATGGCCACAGAATAACACACGCGCAAATACTTACATCCAACTCCACGAGGAATCACCTCTAACATCACAAAAGCTCCCACCCAAAGTCTAAAAGATACTCTCTTCACACCTTTACCTCCCATAAGATAGGAAGAATCACATACCTCCTCGGCTAAATCCACTTGCCAAGTCGGATATGTCGCGCGCAGAGTGTCAACCTATAATAGTCAAAACACGCCTATCAACTTCTAGTTTTTCGTGGGATTCTTCTAAGTAAGACTTCTTAGTCTACTAAAAATCGGGCAGCACTTCCCGCTTCTACTCAATTCTCCACCTTTTCCAAGGCCGATAATAGTAATCAACATGCCATAAATAAGGCACAAGACTCAAAATTAAAGAAGGATAACACGCCCCAAAACTAACGCGACAACAATCTCTCCTTCATAACAACAATAATTAAAGAATGGGATAACACGCCCAAACGGAACGCGATTAACAATCTCTCCTTCATAACAACAATAATTAAAGAAGGGGATAACACGCATAAACGGAAAGCGATTAACAATCTCTCCTTCATAACAACAATAATTAAAGAAGGGGATCACACGCCCAAACGGAACGCGATTTAACAATCCTCCCCTTAACAACAATGTAAATACGGTCCAAAGTAAATACGGTCCAATGTAAATACGGTCCAAAGTAAATACAGTCCAAAGTAAATATAGTCCTTAAGTTGGGGTCCTTGGCCAACTTTTACAATTTTACCTATCCAATTACTTCATTAGTCTTCCAACTTATATTCCAATCTTTATATAAGTTATAGTTTCTTTGTTGTTAACTTCTTAGTAAGTAATGGATACGTTTTTACCATTTTAATGGCTAATATGCCAATTCTCCTTTTAACATCTTAACAAGATCCAAATCTTTCTTTATGTCTCATACTTCATAATATACTTCCAATATATGTATAATATCCAATATACATAATAATCAACTTCACAAAGAGGTTAAGGTTCATTACCTCAATTTAGCCCAAAAATATCCAAGAACTTAAAGTCGATCCTAAGCAAGTTTTAGCTCCAAATCTTTGTGCTCAAAACCACCACAAGTCACCTTTAGAAGTTCCTAACCAACTTCTATCCAAGAACTAACTCCAAAAAGTGAAGAACACTAAGGTTCCATTTTGCATGCTCTCGGCTTTGTGGGGATTTTTTAGGCTAGGGGTGTGAAATCTTGTCTAACTCTTGGTTAATAATCTTCCTAACACATTAAGGAAGAACACTTATAAGTTTAAGAATTTTTGGACAACACTAGGCTAAGGGGAGGGGTGATTGACGAGAGCAAGAAGAGAGGAAGGGAGAGGGAAATTATTTTCAAGTCTTGAAATATTCTAAGTGTGGAAGATTTTCATCAACTAGAGGTGTTTATATAGTACAACCAAGGGTTAGGATGAAAACATGTGTATGGTATAGATTGTTTGTGTAGGTTCCTTTCTCTACTTGTCCCACAAATGCCATGCAAGACTTTGACCATTTGACTTGCCCACTAACTTGCCAAAAAACCGTCCAACTAGCCATGCAATACCATGCAAGACTTTTGGCCACTTGTCTTGAAAAAAACGTCCAACATGGATCTTGGGGTGACACATGTCGCCCTCCTATTGGTCCAAAATATTTATCTCTCGGAAAAATTCCATAATAATATTGAAAACGTAAAATTTCCTTCACAAGGTTCGGAATATTTTCCGTCGGAAAATAATTCTTTCATTCTTATCCTAATTAGGGTTTATACATTCGTACGTACGTCCTTACATACATACTCCGGAACTACGGGGTATAACATTCTCCCCCCCTTAGAAACATTCATCCCGAATGTTCCTTTAAGATTCAATTAACTCGTATAACTGGATAGTCCTCATAACTCAACAATTTGCAAAATGCCACATATGGCCACAATAGAATACTTAAGTACATATGACAATTTAAATTAACCAAGAGGAAAGTGAGTTACCCGAGGTGCGGGAATAAGTGAGGATACTTCGCTTACGTCCTCCTCCTCCGCTCCCACGCCATCTCCTCTCTATTCTTGTTCCGCCATAAGACTCGACTAAGCCACATATTTTGTCCGCAGCCGCTAACTCGACGATCGAGTATCGCTATGGGAATCTCTCATACGATAACCCTCCGCCGGTGGACATCATCAATCGGTGCACTTAGACGATCTCCGATACATCTCCTCAAAGATAGAAACATGAAAATCGATGTATCGCTTCCAGACGGACGGCAGATTCAACTCATAGCAACCTTGCCTACCCTACTGACAACTGATAAGGCCCAATGTACTGGGCCGAGCTTCCTTTCTTCCCAAACCTCATCACACCCTTCATGGGTGACACTCAGGAAAACCCAATCAAGAACTCGAACTCCAAATGCCGACGCCGATGATCTCGCATACGACTTCCGACTCGAAGCCGCCAATAACCGCCTCGATAAGCTTCACCTTATCCACCGCCACTGAACTAAGTCCGCCCGACTAATCGCACTCACCCACATCAAACCAGCCTATCGGTGACTGCACTTCCTCCCATATGCGCCTCACAAGGCGCCATCCGATACCGGAGCCGTAGCCGCTGTTATACGCAAACTCTACTAGCGCAAATGATCCTCCCACTACCCCTAAAATCAATAACACAGCTCGCAAAGATATCCTCGTTGTCCGATGGTACGCCCGCTCGTCCGCTTGGCCTCGAGGATGGAATGCAGATCGAGGCTCACTCAAGGCCCCTAAACCCTTCTCAAAAGACCTCCGTAAGTTAGCCAGAACTGAGCTCCTATGTCCGAGCATGATAGATATAGGACCCCATGTAGTCTCACGATCTCTGATGTAAAGTCTAGCGTAATCCTCGCCAAAAGTCGCCCCGACGGAAGAAAGTGGGCTGATTTCACACTGCCGACGATAACCCGATAGAATCACGCTTCCTCCGAGTGCAAGGTAACCTCAGAATAAAGTCCATATTGATCACCTCCCACTTCCATGTCGGAATCTCTATAGCCTGCAATAACCCACCAAGCCTCTGGTGCTCCACCTTGACCTGCTGACAACTCGGGCACTGAGCAACAAACTCTGAAACGTCCCTCTTCAGGCCGTCCCACCAATACACAGATCTGAGGTCGTGGTACATCTTTGTCGACCCCGGATGGATAGAGTAACGCGCTGCGGTGCTTCTCCTAACTCCGCCGCCAAGTCCCGCAATATCCGAACACACAACCCGCCTCAAACCTTAGCACCCCATCAAAGTGCTACCAAATGGACCCTTCCTCACGTAAGAGCCGACACGATATCAGATTACAATCGATCCTCATCGCCTCTTCACCTCCTCGATGATGGAAGACTCGACAACCTCTCGAACCCGAACCCTACTACTATCAGAATCAATCAATCGGACTCCAAGGCTCGCTAGCTGATGTAACTCGCGGACCATGCCCCTCCTATCTGGCTGCACATATGATAGACTACCCATCGGCCTACGACTAAGGGCATCTGCCACTACATTGTCCTTCCCCGTGGTATAGATATCGACATCATAATCCTCGAGTAGCTCTAACCACCGCCTCGCCGCAAGTTCGCCTCCTCTGGCCGAAGATATACCGAGGCTCTCGTGGTCTGTAAATATCCACACGAACTCCATACAAATAATGTCTCTAGATCTTCAAGGCGTGAATCATCACGCCAACTCTAAGTCATGTGTAGGTATTTTTTCTCATGCTTGAGCCGAGACGCGTGAACTATAACCTGCCCCGCCGCATCAACACACATCCAAGCCCGATGCCGATGCATCACAATAAACCACATAGCCGTTGACCCTCTCGAAGAGTAAGAACCAAGCGCCGCCAATTTCTCCTTCAAGAATCGAAGCCCTCCTCACAAGCATTTGTCCATCAAACTTAGCCGCTTTCTCGAGTCGCTTGGTCAAAGGTGCCAAATAGAAGCAAACTTCCACAAACCTCCCAGAGTAACCCGCAAGGCCCAAAGTCGCACTGCTTGCAGCAGGTCTAGGCCAACTTCGATCGCCGATCATTGCCATATCCACTGAATACCATCTACCACAACGTGCCCCTAAACGCCACCGGCCAACCAAAACTCACACTTCAAAACTTAGCATACAACCGCTGGTCCCGAGAACTCTCAAAGACTGTGCCAAATGCTCCGCACGCTCCCGCCTCCGAGCGAATAAATCAAAATGTCATCAATGAATACTATCACAAACGATCCAAAAATGGCTTGACCACTGCTCATCAAATCCATAAATATCGCCGAGCATCGTCAAGCCGAAAGACATGACCAACTCATAGCGTTCGCACGTCCGGAATGCGCCCAGGACATCCGCCTCCCTAACTCGCACTGACGGTAAACTGATCACGTGTCTATCTTAGAGAAACACCTCGCGCTCGCAACCGTCGAACAAATCGTCAATCCCGGGAAGCGGGGTATTCGTTTAATAGTCACCTTGTTCACCGCTCAGAATCAACACACATACGCAGCTGGCCCCATCCTTCTTCTTCACGAACAATACCGCGCTTCCTAGGAGAAACACTAGGCCCGATGAAGCCCTTCTCCAAAGAAATCTCTCACCGTCCTTCAACTCTCTCAACTCGGCTAAGCATCCTCGTATGGCGGAATGGATATAGCCGCGTATCGTAGAAAATCAATGCAAACTCTATCTCCTCTCCTGAGGATACCCGGAGGTCGCCCGGGAACACATCCGAAACTCTCGACCATCGAACTGATCAAGGTCCGTGTCACACCTCGTGACAAATACCCGAATGAGACGGTAGATATACCCTTCAACCATCTTCCCGCCTCGAGGTAAGAAATAAACTTACCTCTGGCGACACGTTGTTCTCTCCCACTGAGCAACCGCCCCTCAGAAAATGGAACTGCACTAATCGCTTCCTACCTACATTGGCGAGCAAGAAGCTAACCAATCCATACCCATGATCACATCAAAATCGGTCATATTCAACTCTATCAAGTCGGCCAGTGGTCCGACGATCGCATATAGTCACTAGGCAAGCCCTATATACCCGCCGCCTACCACCGAATCCCCATCGCGTAGCTACTCAAAGTGCGGTCTCATGGACTCGTGCTCTATCCCTATCCTACTAGCAATATGGGAGATATATAGGACAAGGTAGAACCTGGATCTATCAAGGCATATACGCCACAACAAGAAACCGATAAAGTACCGTGATGACATCCGTGACGCCCCGGTCCCGGGCGGACATGGCATAAATGCGCTTCGAGGACCGCCGAACTAGGACCCTTGCCACGACTCTCGCCGCGACTGCCGCCCACGAGCACCGCCCGGGCGAGTAATCGTAGGAGACGAAGACCCAAGAAAGACCTCGTAGGTCAACCCTACCATCTCGCGCCGCTTAGCCTGACGCCGCAAAGTGACCGCCGCCGCAAGTGTAACAAGATCCCGCAGAGTAGCACCACAATTCCTGAATGGAATCTACTACATCGAACACACCGAGAGGCGTGGTCTCGACGGTTAGCACCTCTCGCTACTCGAAGTCCAAGTCCCGGGCCTCGACCGCCCCGCAGACGTGGGTAGGAGTGCTCGAGCCGGCCGAGGTGCAAATCTAGTCTCGTCGAGATCGCCCACCCCGAGAGCTACCAAATGACCTCGCTGCCCCGGCCTTCTTCTCGCTGATACCGCAACCCGTCGCCTCTACGCCTCACACCTGGGCGTACGAGCTCGCACGCGGCAACGCCCATGCCCAACAAGAGCTACACCCGAGAAAGACTCTTCCAAGAAGACATCAAGCCCTCGTGGACGTAGCCGTGCACTCGCCCTCCATATCCGCCACTAACACGGACATACCGAGCCAACGAGTCAAACTCCACGTTGTACTCCAATCAGGCGCTCGCCGCCCAAAGATCAAAATTTGTTTGATCGCGTTTCTCATCCGCGAGGCAAGAAGTGCGTGAGAAACGCCTCGAGAACTCGCCCCAAATACCGAGGCGCCGCTTCCCGACAGCTCCCATGAATCAAACCACGATCGCAGATCACGCAGCCGATGTGAACCTAAGACCACCGACTCGTCTCCGCCTCGATCACTCACGATCCATCAGAATCGCCGAATGAACTCCTCGCGATCATCCTCGTGTCTCACCCATGTAACTCAAGCGGTCGCAACTCGTAAAGTCCCGGTCTCAAACTATCCGACTTCGTGAACCGCGTACCATCGAATCGAATCGCCGATTCACTTATCTCGTGTCTCGCCACGACTCGATAATAATCGCCATCTCTTGTAACTCATCTCTCGCCTCCAGCCGCGGACCGAGGCTCAAAGTGCCGTGGCCTCGTGAGCCACCGCCGCGCCTAAACCTCGCTGGGGCCGACGACGCCGCGGAACTCGCCGTCGTATCACTGCAAAGGTTCGTCTCAGCCCTCGTGACCTCTCGTACTACTAGCGCCTCCGCCGCCTTGCCCTTCTCGGGCCCTGCTTTCATGCGCGAGGCATAATCGTAAACAAAAGAAATTCGCCGTAGGTCCAACTTATAACATGCCTCTAAGGCACGATCTCAGAGTGAGAAGAATGGAAACCAATTTAAATATCCGCAGCCTCCTCGACATTGGCGTGGTGCACAACACACCGATAATCAAGACTTACTAGATACGGCTCAGACACTTTCCGAGGATTAATCGCCTGATACATCGTTGTCACGCACCGCCTCGCCCGTGATCGTGCCTTACCCGACACCCAAGTAGACATACATCGAGTAACCAATGAATATAAACTTGTAAACATGAAACAAAGTTGTAAAACAAGAATACTATCCAAAGAAAAGTTGTCTTTCGCATGTATATAAATACCCAAAAGTGAACAAGCATCTCAACTTAACAACAGACTACTGCACTCTAAGAAGGTGTAAACACTCATGACGACAGGCCCCGCCATACCCTGAATGTACAAAACATCTACAACACTAGGGAGAACCATACCAAAAGTCGAGCCTCCGGAGAAATGGAGCTCCTGACACTAGAGTAAAGATCCTAAGAATGAGGATCCACCACCGCTTCCTTACCGCAAAGATGAACGCAGCTTCGGCGAGGTCAAGATAACAAGTACCAAGTATGTGAAATCAGAAGTACTGATATATATATAACTATAACATTTTAAAACCAATTCACAAATATGTACGAAACAACTAAGTTAATCGCATATAGTGCCACATCACAAACAAGAGCAAAAATAGATATAATGCAATCGTTTTTCTAGGCCGCTAATGATCGGGCAAGGCCAATCGCCCATAGTATCATTATGCGTGTTTAACTCGAACTCCCGCACCGCATAGGCCACCTAGGCCCGCATGAGGTTTTCTTCGTGATCAAGGGTAGCTAATCTCAAGATCGCCCCGACTCCCGCACCGCATGGCCACATAGACCGCATGAGGTATTCTCGTGACGGCCAGAACACACCCGAGTGATCATCCTAGAACTCCCGCAGCTCCGCGATAGTCCCATGGACCCGCATGAGGTATTCTCGTGACGGGGCGCTAACCCACGACATCATAACAAGTCGTGAGGCGAGTGATATAATACTAACACAACAGCTTATCGTTAAACAACATAAGCACAACAAGAATAACCTCCTTACACAAGCGTCACAAGATACTAACACACGTAGCATCACAACTTGTTTATCAAACCAACTTACCATACCTTCAAACATCATTTCAAGCATTTGATAAACAAATAATTAAACCGTTTTTCTTATCTTTCTTAAGTCGTTATAGCTAACATCCCATAAAGTTAGTATAACACTTAAACTTTTTATGAAAACCAAGTATTACTTTTCTTCCAAAATGTTTCATAACTCGTTTTGAAATATTCAAGATTCTTATTAATTAGAACTCAAGTCCAAAGACATCAAAGTAAAGCCAAATTTAGTTTAACACACGTACGTCTACCGTACTATATATATTTCACAAATATCATGCTCAAAGAGATAGGAAGAATCACATACCTCCTCGGTTAAATCCACTTGCCAAGTCGGATATGTCGCGCCCAGAGTGTCAACCTATAATAGTCAAAACACGCCTATCAACTTCTAGTTTTTCGTGGGATTCTTCTAAGTAAGACTTCTCTTAGTCTACGAAAAATTGGGCAGCACTTCCCCCGTTTCTACTCAATTCTCCACCTTTTCCAAGGCCCGATAATAGTAACCAACATGCCATAAATAAGGCGCAGTAATTCCGAAAATTAAAGAAGGGGATAACACGCCCAAAACGGAACGCGATTAACAATCTCTCCTTCATAACAACAATAATTAAAGAAGGGGATAACACACCCAAACGGAACGCAATTAACAATCTCTCCTTCATAACAATAATAATTAAAGAAGGGGATAACACGCCCAAACGGAACGCGATTAACAATCTCTCCTTCATAACAACAATAATTAAAGAAGGGGATCACACGCCCAAACGGAACGCGATTTAACAATCCTCCCCTTAACAACAATGTAAATACGGTCCAAAGTAAATGCGGTCCAAAGTAAATACGGTCCAATGTAAATATGGTCCAAAGTAAATACGGTCCAAAGTAAATATAGTCCTTAAGTTGGGGTCCTTGGCCAACTTTTACAATTTTACTTATCCAATTACTTCATTAGTCTTCCAACTTATATTCCAATCTTTATATAAGTTATAGTTTCTTTGTTGTTAACTTCTTAGTAAGTAATGGATACGTTTTTACCATTTTAATGGCTAATATGCCAATTCTCCTTTTAACATCTTAACAAGATCCAAATATTTCTTTATGTCTCATACTTCATAATATACTTCCAATATATGTATAATATCCAATATACATAATAATCAACTTCACAAAGAGGTTAAGGTTCATTACCTCAATTTAGCCCAAAAATATCCAAGAACTTAAAGTCGATCCTAAGCAAGTTTTTGTTATACCCCGTATTTCCAGAGTATGTACGTAAGGACGTACGTAGAAAATTTTTGAAGTGTAAAGTGGCTTGGCCGAATTTATTTTGTTCACAACACCCGTTTAGAGTCGCTTTTCGACTAAACGCTTTCACGCCTTTCGTAGGGAATTTCCGCTATGTCATTTTTAATTTTTATGATTTTTCCGAGAGACGAACATTTTGGACCAACGAGAGGGCGACACTTGTCACCCTCTCATCACGGAGCGCGGTTGGCTTGGACGACGATTTGGTGACAATTTTGTCAAGAGTAGGTAGGATATTTTGTGTGTTAGTTGTTAGGTGCACTTGGCAAGATTCGCCCTACACTTGCTATGCACTTGGCATGATCTCGCCTTTGGTTGGCCTTTGCTAGACCTATAAATACCCCCTGGAAGACTTCTTCATCCATTCCAAATATTTCCTGCGTTAAAAATCCTCCTCCCTTTGCGTGGTGTTTTCGCCCAACACCCCTCTCCCCTTCGAGTTGGCACTTTGGCCGAGAGCCCTCCCCACCTCGCCGAGAGTACCCCTAGTGGGTAGGTCGAGGGGCATACACCCTTGTGGTGTTGTCTCGTATATACCCCCTCTCGTAGAAATACTCTCAAAAGTATTGTTATAATGCCCAAATTACCTTAGCCAGATACCTTGTTGTATTCTAAGGTCATACCTACAAAAAGCCCAATTATACTATTATACTTCCGTCACTACCAAACCGAAACCCTAGGAAAGTCTCCATGGTTAGTCGAGTAGTATGTAGGTTGGTTAGAACTTCTAAGGGTAGTTTGGAGCGGGTCGAGCGCACGAGTCGAGCTAAACGATTGCCCAGATCGACTTTATACTCTGATAATTACGGGCTTATCGAGGTAAATATCTTGTCCTCTATTGTAATTGGAAATTACATGATTGTTAGACCATATAGTCAAGTATACTATATATAGAATCTGAACGTTGTTTCGCAATGTCTTTCGACTTAAGCCCAATAATAAGAAATCTTTTCAGAAGAGTATCGAATCGCTTTTTACATAGGAATGTATTACAAAGAGACTTGTGTAGCTTTTCCGTGAGGTAGAATTGTGCACGTCCGGTTAGATGTATGAATCCCGGTTGGCTTGATAGCCTACCCGATAGAGAGGAGATTTACGCTGTCATGGGGAGGTACGAATTTTCTGGTAGGATGTTCTACGGCGATATAAATGTTAATAAGCGCCATGCCTTATAGTCAAGTACTACGATGGCGCGATCTTCCGCTAAGGAGTAGCCGACGGTCAAGTACTGAGCGTTGCTATTAGTCGATACCGCCGCGAGGTACGTGAACCTCTTCCTATCTCTTCTAGCATGATATGTGTAACTATGTAGCAGAGACGATACGTGAAATGTATTTGATTGGTCTAAAACATAAAGTGTTATAACTACTTTACGGGAAGTCAAGTTATAACAACTTTACGTTGGTACAAAATACTTATGGTCTTTAAAAGGTAAATCGATTTGAACTATAACCGCTTGTTATGTGTTAATAAAGAACTTCAAGTATTTCAAAAGATTTTTTGAAAGAAGAAGTAATACTTGGTTTTTGAAAACTTAAGAGTTATACTAGCTTTACGGGAAGTTAGGTATAACCCGCTTAAGAATGTTTTATCGATTTCGAAATCGTAACGTGTATCGACAAACCACCGCAGTTAATAAAAGGAAATGTTTTGACTAATTAAGTATTATTAAAACCAAGAGAAACTTCCATCCGCATAAGCTAAGATTAGACAAAATGATATTTCCTAGATCACTACATCAGAATAAGATTGTTATAAACAAGAATATCCTACTCACATATAAGGCTTATGTTTCTCGATTGTTTAAAAGAGAATTATATTCTTAAATGAATAAGACTATGAACTACTTAAACCTTTCTAAAATAAGAAACGGAACATTTGAAATTAGGCAAACTCGACGCTTGGAAAATAACGTTGTTACTGATCTTACAAAGGTAAATGTTTTGGTTTAATTAAAAAGACATACCACTCTATTTTATACTACGTATCAGTGACTTATGTGAAAGCAACGGATCTTTAAAAGATTTAATGATGAAGTACTTGCGGTAGATACCCGAACTTGTTAGCATAAAGTACCTTGCGTGAATAACTCGATCAGGTTGGCTCGAGATAGCCTTGTAAATACTTTCTTGTGATGTGATAAGTAAACATGTTAGATGCTACTGTGTTAGTATCTCGTGTGATCGTGATGTAGCGGTCATTCTTGTTGTGCTTACGCTGTTAAACGTTAAGCCCGCTTGATCGTTATTGCATCACATACCCTTTGACTTATTATACCGAGGGCTTGCCACCCTTGATGCGGTCTATACGGCCTACGCGGTCCTCGTGACTACGCGAGCGCCAGAGTCTGTGATTGATCATTCCGTGTTTAGCCCGACGCGGGGATTCCCATGCGGTCCGCTGAGACTATGCGGTCTTTTGAGACTACGCTGGTCGCGGAGCCCAGCGGATACCGGGGTTGCCGCTCGACGCGGTATACCTCAAAGCGGTCGACCATGATTCGAGGGATACCTCACGCGGTCCGTGTGACCCACGCGAGTCGCGAGTTCCGTGAATAGACGCGCCGTTGATACCGCGGGCGAAAGGCCGCCTTCGACATGTGGTGCGGTCTAGAAAGACCTTGTGATACGCTTTATGGTATTTGTGGTACCGGGGTCTTAGAGTCGCACTATGCCTTCGCATTTACCCCTGCACGGTTTTATCAGGATGACTTCTGAGGCGCGAGTCCTCGACTTGACATGATCGCTATCAGGAATCGTAGTTTGCTATCATACACGCTCCTGCTTTTATAGACTACTATGATTTCATTTACGATTTTCGCCACATACTGCACCAGATCAATTTCCTTCTGGCCGCTCATGCCGCAGAAAAGGTACACCGCCGCTGATCCTCGCCTTAGGTCACAGCCAGTCATTGGGAAAGCTCCGCTTCTCCGAGGCTTATCATGTATAGCCCCGTTGTAGGTATTTACATTCGTGGTACGGCGGGCCCCGCCCCGCCATCGTTGTCGATCATTTCTTAGAGGTCCGTAGTACCGCTGCAAGTGTGGTTTGTAAAAAGGATTAAACTGCTCATGTTGAAAAGGTTGTTATTTATATATACGCCAAAGGCAAGTTTTTCTCGATTATTGTTTCATATTTTATAATATGTCTCAGATCGCTTTATGTTCACTGACACTGATGTTGATCACCAGGGTGCCCGGTAAGGCACCAATACGCCCCGAACGTCGTGACAAAAGTGGTATCAGAGCGCTAATCCTCTGAAAGTGTCTACGCATCAGATCCGCAGTTCGATTATCGCGCGCACCACACCAATAATCGTGGGCTATAGGATATTTAGGATTGGTTTCTAATTCTTCTCACCCGAGATCGCGCCTTAGAGCCGTGTTGTAAGTCGGACCTCCGACGATTTCTTTCCCTCACCGCTATGCCTCCGCCAGTAGGCAACCCGCCCTGTGAGGCAAGCGCACTGGCGAGTCGCGAGCAGAGTTCAGGGTGGCGAGGCACAGCCCAATCATTACCTAGGTAGTGCTTTTTCGGGAGTTCTCGCGACGCCACTAGCCCCAAAGCAGAGTTTAGTACGGCGGCAGCAGGCTCATCGCGCCATGATATTTCAACCTTCACCCCACGCATCGAACAGAGAATATAGATCGCCAAGAGACAACCTCACATTAGCTATGGATTTGGCTACCAGATAGTATACCGACTTAACGCGAGTCTTGAGGACTATCTAAAAGAGGTCAGGCAAGAGTAATTCTTCACTGGCTCGAGCATGGCCTGTACGGGCTTATGCGCAGCAGCCGAGAAACGTAGAGATCGACGCGTTAACAGCGATGCCAGGCGGCCAGAGCAGCAAGGTCCTTTGGTAACTTTCGAGGCGAGTCACCTCACCAGCAGATTAGATATGCACCTCCGCCAGTGCAGAGTGGTCTTCCACGGATTTCGTGACGCTCGGGCGCAGGAGTCGTCGTAACTCCAGGCTTCCGGCTCATTGCGATGCACGCCATCCCGGAATGTCGCCTTTAGTTGGTACTTGTTGCATCCACGACCGCCGTGGTCCGATGTCGATAACGTCCTCGTAGAGGACTTAGCCTTCGTGATCGCGGTAGTCGCCATCTTCCCTAGCTATGCGCTCTACGTGGCGTGTTTGATTAGAACGACTACGGAGCAAGCAGAGATATAGATATATCTTTAACCCTCTAGAGTTTTGTTTACGTGATAAGCGAGTATACCTTAAGTGCTATGTTCTGATAGCAAGTGTTAGTCATGATTAGATCATGGTTGTTTTACCGAGTAAGATTTGGGGGATGTAGGCGCGAGCCTTAGAGTTCTATGCGCAGACCTTGAGGTGCGCCATCTCGAGTAAAGGTGTAGTGTTATGTTTGATCCTTATCTGAGTGCTTAGTGCACGCGAGATATATCAGGTGATAAGTCCCCGAGTAGTGTGGAATGAAAGGGTAGTTGAGCTAAGAAGACCGCTAGGTTTTCGTAACGCGATTAGAAAAGTTGTTCCGACCGGAGCAAGTGTTTTACGCGAGAGGTCGGGTCCGAGGCGCGCCGGGTCAACCCGCCCGCTTGTCAGCGGGTCCGCGGTCCCCGGTGGCGGGTCACGAGGGTGTTAGGCCCAAGATTAGTTAACCAACAGACGAGTTCGTGGATGCGCTCGACCAAATGGTCGGGCCGGGGCAGCCCGTCGTGTTTTTCGGTCAGACCATGTACTCAGCAGTTGTTATATCGTAGCGTTGTAAGGCGTCGCACGGTGCCTACCTTCACCTTATGTCGCATGTCGAGCCCGTGTTACTACTGCTTTGTTTCCGAAGCTTTGCCACATGTGTTAAGAACTCAGTAGTCTCAGACCGCATTCGCCTGCCGCTGGTTGAATTTCGCGGTAGTCAGGAGATTGTTGTCTCCCGCGAGGAGTGTTTAAGCTACCATTTCAAATGTTCTGATGTCGCCTTTATAAAGCCTCAGGGCGGATGTAAGTCGCCGGCCGAGTGGTTCGATGTTGGCGCGTTCGCATACTGTTCAGCTTGTTCCACAGATCGTGGATAGTGAGTAGCTTGTCTAGAAGAAGTTCCGCAAATTTCCGTAGAAATCGTATGGAAAATCGCGACGACGCTTAGAGTTCAAAGCCGACGGTCGGTCTTCTTGAAAGTACCACCCCGATCAGCGTGACGAGCTTTGAAAAACAGAGAAACTTAGCCCGAGTTGTTTTGGGCCTTTAAGTTCATGTAGAATAGGCCGATTGCCTATATGTTAGCTTTGCCCGACTGGAGGCAGACGTCCGGCCTTCAGATTGTTATGTTTGGAAAGTATCGAGATCCATCCAGAGTGTTCCCGCTAATGATGACCACGTTAGAGATAGTAACCTCGAAGTTTTGGAAACAAGTCAGATCGTAAATGTGGTAAGAGTTCGAGTGTACGCCACCTCGTGGATCGTGACGCAGCCCGGCACTATTTGTCGGGTCGCCGAGCGAACTCGCGCAAAGTGACAAAAGTGGTATCATTTCTTTGTAAAGAGAAGCGCGAATGAAGTATATTTTAGACCCCGAGAGAGGTGTTTGTGGTGATGTTAGAGGTGTTTCTCGTGGACTCGAGGTAAGTATTTTGCGCAAGTTGGTTCCGTACTACGCGCGTGATTGTTTTCGTAAGTATAGCATGAGGACTATACCGCGCCGCTTGTTTTGAGATTTAGAAGGAACATTCTGACGCATGTTTCTAAGCGAGGAGAATGTTATACCTCGTATTTCCAGAGTATGTACGTAAGGACGCACGAGAAAATTTTTGAAGTGTAAAGTGGCTTCGCCGAATTTATTTTGTTCACAACACCCGCTTAGAGTCGCTGATTTAAACGCTTTCACACTTCGTAGGGAATTTCCGCTATGTCATTTTTAATTTTTATGATTTTTCCGAGAGACGAACATTTGACCAACGAGGCGACACTTGTCACCCTCTCAATATGGAGCGGCGGTTGGCTTGGACGATTGGGTGACAATTTTGTCAAGTAGGTGTGATATTTCGCGTGTTAGTCGTTAGGTGCACTTGTGTCACGCACTGCCCGGCCCGGATCGTGCCTTACCGGCACCCAAGTAGTCATACATCGTAGTAACCAATGAATATAAAACAAGACAGAAACAGCTTTATAAAATAAGACACGCTTATCTCGATGAAAAGCTTGCCTTTCGCATAATATAAATAACTCAAGTTTTGCGCATATCCCAACTGCATAATAGTACTACTGCACTTCTAAGGAAGTAAACAACTATGGCGGACAGGCTCCCGCCATACCTCGATCAGACAAAACTATCTACAATACAGTGAGATCATACCTAAAAGCAGAGCCTCCGAGAAGACGGAGCTCCCGACACCAACGCAGCATCCTAAGGACGTGGATCTAGCACCGCTGCCCTTACCAAGCATTTAACGCAGCCCCGGGCGAGGTCAAGACAACAGTACCAAGTATGTGAAACTATAAGGTACTTAAAATGAAATCAAAGTATTTAAAACCTTTTCACAAATACAATCACTCAAATGCACATAGTGCCACATCACAAACAACAACAAGAATAGGAAAATCAGAATGTGTCTATTCTAGGCCGAATGATCGGGCAAGGCCAATCGCCCATAGTATCATTCTGCGTGCCTAGTCCTCGACTTCCGCACTCGCATAGGTCCCACACTGCACTGCATTAGATATTTCGCATCGGGGCAGCTAACCCCAGATCCGCCTAGGCTCCCGCAGCCCGCATAGCCTCAAAAGACCGCATAGTCTCAACAGATCGCATAGTGAGTCCTCGTGATCAAAGCAACGCCCGAATGATCAATCTCGAGCATACCGCCGCCCGCATAGTCTCAGCATCGTGATAGCCGATAGACCCGCATCAAGGGGCAAGCCCTCGTATAACAAACAAGGGTAGTGATACAATAACAAAGACAATGGACTTACCTGCTAGCAACGTAAGCACGCAAAGAACGACCCCTTACACAAGATTACAAGACACTAACACAGTAGCGCCATAACATGTCTACTTATCAAACAATCTTACTACACTTAATGTAAATCAATACAAGGCTTTTATAAACAAAACAAGTAAACAGCCTTTTATCTTCTTAAGTCGTTATACCTAACTTCCCATAAAGCCAAAGATAACTTTACGCTTTGTTTTAAAACCAAATATTTATCTTCATAAAATGATTCAAGATTCTTTGAAATGTTTTCATTCTTTGTTATTCAAAGCTTAAGCCGAGGCATTGCTGTAAGTATTATTCAAAGCTTAAGCCGTGAGGCATCGCCATAAGTATTATTCAGCTTAAGTCAAAGACATTGCCGTAGTTATTATTCAGTAACACATGACGCTTCACCGCACTATATATTATAAAATATCATGCTTTAGGAAGAATCACATACCTTTCTCAAATAAAACCACCGCCAAGTCAATATGTCGCTACAGAGTCACCATAATAGTCACAGTATATCTATCAAAGATCGCCCGAGGTCATTCTAAACAGGGGTTCATAATTCTACTGAAAGTCGCAGCACAACCCTACCCGCGAGCTATGTAAGTTCATCAGAAAACAAATTCATGTGAGTACAACAATTATTCTTCTTTAAACCCTTCTACTGTGATAATACTCAATTCTATAATCGTGATATTCTTCTAAGTATCTAATACTTACTCTAATACTACAACAAGAAGTATTCTCTAATTCAAAAGAGGGTTAGGATTAGTTACCTGTAAGCCCAATAATATCCTAGATAAAGTCGCACTGAGCAAGGTTTAGCTCCTAAGTTGTACGCTCCCAGAGTCTAAGAAACCTTAGAAGTTCTTCACAACTTCTACTAAGGACTAAGGGATTTGGGCTAGGTATTTTGGGCATTATAACTGCACTAGAAGACAACTTTTCTACCAAGGCGGGTAGATTTCGCCAAATTGGGGGTAGGCCTCGCCAAGCTTCTCAAGGGAAGGTGTTGGACGAATTGCTAACAAAGGAGAGGGAAGGATTTTTTAGACTTGAAAGCTTTTGTGGATGAAGAACTCTTCATCTCAAGAGGGGTATTTATAGTTCAAGCCTCGCCAACCAATGGCCAAGACGAAGACAAGTGCAAGGCAAGTGTAGGCGAGGATTTAGGCAAGTGTCCTGGCCAACTTGCACACAAAATATCCTACCAACTCCAAGACAAAAGAAGCCAACCCAATCGGCCCTATTGCCGTGTCAAGTTCACCAATCGGAGGGTGACAAGTGTCGCCTCCCGCTGGTCCAAAATGTTTCGCCTCTAAAAATCCGCAAAATACTAAATGACATAGTCGGAATTTTCCCTACGAAAGTCGTGGAAACGCTTCGCTGAAAACGATTCTTCTAGTGTGTTGTGCACAAATAAAACGCCCAAGGCTAACTTTAAAGCCAAACTTTTGTACGTATTCCTTACGCATATACTGAAATACTGGTATAACATTCTCCTCCTTAGAAACATTCGTCCCAATGTTCCTTCTCAAGACGCTTATCGGAAGCTTAAACAGCTAGCAAATGCCACACACGCCACAAAACAACACTTAGGCATAAATGATAATGGAAATTTACAAGTAGGAAAGTGAATTACCCGAAGTGCTGGGAATAAGCGAGGATACTGCCTCATGTCCTCCTGGCTTCCCACGCCATCTCCTCTCCGAGCTCGCTCCGCCACAAGACTTTGACGGAAGCCACGCCCTTCGTCCGCAGACGCTAACTCCGACGATCGACTATCGCTATGGGAATCTCTCATACGATAACCCCACACCGACATCGCCAACGGGTGTACCCTAGATGGATCCCCGATACATCTCCTCAAAGATAGATACGTGAAACACCGGATGCATCGCTTCCGACGGACGGCAGATTCAACTCGTAGCAACCTTGCCTACCTCGCGACAATCCAAACGCCCAATGTACTTGGGCCGAAGTTTCCTTCTTCCCGAATCTCATCACACCTTCACGGGTGACACCTTTAGAAAACCCAATCATCTATCGCGAACCTGATGCCGACGACGATGATCTGCATACGACTTCGCCGACTCGAGTCCAATAGTCGCCTGATAAGCTTCACCTTATCCATCGCTCACGCACCAAACCGTCCTACTAGCCGCACTCGCCCACATCGAACCAACCTATAGGCGACCGCACTTCCTCCCATACAAGGCCTCATAAGGCGCCATCCGAATACCGGAGTGGTAGCTATTATTATACGCAAACTCAACTAGAGGCAAATGATCCTCCCAACTACCATCGGTCAATAACATGTGCTCGCAGATATCCTCAAGAGTCCGGATAGCGCGCTCGCCGTCCGTCTGCTCGTGGATGAAATGCAGATCGTGCTCACCAAGGCCCCTAAACCTTCTCGAAAGACTCCGTGTTAGCCAGAACCGGGCTCTCCGCCGATATGATCGATAGGGACTCATGCACCGACGATCTCTCGATGTAAAGTCCGCATAATCTCACCAAAAGTCGCCCGACGGAAGAAAGTGGGCTGATTTCACACCGCCGATTTATAACCCATATAGAATCATGTCTCTCCGGAAAAGTGCAGGTAATCCCGTGATGAAGTCCATGTTGATTACCTCCCACTTCCGTGCCTGATCTCAATCGCTCAGAATAAAACCACCGTGCCTCCGTGCTCTACCTTCACCGCCGACAACACGCACCGAAGCTACGAACTCGCAACGCCTCTTCAAGCCATCCCACCAATACACGCATCTAAGGTCGCGGGTACATCTTGGTCGACTTCGATGGATAGAGTAACGCGCTACGCAGTGCTTCCCCAAGAACTCGCCAAGTCCGGAAACATCCGAACACACAAGATGCTCTCAAACCTTAGCACCCCATCAAAGTGCTACCTCAAAAGCGACCCTTGCCTCACGTAAGAGTCAGATTACGATATCGAATCAAAGCCGATCTCGAATCGCTTCTTCACCTCCTCGACGATGGAAGACTCGCAACCTCACGAACTCTAACCCCACCGCTATCGTAATCAATCAAACGGACACCAAGGCTCGCTAATCGATGCAAATCACTAACCATGTCCTCCTCTCTAGTCGCACATCCGATAGGCTCCCATCGACCTACGACTAAGAGCATCCGCCACAACATTCGCCTTCCCGTGGTACAGATATCAACATCGTAATCCTTAAGCAACTCTAACCACCGCCTCGCCGTAAGTTCACTCTCCTCTGGCCAAGATATACCGAGGCTCTGTGGTCTGTATAAATATCCACGCGAACCCCATACAAATAGTGCCTCCAGATCTTCAAAGCGTGAATTACTACCGCTAACTCCAAATCACGCGGGTAGTTCTCTCGTGTTTCTTCACCGGACGCATATGCTATAACCCTTCCATGCCGCATCAACACACATCCCAACCCGATGCCCGACGATCACAATATACGACATAACCGCTCGACCTCCGGAAGAGTAAGAACGGGGCGGCCGCCTCTTTCAAGAATCGAAACCTCGCCACAAGCATCACCATCAAACTTGGCCGCTTCTCGAGTCACCTAGTCAACGGTGCGTAGATAAGCAAACTTCTCCACGAACCGCCGATAATATCCTCGCAAGGCCCGTAAAATCGCGAACCTCGCTGAGTAGTAGGTCTAGGCCAAGTCCTCGATCGCCGATCTTCGCCAGATTCACTGAATGCCATCACCCATAATATGCCCAAGAAACGCCATCAAGTCAACCAAAACTCACATTTGGAAAACTTGGCGCATAACCGCCGGTCCCGAGAATCACAAGACATTTCAAACGCTCCGCATGCTCTCGCCTCGAGCGAATAAACCAAGATATCATCAATGAACACTATCACAAACGCGTCCAAAATGGTTTGAACACTCGCTCATCAAATCCATGAATACCGAGCATCGTCAACCCAAAAGACATGACTCAACTCATAATGCCCGCATCGGGTCCCGAACGCAAATTCTGTGGACATCCACCTCTCTCGACTCGCACTGATGATAGCCCGATCGCAGATCAATCTGAGAAACATCTCGCACTCGCAATCGGTCGAACAAATCATCAATCCCGGGAAGGGGTATTCGTTTTAATGGTCACCTTGTTCACCGTCAGAATCAACACACATGCGCAGCTGGCCCCGCCCTTCTTCTTCACGAACAAAACCGGCGCCTCCTGTGGAGAAACACTAGGCCCGATAAGCCCTTCTCCAAAGAAATCTCTAAGCCGATCCTTCGACTCTCTCAACTCGCAGTGCCATTCTCGTATGGCGGAATGGAAATAGCCGAGTGTCCGCAATATGTCAATACAAAACTCAATCTCCTCTCGTGAGGGATACCCGAGGTCATCCGAAACACGCCCGGGAACTCGCGACCATCGGAATCGATCAAAATCTGGTACCGCAGCCTTCAGATCAAACACCCAACGAGATGGTAGATATACCCTTCGCACCATCTTCCTAGCCTTGAGGTAGGAAATAAACCTACCCTCGCGATACCGCGCTCCTCCCACTCAACAACCGGCTCATCAGAAACCGAACTGCATTACTTTCTCTCAGCCTACATTGGCGTAGCAAGAAGCCAGCCAATCCATCCCCATAATCACGCCGGTCAATCATCTCCAACTCTATCAAGTCGCTAGTGGTCCGACGATCGAATGGTCACAGACAAGCTCTATATACCCGCCGAGCTACCACCGAATCACCCATCGCGTAGCTACCTCGAAAGTGTTCATGGACTCGTGCTCTATCCCTATCCTACTAGCAACAAGTGGAGATATATAGACAGAGTAGAACCCGATCTATCAAAGCATACACATCAAACCCAGAACCGATAAGGTACCGCGATTTACATCGCGAGGCCTCCGATCCTCGCTTACCGGACAAAGCATATACGCGCTCGAGGACCGCTAGAATCGACTCGCGCCACGACTCCGCCGCGACCCGCTGATCCACGTGTACCTTGCCCTCCGGGCGAGTAATCGCCGGGATGAAGAAGCGCAATGCACTCGTAGGCCGAGCCCTACCACCACCGCCGCCGGCCGACAAATCTCGCAGTGACCTCGCCGCCACAAGTATAGCAAGCTCCCGAGTACGCCCCGTAATGGTATTCGCCACAACGGGCACACCGAAAGGCATTCTCAACGTTAGCACCTCGCACTCGAAATCAAGTCCCGGGCCCCGACCGCCTCGACCGCCTGGCCAGGCCGAAAATGAGGTAGAGCGCTCGCGCCGCCGTGGTGCACCGACTTCACGATGCCGCCACCCCGAGGACCACTAAAAGAACCGCCGCTCGCCTTCTTCGCCGCTGATATCGCTTACCCGGCGGCCTCTACGCCTCACAACCCAAAGGTACGAGCTCGCATACGTTATGTCCATGCTCGTCAGCGGACACACCCGCACAAGACTCGCCATGTAATCATCTAGCCCAGCCGACATAGCGATGCACTCGCCCTCCATCTCGCACAAGGCATGGGACATATCGAGCCAAAGAATCAAACTCGACATTGTACTCCTCACCGCGCCCTCCTCGCCTCAAAGAATAAGAATCTATCACCGTGCCCTCTCATCCGCGAGGCAAGAAGTGTGTGAGAAAAGCCTCAAAACTCATCCCATACCGCTGGAGGTGCATGCTCTCCCGAAAGCTCCCATGAATCAAACCAATCGATCGCGTATCACGCACCGACGCGAACCGAATGTCACACCTCGCCTTCAAGCCCCGACACCCGCATAATCCTCTGCAATGACGATGAACTCGCGATCATCTTCCGCCTCGACCAGAAAACTCGGGCGGCTACAACTCAAGAAATCTCAGAGCTCAAACTATCTCGCCTCTGCGCACTACGGCGCGACCGAGCCGAGCCGAACTGCCGTGATCCAGCCTCTCTCAGACGGCCACAACTTTAGCCAAAAGTCGGGCCATCTCTCACTCCTAACTCTCCGCCCCAGCCGTGGGACGGGCGGGTACTGTGGTCTCGCTGGGCCAAGCGGCCATAGAACTCGCTGCCTCGTATAGACTGGCCCGAGCCTCGTGAACTCGGGTGTCTCGCTAGCAGCTCTGGCCGCTTGCCCTTCTGGGCCCGGCTGCCTTACGCGAGGCATAATCACAGAAAGGAATTGCTAGAGGGGTCCAACCTATAACACACTTCTAAAGCACGATCTCGTAATGAGAAGAATGGAAACCAATCCTAAATATCCTATAGCCTCCTCGACATCAGTGCATGCACAACACACCGATAATCAAGACTTACTGTATACGGCCTCAGACACTTTCCGAGGATTAATCGCTCGATACCACTTTTGTCACGACTCGCCCGGCCCGTGGATCGTGCCTTACCGGCACCCAAGTAGTCATACATCGAGTAACCAATGAATATAAAACAAGACAGAAATAATGCTTTATAAAATAAGACACGCTTATCTCGATGAAAGCTTGCCTTTCGCATAATATAAATAACTCAAGTTTTGCGCTACATCCCAACCGCATAATAGTACTGCACTTCTAAGGAAGTAACAACTATGGCGGACAGGTTCCCGCCATACCCCGATCGCATAAAACTATCTACAATACAGTGAGATCATACCCAAAAGCAGAGCCTCCGAGAAGACGAGCTCCCGACACCAACGCAAAGCATCCTAAGGATGTGGATCTAGCACCGCTGCCCTTACCGCTGATTTAACGCAGCTCCGGCGAGGTCAAGACAACAGTACCAAGTATGTGAAACTATAAGGTACTTAAAATGAAATCAAAGTATTTAAAACCTTTCACAAATACAATCGCTCAAATGCACATAGTGCCACATCACAAACAACAACAAGAATAGGAAAATCAGAATGTGTCTATTCTAGGCCGCGAATGATCGGCAAGGCCAATCGCCCATAGTATCATTCTCGCGGCCTAGTCCTCGACTTCCGCACTCGCATAGTCCCACATGCACTGCATGAGATATTTCTCGCATCGGGGCAGCTAACCCCAGATCCGCCTAGGCTCCCGCAGCCCGCATAGCCTCAAAAGACCGCATAGTCTCAACAGACCGCATGTGAGTCCTCGCATCAAAGCAACGCCTGAATGATCAATCTCGAGCATACCGCTGCCTCCGCATAGTCTCACAGACCGCATAGCCGATAGACCCGCATCATGGGGCAAGCCCTCGTATAATAAATGGGGTAGGTGATACAATAATAAAGACAACGGACTTACCGTTAGCAACGTAAGTACAGCAAGAATGACCCCTTACACAAAGATTACAAGACACTAACACGTAAGGCCATAACATGTCTACTTATCAAACAATCTTACTACACTTAATGTAAATCAATACAAGGCTTTTATAAACAAAACAAGTAAATAGCCTTTTATCTTCTTAAGTCGTTATACCTAACTTCCCATAAAGCCAAGATAACTCTTACGCTTTTGTTTTAAAACCAAATATTTATCTTCATAAAAATGATTCAAAGATTCTTTTGAAATGTTTTCGCTTCTTTGTTATTCGTGCTTAAGCCGTGAGGCATCGCTGTAAGTATTATTCAAAGCTTAAGCCGAGGCATTGCCATAAGTATTATTCAG
Source organism: Przewalskia tangutica (assembly GCA_029844215.1). Lineage (NCBI taxonomy): Eukaryota > Viridiplantae > Streptophyta > Magnoliopsida > Solanales > Solanaceae > Przewalskia > Przewalskia tangutica. The sequence continues at coordinate 28,598,928 of CM056738.1, forward strand.
CTTAAGTCAAAGACATTGTCGTAGTTATTATTCAGTAACACATGTACGCTCACCGCATTATATATTATAAAATATCATGCTTTAGGAAGAATCACATACCTTCTCAAATAAAACCACCGCCAAGTCAATATGTCACAAGCAGAGTCACCATAATAGTCACAGATATCTATCAAAGATCGCTTCCGAGGGTCATTCTAAACAGGGGTTCATAATTCTACTTGAAAGTCGGGCAGCACAACCCTACCCATGAGCTATGTAAGTTCATCGTGAAAACAAATTCCATGTGAGTACGCTCAATTATTCTTCTTTAAACCCTTCTACCGTGATAACAGCTCAATTCTATACTCGTGATATTCTTCTAAGTATCTAATACTTACTCTAATACTACAACAAGAAGTATTCTCTAATTCAAAAGAGGGTTAGGATTAGTTACCCTAAGCCCAATAATATCCTAGATAAAGTCGCACTGAGCAAGGTTTAGCTCCTAAGTTGTACGCTCCAGAGTCTAAGAAACCTTAGAAGTTCTTCACAACTTCTACTAAGGACTATGGATTTGGGCTAGGTATTTTGGGCATTATAACTGCTAGAAGACAACTTTTCTACCAAGGAGGGGGTAGATTTCGCCAGGGGGGTAGCCCTCGCCAAGCTTCTCATCAAGGGAAGGGTGTTGACTAATTGCTAACAAAGTGGAGAGGGAAGGATTTTTTAGACTTGAAAGCTTTGTGACGAAGAACTCTTCATCTCAAGAGGGTATTTATAGCTCAAGCCTCGCCAACCAATGGCCAAGATGAAGAGCAAGGCAAGTGTAGGCGAGGATTTAGGCAAGTGTCCTCGCCAACTTGCACACAAAATATCCTACCAACTCCAAGACAAAAGAAGCCAACCCAATCGGCCCTATTGCGTGTCAAGTCCACTCAATCGGAGGTGACAAGGTCGCCTCCCGCTGGTCCAAAATGTTTCGCCTCTGAAAAATCCGCAAAAATACTAAATGACATAGTCGGAATTTTCCCTACGAAGTCGTGGGAAACGCTTCATTTGAAACGATTCTTCTAGTGTGTTGTGCACAAATAAAACGCCCAAGGCTAACTTTAAAGCCAAACTTTTGTACGATTCCCTTACGCATACTGAAATACGGTATAACAACTTGGCAAGATTCGCCCTACACTTGCTATGCACTTGGCATGATTCGCCTTTGGTCGCCTTTGCTAGACCTATAAATACCCCTGGAAGACTTCTTCATCCATTCCAAATATTTCCTAAGTGTTAAAAATCCTCCTCCCTTTAGTGTGGTGTTTTCGCCCAACACCCCTCTCCCCCTTTGAGTTGGCACTTTGGCCGAGAGCCCCTCCCCACCCCTTGGCCGAGAGTACCCCCTACTGGGTAGTCGAGGGTATACACCCCCTCGTGGTGTTGTCTCGTGATATACCCCCTCTGGTAGAAATACTCTCAAAAGTATTGCTATAATGCCCAAATTACCTTAGCCAGATACCTTGTTGTATTCTAAGGTCATACCTACAAAAAGCCCAATTATACTATTATACTTCCCACAATACCAAACCGAAACCCTAGGAAAGTCTCCATGGTTAGTCGGAGTAGTATGTGTGTTTGGTTAGAACTTCTAAGGGTAGTTTGGAGCGGTTGGAGCGCACGAGTCGAGCTAAACGATTGCCCAGATCGACTTTATACTTGATAATTACGGGCTTATCGAGGTAAATATCTTGTCCTCTATCAGAATTGGAAATTACATGATCATAGACCATATAGTCAAGTATACTATATATATAGAACTGAACGTTGTTGTCGGCAATGTCTTTGGACTTAAGCCCAATAATAAGAAATCTTTTCAAAGAAGAGTATCAATCGCTTTTACATAGGATCAGACATAGAGACTTGTGTAGCTTTTCTCGCGAGGTAGAATTGTGCACGCCCGTTAGATACGAACTCGGTTGGCTTGATAGCCGATAGAGAGAGTGAGATTTACGCCATGGGGAGTGGCCGAATTTTCTGTAGGATGTTCTACGGCGGATATAAATGTTAATAAGCGCTGTGGCCTTATAGTCAAGTACCACGTGATGGCGCGATCTTCGCCAAGGAGTAGCCACGGCTTGAAGTATTTGAGCGCTTTTGCTATTAGTCGATACTCGCCGCGAGGTATGCGAACCTCTTCCTATCTCTTCTAGCATGATACGTGTAACTATGTAGTACGGTAGACGATACGTGTTAAATGTATTTGATTGTCTAAAACATAAAGCGTTATAACGCTTTATGGGAAGTTGGTTATAACAAGCTTACGTTGGTACGAAATACTTGGTCTTTAAAAGGTAACTGATTTGAACTATAACTGGCTTGTTATGTGTTAATAAAGAACTTGAAGTATTTCAAAAGATTTTTGAAAGAAGAAGTAATACTTGGTTTTTGAAAACTTAAGAGTTATACTAGCTTTATGGGAAGTTAGGTATAACGGCTTAAGAATGTTTTATCGATTTCGAAATCGAACGTATCGACAAACCATCGCAGCTGCTAATAAAAGGAAATGTTTGACTAATTAAGTATTATTAAAACCAAGAGAAACTTCCATCCGCATGTGGCTAAGACGAGACAAAATGATATTTCCTAGATCACTACACAGAATAAGATTGTTATAAACAAGAATATCCTACTCACATATAAGGCTTATGTTTCTCGTGATTGTTTAAAAGAGAATTATATTCTTAAATGAATAAGACTATGAACTACTTAAACCTTTCTAAAATAAGAAACGTGAACATTTGAAATTAGGCAAACTCGACGCTTGGAAAATAATGTTGTTACTTGATCTTACAAAGGTAAATGTTTTGGTTTAATTAAAAGATACCACTCTATTTTATACTACTGTATCAGGTGACTTATGTGAAAGCAACGGATCTTTTAAAAGATTTAATGATGAAGTACTTTGTGGTAGATACCCGAACTTGTTAGCATAAAGTACCTCGTGTGAATAACTTGATTGTGTTGGTTCGAGATAGCCTTGTAAATACTTTCTTGTTGATGTGATAAGTAAACATGTTAGGATGCTACTTGTGTTAGCATCTTCGTGATCGTGATGTAGCGGGTCATTCTTGTTGTGCTTACGCTTGTTAAACGTTAAGCCTGGTAGATCGCTATTGTATCACATACCCTTTGACTTATTATACCGAGGGCTTGCCACCCTTGACGCGTCTATACGGCCTACGCGGTCCTTGTGACTACGCGAGCGCGGTAGTTCGTGATTGATCATTCCGGTGTTTAGCCTGACGCGGGATTCCTACGCGGTCCGCTGAGACTATGCGCTTTTGAGACTACGGGCTCATGAGCCTAGGCGATACCGGGTTGTCGCCTCGATGCTGGTATACCTCAGCGGTCCGGGACCATGATTCGAGGATACCTACGCGGTCCGCAGGACCCATGCGCGAGTCGCGAGAGTTCCAGAATAGACGCGCCACGATATCGCGCGCAGCGGCCGCCTTCGACATGGTGCGTCTAGAAAGACCTTGTGATACGCTTTATGGCATTTGTGGTACCGGGGTCTTAGTAGTCACTATGCCTTCGCATTACCCCGCACGGCTTTATTGTGATGACTTTGGCGCGCGAGTCCTCGACTTGACACGATCGCTATCAGAATCGTAGTTTGGTTATCATACATGCTCCCGCTTTTATAGACTACTATGATTTCATTTACGATTTTCGCCACATACTGTACCGCAGATCGACCTTCGGCCGCTCATGCCGCAGAAAAGGTACACCGCCGCCGATCCTCGCCTAGTGGTCACAAAGCCATTGGAAAGCTCCGCTTTCTCCGAGGCTTATCACGTATAGCCCCCGTTGTAGGTATTTACATTCGTGGTACGGGCGGCCCCGTCCCGCCATTGTTGTCGATTATTTCAGAGGTCCGTAGTATCGCACAAGGGTGGTTTGTAAAAAGGATTAAACTGCTCATGCCAAAAGGTTGTTATTTATATATACGCCAAAGGCAAGTTTTTCTCAGATTATTGTTTCATATTTTATAATATGTCTCAGACGCTTTATGTTCCACTGACACTGATGTCAGATCACCAGGTGCCTGGTAAGGCACTGGCCACTGCCCCTAACGGGTCGTGATGCTTTAGCTCCAAATATTTGTGCTCCAAACCACCACAAGTCACCTTTAGAAGTTCCTAACCAACTTCTATCCAAGAATTAACTCCAAAAAGTGAAGAACACTAAGGTTCCATTTTGCACGCTCTCGCCATGGGATTTTTGAGGCTAGGGGTGTGAAATCTTGTCTAACTCTTGGTTAATTATCTTCCTAACACATTAAGGAAGAACACTTATAAGTTTAAGAATTTTTGGACAACACTAGGCTAAGGGGAGGGGTGATTGACGAGAGCAAGAAGAGAGGAATGGAGAGGGAAATTATTTTCAAGTCTTGAAATATTCTAAGTGGAAGATTTTCATCAACTAGAGGTGTTTATATAGTACAACCAAGGGTCTTGATGAAAACACGTATGGTATAGATTGTTTGTGTAGGTTCCTTTATCCACTTGTCCCACAAATGCCATGCAAGACTTTGACCATTTGTCTTGCCCACTAACTTGCCAAAAACCGCCCAACTAGCCACGCAATACCACGCAAGACTTTTGGCCACTTGTCTTGCCCACTTGTCCGGAAAACGCCCAACATGGCGCTGGGTGACACATGTCGCCTCCTATTGGTCCAAAATATTTATCTCTGTAAAAATTCCATAATAATATTGAAAACGAAAATTTCCTTCACAAGGTTCTAATATTTTCCGTCAAAAACAATTCTTTCATTCTTATCCTAATTAGGGTTTATACATTCGCACGCATGTCCTTACATACATACTCCTAACTACTGGTATAACAGCTTATGTTTGGATAGCACTGTAAAATTGTGATTTAGAGAACATGGTTAGTTGAAAAGGTAAGTTTGGGGACAGGAAATCATGAGCCTTAGAATATTATAACATATGAGACCTTAGATGTAAGACTGCCTTGAGTAAAAGATTTTACGATTAACCTTTGTCGGAGTGCATAGTATACGCGGTATATTTGTGTGATAAGTCCTCGAGTGGTATGAAATGAAAGTGGTAGTCGAGCTAAGAACATCACTAGGTTTTTGTGACTTGTTAGTAAGATTGTCTTACCAGAACAAGATTTTAGTACGGTTGGGTCGTTGAGGCCATATCGCTGGTCAAGCCGCAGCCCTAACGAGGTGGGGCTGTTTGAGGTGGTCCTCTAGGTGATAGGGTCACGAGGGTGTTAGGCCAAAGTTTAGGTAACCATCGCACGAGTTCGCGACGGTTCGACCAAAATCGGATCGCAAGGCCGGAATGGCCTCAAGCGAAATTGGGCTAGTAAGATTACCAAGTTCGAGGTAGTAACCCAAGGTTTTTGAAACCAAGCGATGAATGAAGTGTGGTACGCCGACTAGAAAGATTTCGTGTATGGCGAGGGTACGACGAGTAAGGAAAGTGAATACGTGTTAAGAGGATGGAAGTGATCGCTTATTTTGTGAAGTAAAGATATGAAGAGAGTGTCCTTTAGACAATGGGTGGAGCTTATAGTGTTGTTATACGCTTTATAGGTGATTCTCATTGACTTGGATTTAAGTATTGCGCTACAGTGTTATATTATGGCCAGCGTGGCATAATCGTTACGTAAGCATAAGAGTGAAGACTATACCACGCACGTGTTTGGAGATTTAGAAGGAACATTCGACGAATGTTTCTGCCGGGGAAGAATGTTACACCTCGTAGTTCCGTGGTATGTATACGAGGATGCACGATTTAGAATACGACATTAAAATTGGAAAGGAAGAAAGATGTGATTTTTTCGACTAAAAGTTTCCTGATTTTGTAAAGGAAAAGGTTCATGATCGGGAATTGATTCCCGATTTGGTATCTGACTTCGAATATTAGAGGATTTTGGAATTTATTTTCTGAATTGGTCACTGGGCCCACGGAGAAATTTACGATTTCATGGGCCCACTTTGTTTTAGAAATTTTTGGCATTACGGATATTTTGGGAGATGAAATATTTTGATTTAGCAGAGGGCGACACATGGCACTCCCATGTGGCCCTATGGCCGAAAATAGGGACACTTGGCATCGGGCTGCTGGAGACACGTGGCTAGCCACACGTCTCAAAGTGTGGTAGACATATGGTTGGTAGAATCCACACACACATGTACTCCAATCTACACCATACACTTGCTTGAATCTTGGCTATCAATGTCCTATAAATACTTCTTATGTCACAAGACTTCTTCATCCACTTAAACAATTTCCAAGTCACAAAAATATACTTCCCTTAGTAGAGTTCTCGCCCAAACACCCCTCTTGTGAAGAATTTCTTCAAGTGTTATTGTTATCCCAAATACCTTAGCCTAATATCCCTAGTAGTATTCTAAAGTAATGTCAATACTGTGAGTCTAAAATACTACTTTATTCCTTTAGTCGCAAAACGAAACCCCGGGAAAATCTTCATAGTTGGATGAAGTGTTAAGAGGTTGTTTAGAAACTTCTGGGTTGCTTCGAGCGGATTGGAGCGTAAGGAATATGAGCTAAACGCTGCTCGTGATCGATCGATAAATCTTGGGTAATTTTGGGCTTATCGAGGTAACGATCTTCGCTCTTCTATCAGAATCGATATTACATATTGTAGTAGTTGTAATCGAGTATAAGATATATGGAAGGATAATTGAAAGAAGAGAATTGAATCAGATTTACATCGACCGTATTTACGTAGACTTGTGTAGTTTTACTTATGAGGTGTCTGATTTTCGTAATAAGGAACTTTATGCTTAGAATATTCTAAGAAGTAGTCTAGACGCTGATAGACATATTTGACTATTATAGGTTGATACTATGCGCGCGACATATTCGACTTGGCATGTGGATTTAGCCGAGGAGGTAAGTGATTCTTCCTATTCTCTTGAGCATGATATTTGTAAACTATATAGACGACGCGCTTAAATGAATTTGGTTTGTTTTAACATAAAGTGTTATAATAGCTTTATGAGAAGTTCGTTATAACGACTTTATGAAGATAAAAGAAAGACTTGGCTTATAAACGACTTGATTTCTAAAAGAGAAAAGACTTGAGAATTTGATGTTATAAAGCTCAAACTACTTTGAAAAGTATAATGGTAACTTGACTTTAAAAGGAGAAGTGATTTGGTTTATTTAAAAGAAGGTTTGAAAATTGTTTTGGTTTACTTAAAATAATAGTTACTCCATTTTAGATACTACGAGTGTTAGTATCATGTGACTTTTGTGAAAGAAATGAATCTTTTTAACAGAGTTGAAATATGTAGTACTTGGGGTTAAAACCCGGATTTTTGTCATAAAATGAGAGTCTAGAAGTATGGTAATTTGCTTGTGCTTGCTTGTGATAGCCTTGTTGTGCAAAGCGTTGTATTCTTATATACCGCTGTCTCAACGGAGAGCCAGATATTGTTATTGTTGTTATACGGACATGTCTACACCGGCGAAGAATTCCGGCACGCGCCACGCGCGTTAATCACCGATATATTCATATTGTTGTTATACGGACATGTCTACACCGATGAAGAATTTCGGCATGCGCCACGCGCGCGTTAATCACCCGTATATTGTTATTGTTGTTACATGGACATGTTTACACCGGCGAAGAATTCGGGCATGCGCCACGCGCGGTTAATCATCCCAGATATTGTTATTGTTATACATGGACGTCGCAGACCGATGAAGAATTCGGGCATACGGCTACGCTACAGGTTGATTACCCGTATATTGTTATTATTGTTACTTGGACATGTCTT